>VWZX01003657.1:1366133-1675824 GCA_013399015.1 Galbula dea
TATTGGGTTTTTACATATTTGTGTATGTTTCATTTTATTGCTATTATTTTAACTATTTTTTCCCCAATCTGTAAGCCTCTCTACCTTATTCCCTTTCCCTTTGTGTTAAGAGGAGAGGGGTTAATAGAGAGGGTCTGGCTCTCACTTAGTGGCCACCTCCAACACTTGACAGGCACATACAGACTCTTAGGCTAAATCAAGTTTGCTTAATTATTTTCAGTCCATACCCATGAATTTCTGTAACTGGAAGTCTGAAGGTTTCAAAGATTTCACTGGGGCTCATTCTTCTCCTGGATAACTAAGGATTGTATCCACTCATAAAACAAAACCATGGTTTTATAGTCTATGTAAAACTAGAAAGAAAATACCGAAAACTCCTCAAGCCCTGGGGGACATGGCAGTCTTTATACAGAAAGATACTGCATATATTTGCAAGCAAAAACACAGACCTTGAGCCAAACTAACACTTCTATAGGTGAGACACACACCTATATATGTATGTGAACACAAACATGCCATTTTGGGTAAACATGAGTTAGATAAGCCTTTTGTCTCTTCTCCTGTGAAACAGAACTTCACCTATGTATCACACTCCTAACTATCAAGTGAGAAATCAGAACACAAAATGCTAAGTTTTACATGACTAAGTTTTAGCGATGCTGGTTTTGTAGTTGTTGAAATCATAATCTGTATGAGTATAGATACTAATTCCCTTCCTGTTGGCCTTCAGTTTTAGAGTCTATAAACCAAACAAGCTGATCTTCCCAGACAGCAAAACTACTGCTTGCACATTGCACTGTCACAGGAAGACAAAGAAGGAAAACTTCACAATTCTAAGATGTTTGCCATCAAAGTAAGGTTTTGGAAAACAGGCAAAAGTCAACCAAGCTTCAAATCACTCCTTTTTGGTTGGTCATTTTTATAACAAAATCACTTTGTTGTAACAGGAGGTTGAGCAAAGACAGAGTAAATCACAATTTCTAAATGCTTCAATTTTGAGCCATACAATTTTAATGGCCTCCTTTGAAAAATGGATTAGTTTATAAAATAAACTAAACAATAACATCTACTAATACATTAAACAATAAAGTCTACCATAATCTGTGGCTTGGTGCTGAAGAGACCATAAAGCTGTATGTTTTCCTTTTGATGGGACTAGGACAAGAACAGTGGGAGGCAAACCATACAAAATGGCAAGCAGGCTAAGACAGATGAGAACACCTATATAGCAAAACAATTAATTCACATAAAATACTTAAATTTCTCAAACATTCCCCCCTCATCCTCCAAGTATTGCACAAAAAAACGCCCAAACAACCAAACCCAGACCTACAGTAACATAAAAATTAGGTAATGGGTTAGCACACCTGCTCTGACTAGACTGGGCTTTGACATAACAGGGATGTTGGACTAGATGACCTAAGTCCCTTCCAACTCTGACATTCCTATGATTCTGTAACACAATACCTTGGATACATGTGTGACTCCAAAAGCTCTGCTGACTATAAAAACCCGGGCAGGGTAAAGGAGTGGGGTCATACTAAAGTAAGATTACTTGAATTTGAACAAAGAAACATAAAATCTTAAAAAAACCCCAAAACTTGAGTAAGTCTTGGGAAAGCAGAAAAAACTGCAGAGGTCTAAGGAATGGGTAGAGACCCAGGACATGAAATGTTCTGAGTGCATATGGTGCAAAACAAGCCAAAATGCAGTGCACAGGAATGGGAGCTGTCTGGATATCAAAACTTTCAAAGCCTGTATAGGAGACAGCCTTGTCCAGCAGAGTCAAATGCAACATATATTCTGGAACAGACTGCCCAGAGTGGCTGGGGAGTCTCCTTCTATGGAGGTATTCAAAACCCGTCTAGATGTGCTTCTGTGTGACCTGGTCTAGGGAATCCTGCTGTGGCAGGGGGGTTGGACTAGATGATCTTTCGAGGTCCCTTCCAACTCCTAATATTCTGTGTGATTCTGTGATACATGCTATAAATAAACCTTACGAATTCTGAAGTATTCAGGAATAAATGAGTAGCAACTAAGGCTTGAAACTTTGGAAGATTTCTATATCAGCTGTGCAGATGATGCTGACACTAAGTGTAAGATGACTGGAGATACAGTAGGAGAAATACTAAAGAAATCAACAGCATACTTCCAAGAGGAAAGATGAAAGAATTTGGAAAGAAATCATGTTCAGCATGTGGCAAGGACTACATGCCTTCAGAACCTGGATCCGATTCATGATGAGATTGAATGAAAGGAAGACGCCAAGAGAGAAAGCCAAAGCAAAAGACAATATTTGAATGTCATGGTGGAGAGGATGGAGCAGAGGAGGAACGTTAATGACCGAGAAAGCAGAACCTACACCTGAAGGAAAGGGTATCATTTTCTTGCCAATCTGCTGAACAATGAAAACCTTTTATTTTCAAAGAAGAAACATACAGAGGGGATGGACTTTTTCACAATGAGGGTGCCAGAGCACTGGAACAGACTGCCCAGAGAGGTTGTGGAGTCTCCTTCTATGGAGGTATTCAAAACCCGTCTGGACGCGCTTCTGTGTGACCTGGTCTAGGGAATCCTGCCGTGGCAGGGGGGTTGGACTAGATGATCTTTCAAGGTCCCTTCCAACTCCTGATATTCTGTGATTCTGTGACTTCAGTTGTTTCTGGAACTCATTTCTGAAAAGATCCTGGAAGCAATTACAACCCTTTGGGAAGAGCTCAACACCATGTGTTGTCAGGGTTGCCATTAAATTATTAAAAGCAGGAAGAGGTAGATGAAGCCAAAGGCTGTACAGAATAATTCTGTTGATTTCAGATATTTGAAAAAGTTTCAGAACAGTTCAGTAACACCAGTGGGAATTCTGGAAAGGAGTTCTAACAAATACTAAATATTTTCATGAGTTATTTGATAATATATAACATTATAATTGGAATGAATATGCAGACTGCTAGACTTTAAGAAATTTTATGATGCTATATCTTGGCCTTTGAGTTACACTGGAAGAATATAACACACTCCATAAAATATTTTTAAAAAGGCATAGTCACTATTTGCAATGAAGAAGATGGAGCATGAAAAGGGTGTAAAATCTCTGGCCCATTTAATATAAATGAGGGATTAAGACATGGAAATGCATTATCCTCAATATTCTTCAACATGGTTAAAATGGTACAATCACTGACATTTTCAGACTACAATGAACATCAAAATAGCAGAGCTCCTCTGGGATCCTATGGTCTGGACAACAGCAAATGAAGCAGAAAGCACTGAACAAAGGATGGGTACTTGAAGAAGGAAAACAAAGAACAAATAACATAAAATCAGACATCTCAGAAGACTGATTAATCAAAGATATTAGTAAATTGAGTAGATCAGCAAAATGATTTACCAACAATGAGAAAATGACCTTGATAGGAGAGCAAATGAGAGCAAACCGAGAGCAAATTCTGGAGCCACTACTGTGTGAAAAGCCACAGAGTATGAATTATGTAATATCTGCCAGCAAGTTTTATTTTTTTTTAATTATATCTCAAATTGTGGTATAGAAACCAGCAACATCTAGCACTACTAAATAAATTTGATACTAAACAACTTAATAACCAAACATACTTAGCACTTCTACAGTGACTATTATTTTTAGACCAGTAAAGAGCTCTGAGTGCTATTTAAACATTAATTAATTAATCTTCTCTACTCCTGTGTCATTAGTAAAGTCAATTTTGTTATTCCTAAGTATTCAGTTAGGAAACTTAGAGCAGATAAATGATTTGTCATACTCCAACTGACTATTTAGAAGCAAAACCAATATCACCTGTACTAATACATTTAGAAAGATTTTTATACCTGACAGTTTGGCTTTTGGTACTTTGGGAAGGGAGGAAAGAGGGGACTATTATTGCAGGAATATTAACAGATTTCATGCCTGAGACAAAGCTTTAGGATACAGACAGTTTGAGTAGAGTTCTCTTATAGGAACATCCATATTGATTATCCTACATATTGTGTTGTTAAACTATTCTTATTTTTTTCTCAAGTATATTCTATAACTGAATACCATCAAAGAGCTTTAGGACTTCACATGAAAAAATAATTTGTCCTTCATGTTAACCACCAAAAATCATGTCATAACAATGAGGTTTGATAAATACTGACCTGGAAAGGAATGTTAAAAACACTCAGAGCTCCAGCAGAATAAGATGTTTTAGATATCATCTAGGTCTGGAAGCATATTTGAAGAGCTCCATCTTATTATCTTCATGCTTCTTGTCTAATAAAATGCCTCTTAGAAAAAAACATTTATTAAAATTGGAAAAGAACATAGCTAAGCATTGTTTTGATGATTCCACAGAAATGTAAACAGTTATTGTAAAATGAGTAACAATTCTCTTAAAATCCAAATGCATACTTTTTGTATTATTAACTCTGGCCTTAGTATGTGAAAACTGTTACAGCAAAATATAGTTAAAAATAAAGGATATAAAAGGATAGAAGACAATTCCCTCACTTTAGGTACTCAGTCTTGAACATGCTGAAAATAGTTAACTGATATCCACTTGGTAATAATTGATAACTCTATACACTATTTCAAACAGACTTCTATATCCTCACTGAGAAATATAAACACATTTAGGGATCTATTTCTGTAGAAATGACCGTTAGTATACACATAAATAGTGACTGATTCAGTCTTCACACCATTCAATATAACACCTGAAAATATGTGAGGAAACTGAGAAAATATTCTGATATAGATCAGCTGTGAAACTACTTATACAATTCCATACATATATATACACACATACATACATATGCTTCCTGTATGTTTTAAAGAGAGTTGTCTGGTTTGTGTTCTTTTCTCTTTGTTCATCATTCCCACCCTTGCTTTCTTATTTTAGAAAACAGAAGTTTTCAACATACCAAGAGGTGCAAAGAGATGTTTTTTACCAAGACATGACTGAACTTCAACTTACATCACCAAGGAAGTATCAGTGAACGAAAGCCTGGGTCCTCTTTCAGCCTCACAGTAAATTTCAGACAGTCACTAGAATTTTGACTACACATACAAGATGATGATTTTTTTTTTACATCAGAAATATCTTTTGCCAAAGAAATGGCCACATGTGGCCATATAGGTGATCATATAGAAATATAAGCATTCATTAACTTTGAAAATGAAATAAAGAAAAACTGAAACAACATATGGTCCTGAGTTCTAGCAGCCCACGTTCTGCAAGGCCTCTTCTTAGAGCTTTGGTCTTCTTTGTAAGTGTTTTAATAAGCAAGTACAGCTGAAGACAATTTGGGAAGTTCTGGCCACCTGTCAGCAATGCTTTTTTTGTTACTATTTGCTATAAACACCCAAAATAACCTCCACACTTTACTCTTAGAGATGATCTGAAAGAAGTATCTACACTGCTACTGAAAGAACTATTGCTTTTCAGGCAATGCTGCACCTTAGAGACTGAGAAAATAGAATTTATTTAATTTTCCCCAGTAATGTAAAACATTATGGATAGGACAGCTTTACTTAAAATAAGAGAGGGATTGTTAATTACCTTTAACAGAGACTTTTCCTTTATTGTCAACAAATCTTTCAGATGCTATTTAAAAAACTGGTAATGAAATTAGATACATAATGATTTTATAATTTAGATGAATATTATGAAAGTCATTATGTATAAACAGTGAACATCTGTTAAAGTGATCCCAAACTAAACTTCTTACCATCAGGATTCCAGCTCTCTACATTTGATTATTTAGAAAATAATTATTGCTGAAGATTTTATACATAACAAATTCCACATCCTGATTTGAACTTGCCCAAATTTTTTTGATTTGGGAAGATGAGAGAGGACTATAACTATAAAGAGAGCTATGAAATTTTCAAATCAGTGCATCTAAATGTACCTAATTAATAGTATCTTCATGCCTTAACATGTTCAGAATTTGGCTTTGTTTAAGATATTATTTTAATAGTGGCAACACACAAACATTTATTTTATATAGGTAACCTAGCATTTCATTATATTTCATAGGAACGTAATGAATGGAAGCAATTATTCTAAAGTGGGGGTTTTTTGTGTACAAATTTGATTTAAGTAGTTTCAGGACTGTATATAAATACTCGGGTACAGAGAGGAACTGAAGTAATGAACTTCTGGTACCATGGACAGTCTATCTCATATTTTGAACAGTAGTTCATAGCTGCTGAATTTCCCTCAGCAGAATCCACAATCTGAGGGTGTGGAGATGGAATCCTGACAATCAGAAGTTTGCTGGGGCTTACTTTCCAAAACAACACTTAGCTGTTTATTTTTCATCCAACATAAATTACATTGGGGTAGAAGAGGCCATTCAACATTTTCTGACTCTAAGAAAGAGTTCAAAAGTTAAACTGCAGAACAGCGTTTAAGAGAAATTGGCTTTTCCATGAAGCAATCATAATGTGACAGCTAATAAAACATCTCATCTGATGTACAGTGGCCATTATAAAAAAGTACGCACTTGCCAAGTAACAAAATGTAGTTATCAGACACATGATGATATTTGTATACCTTTCAAATAGAAAGCTGTAACAGTTATTCTGCAACTTTGGTTTTGAGTCATGTTAGCAAGTTTCTGGTACTTAAGTCTGGCTATCATATAAGTATTTATTTTATTATTATATGACTTTAGTAATTTGCATGCAGTCAGGGACCCTGGGAGAAGACATACTTTAGAAAAAACCATTCTCAGAGTGAATGAAAATGCTGAATGATCCCATGACAAACATGCTTTCTTGTACAATAAAATAACATTTTTAACTGTTAACACAATAAAAAGGCTGATAGCTATTTGCCCATTCTCAGAGCTGCAATAAAATATTTTAATCTCTTTAAAACTCATACCTGCTTTTCAAGTAGTTGTCAAACTCTAGTTGAGATATGGAGGGATGTAATCCTCTATGAGAGAGTACAGTCAAACCAGTTCTACAAGACTACATGGTCTTTCTGTGTATGAGTTTTCCAGTACATTCACAAAACACATATTGTATATTATTGATGTGAAATGTTTAGGTTGAGGATAATACAGAATTTCAAACATATTCCAGACAAGTGGTTCTTTCCTTTCCATAAATGTATGCATCATATAAACCAGTTCTGTCGGTTTATATTCATTTGAACATAGATCCAATTTAAAACTGACAGAAAGGGCTGTTTTGAAAAGACCATTTTTTGTCATTATGCTAAATAGCACTGATTGAAAGTTCTCAACAGAAGCTTTAAAAAGATATCTTTAAAGTTTTTATGATATAAGAGTTTGAGGTCAGAATAGGTAATAAAGGTCACAAGATCGTGATGGCATTATTGTAGGATAATAATCTTATTTTAAGATATGAAAATACTGAAACAATCATGCCAGCATAAGAAATAATTATACCATAATTCATAAGTGCATAATTTATCAAAACAACAGAGCAGTCATGGTTAGATGCAACATAATTTTACCTGTATAAGATATAAGTACATACTGTACAATCGTTCCTTTTTATAGTTATTTTTACATGTAGTCCTCACCCAAATAAAGCTGAGTACTTCTATGTATGAATGGAGGGACAAAATAAACACACCTCACAACAGGGCTTTATTACTGCTACTGCACCACAATGGCATGCAAGTAACTATGTAGTCAACTATAAACAGTAAAATGTCATCATCTTCCTGAAATAAAAAGAACATGAAAAATACAGATATAGTAGTAAACATCAATTATCTTTTTATATCTTTCATATTTACCCAAAGCCTATAATTACATGAGGCATTTATACCTCGGTATCACTCTCCTGTAGTAGTATGGTGGCTAATTTGGCGTTGAGAAACTATACTTTCAACAAGCTTGTACAAAACTACTAGTTTCATTTTATACTGCTGTCAGTGTGTAATGCATAAATGAGAATATGACACACCTGCTAACTACCCCTTAGCATTCTCTTACTCTTTTGTATATTCATGAATTTTGAGTAAATAAAAAGACTGAGGGCCATCAAAGCTGTTTGACAGCTTATCTGTTGTGAGCCACCCAAAGACTAATGTCCCATAGAAAGGAATATCTGCTTTTTCTGGCTGAGTACTGATTGTGTGAGTTCCACATTGGATGTTGGATTTGAGAACCACTGTTGGAAGCAACTTGGATTCTAAATATTTACTTTTTTTTTTTTTAATGCAGGGTAATTCCTTAATTTTTATGAAAGTGAGAATGAAATTAAATTCTGCAGCTGGGAGAAAAAAAAAACATTCATACTTTACGGATCAAAGTGCTAACTGGGATTTATTTCTTCTGCTTGGAGGTCAGGACAATATATACATACCATCCAATTTCAACACTGAAATGGGAGAAGGTAGAATAACAGCAGGTTAAACTCTGCTTAGATTTGCAACCTTGGAGACTCTCTTGGAAATCAAAAATAAAAGAAACAACAACTTCACTGCAGAAGAAGCTTTTCCATGCTCGATGAATTTTGCTAGTCAGTTAGCAGGCATGGAGGACCCACATGCACTCTTTGTAAAATATATGATAAAGAAATCATAACAGACTCTTAGGTACAGAAAAATAAAAGCCCACCTGTCACTCTGCTGCAGCCCAGATTAAGTTTCTGAGGCTTTTCCAAGTTAGAGAAAGATAATCATGAAATGGTCAAATCAAGCTTTGTTGTTTGGTTTTTTTTATGGAATCTTCCGAATATTACATGTGGTGTTCTCGGGTTATACCAATGCTAAATTCAGAAGCTGCCACCCTATTTCAGGCAATGACAAAAGAACACCTAAATCCAAATGATCCTCTTCAGTTTCTGCTTGCCAGAAAGAAATCTTAATGCTGATTACAAGGAAAGAACTGTACAATCCTCATTGTTACATTGAGCTATACAAAAATGTCCTTTAGTTTCCTGGAATTTGCTTAGTTTTCAATTATACAATTTTCTTCTACATTACAAAACAATGTACAGTTTTTCCTAGTTATGTTCAAGGATTTTCCCTGCTCTGATATGTTCAGGATTAAGAATACTAGGTATTATATTTCATATTTTGTTGATATCAGGATACACTCTTCATTAAAGCTCATCAAACATAATCTTACGTACCATAAGTTTGTTCTGCTGTGGGGATAGTAGGCTGTCTGACTATAACAGAGCACAGTACCTCTTATCTTCATTCATAGATTCGCCTCCATAAAAACTGAGGCTGTAGTATAGCTTTCAATGGAAGCCATTTAAAAAGAAAACATTACAGAATATACAATTGTAGTTTTGAATCTCAGACACAAGTTCCTTGACGTGTTGAAAGATGATGTTTTCGATTTCTGACTCCAGAACTCTTATCTTTACAGTCTGCAGGCTTCTGTTGTGAAATGTCTATCAGTGCACTTGCAATTGCAAGACCTGGAAGATAAATGAAGAAAAAGCAAAATTTAATGCCCAGCTTTCCTGAGAAGAGTTCCAGAGCAGTGTGATGGTTCCTTTTATGCCAAGTTTCCCAGAGGTGACCAGTTTTATTTCAGAGTTAAGTAACAAGTTCTCACTTTCTAAAATGCTACCTGGTAACAGTGAAAAAACAGAGGAAGGGAAAAAAAAAAAGTGCAGTTAACACACTAGATTGGAAGTCAGGACAACTAAGTTCCACTTAAGTGTCTTATTGATTTGTTGCATGATCTTAGCATCACCCCTCTTTATCACCATTTTCTTGGTTATGTGAAACAGCAGCTCTCTGACATGGATTTTTTCTTCTTAAATGTATTTAGAAACAGATGAAGCCATCAAATGAAAAATGGAGACCAAAGTTAAGACAAAATTTTATCCTTGAATATTGTATCCTTTGCAATATATATGCCTCCATAATTTGTGAATGTTCAGAGGTTAGAATTTACCATGAACAAAAGATATGAAAATACCTCTCCAGAATGCCTGAATTTGTGAACTGACAGTGGACAATGATGATGTTGACCTAGACAAATTCTAAACTCACCACAACTCTTTTTCTGATTTTGGTTGTCAACTATTTCACGACCTGTTATAATCTTCACAGGCTATTACAGAGAGTATGAAGAGCATGCTTAGGAAGTCAGTAATTTAAGTATTTGCTTTCATTTGCTTGTTACTGCAAACTTGTTAGAAATTATTTACTTCTGCTGAAATACTGTGTTGACAACACTATACACAGAAATTCTGAATTTTTAAATTCACACAGGCTATATTGCAATGAAATGGATTAGGAGTGTTCACATCATTCCCATGTTCTGCTGCATCATGGCTGCAATGCGACCATGACATTATATAGATAATGATGGACTTGGTTCTCCATACTGCCCAATACATCTCAATCTCTGACCTATAACAGTGCTGCTCCAGAAGGATACATTTAAAAATACTTTTCACCATGTTTAACAGGTAGTCTCTATTTTCAAAATCAGTCCAATATCAAACTCATTTTTTCTATTACAGAATCCAATTTTGCATTATTTTTCATGTTCCCTAATTACAACACTTATCTACTAAGAAAACGTGCAGAATATATTTTTCAATTACAAGCATTTCTGCAGGCTTCTTTCTTAGTATATGATATACTGTCAGTTCCAGCTCAGGTCTCCAGTATTCTGAAAAAATCTATGCTATTGCACACTGTAACACTACATTTCTTACTTCACCAAAACATTGCTGGAATTAATTAATGTGCATACAGCTTTTTGAAAATGCAAGGCACTGTAACGTGAAATGCTAAGTACAATTATCATTGCTACATTTCAGGATATGTAAGAGCCAAGATTAATTAAGTTGTTTTTTTCACATACACATATATTTCCTGGCATGAGCTAGTGGTGCCTTAAATTGGACTTTGATAAATGAAATTTTTGATGTCTCAGAAACACCTTTAAAGTATCAGCAGCGTTTGGTAATAGCAAATCGAGGGACAAAACCTAAATAACATTTTGATGGTTGCTTACATGTGATCCTGTCTTTAACTGCTAGACTTAAGGAGTATGTTAAATGGAAAAAAATACCATTAGGAAAACAGATTTTCCATTTTTTCTAAAGATATTTTAAAATATACATGGATGTATGATCCTAACCTCACTTTACATAACAATTTAAAAAAAAAGAAGAATGATTTCCTTCAAATCTAGTGCTGCATATACTGGCATGCTGTTAGAGTTCCATTAAAATCAGGTCACTACAGAAGATCATTTTTCAAAATGTCACACAAATCATCTGATGAAATTAATTTATTATGTTCTCTACACCCAGCATAGTTCCTTGTTATCAAAGCAATACAATTAACTAGGGGAACAATTCATTATTTCAGATTGGCAGTCTAAAGGAATTTCATTTACCAAGTCAAGCCGATGCACAGACACTACAAGCAAGCAGAATTTACATCAAAAATTTACATATAGTAGATGATCTGATAAAAATGCTGTGGCTTAAATATTCAGCTTAAGAAAAAACCCCAATTCATTACATTTATTTTACAGGTTTCATATCTAAACAACAAATGTGAGTACATTCATTGTCATTAACACTGGAACTGTAAATCATATAGTGCTCTATGTTCTTTATTACCATTACTACATTTACTCATCTTTCCTGAATGCTGTCATTTAAATATCCTACCTACTATCCAAACTGGTATTTTCCAAACCAGTACCTGGTCTCTGCTTGCTTCCAACTCTTGAGTAAGGTGACAGAAAAGAACAGTGGAATCAGTAAGCATCCCACATGCAGGTCACCTCAGTCTAATTTGACATTTGAGCCTATCTGCAGAACTGGACCTATTTTTAAGTTTAGTTTGTTTTTCTACTAAATGTTATAGAAATAACCTGACCTAGTTCTATGCAGATAAAACAACCTCTGGCTTGTTTTAAGGATATGTATGGGAAGATCATTAAGAAGTGAGCCCAGTCAGATACATAAGTGGAAAGTATATTTTTGTAACAGGTAATTGCATCCACAATGAGAAAAATACCAGAGAAAGCAATATGAAGTTGGTTATCTTTAGCAGAACTATTGTCTTTCCTAATGGAAGTTAAATGGTAATAGTTTATTCTCAGGAAGTGTCCAATCATAAAACTACTGGTGTGTGAATTTTTTATCTTTTTTTTTTTCTTACAATTATGCAAAACAATTAATAAGTACAGGAATAAAATGCAGTGCATCAAATGAGATTGCTTTGAAAAGCACATTCCCAGTTTATATACAAATAGCACTTTAATTCTGCATTTGAACAAAAGCATCTGAAAAAGTCATTCATTTTGAAACACTCTCCTCCTAGTCTCTGTAAAAACAGACAGTACTATATATTTTAATTTTGCAGCAAAACAGCTTCATTAGGCGTGAAAGGTTAATTGCAAGTTTAAGTGCAGTTCAGGGAACAATGCATGGGTCTGTAGTGAATAGCACAGTCTGCTACAGGAAGGCTGAGCGCTATAAACTGTTTGCCCTGCTGAAATGTTTTACTACCTCATTTACTAACTGTCTTCTTTTACTGCTTGTATTTGTAGTTCTTCTAAACCTTTAATAGCTACAGTTTTATTTCACTGTAATCAGATTTAAATGGAAATACCCATGCTGGGATGTTTAAACATTTTTCCTCTGATTGTACACAGCCACATTTGAACTGATCTAAGGCTATACTATCTCTAAAAGTACAAAAAATGATGGAAAATGTTAGTCTCACATGTTAGCGTGCATATTTAAAAACTTTTCTCCTCCTCTATTGTTAGTTTTAATGAGAAATACATTGAGTTCTTACTATCCCCTTTGTTAAAAGTAAGGGAACAAAGAATGACCTCAGCTTTGTGGTTAAGCAGGTAACTGGAAATTGTTTTCTTCCATTTAAATATGTATTATCAAGAGATAACATTCAGATAGATGTCTTCATCTGATTAAATTCTACACGTTTTTATTGTTAGGCAGAATCAGAAAATTCAGAAAGCAGAAGACAATAAAATAAGTACAACTCAGGTAGATCAATTAGATTCTTTTGAAATTTTAACCAAAATTACAGTCATTGCTTAAGGTGACCTCGAGCAATGAAAATAAAATGATAGCTGTCATACAGAGATCTAAATAGAAAAGACTGCATAAACTCTCAACTACTGAAGCAATAGGTTCACCCTTCAGCACCCAGCAGTCTTTGTGTTACTTCCATCTGCTGATTCTTTCAAGACCTGTTAGTGTACATGCATACCTAGTAGTGGACAGAGTCCTTTTATCATAAAGAATCTGTTATTTGAAGTCTCTCCATTGTAGAAGATGTAATGCCCATGAATCTTTACAAACGGATCCAAGCAGCTTGAAGACATACTGAGTAAGTGATGAGAATTACAGACTCTAGTGTATCATGAAGATGATCATAGCACACAGTGAAGCCAACAAAGCCAATTTCATGCTCACCAATAAAACTACCAGTTATTGTGAAGTGATTTTTAATGAGTTCTGTCATTTTTCATTATTTTAAGTCTATAAAGAACTGTTTGGTAAATACACAATTTATATCATGTGTGTATAACTGACATTTCAATACAAGTCCACCTTGTTAATAATGCAGTTTTGTATTATATATTTCTTAATTCAATGAAGCAGATCACATTCGCCATAACCTTTATAAATGCATACCAGGACTGCATACATTTATTCTTCACAGGAAATATATATGTTAGCTACAGTATCTATAATGATGGAAGAATATAACTTTCAGGAGGGCTGTTACTAAGGAAGTGTTTCTAAGTACCCACTGAAAAACTTCTCTCACTTTCTATGCAACATTATGCTAGGAACATTCTCATTCAGTTCAGTTATTCAGTAAAATTTTCAAGACTGTCTGGTACTTCACATAGTTTTCCTGTTCTCTCAGCCAAACTTTCTCGAAGTAGACTAACTCATGATTTATTTTCATGACTGAAAAGGCCAGAATGTCGATGGTGTTACACAGTCCTGTGCTATAGTTCAAGTCGTGTTGAGAGATATCCAAGAGGCACAAAAGATGGCATCTGAACAAAAACTGGGATTCAAAACCATGATCAAAAAAACTCTCTCCTAACCATGTACAAACCTGATACTCAAGTGTCTACTTTCCAGGAGGATAATTATAATTCATCTGAAGTTCAAGACTGTACACAGTTAGAGAAACCACTGTATCTCACAACACATTTAAGTTCATTTTGAAGTCAGAAAATAGTCAAATACTTCATGTCTATCTGAGGGTCCTGATCTGGCAGGTGTGCCTAGAAAATATCCAGAGATCACAGGCTTAGTCACAGAGAAAAACAATCATAAGCTACTGCCAGGAAGAATAAGTATCTTCATATTCTGTCATATGGGATGGTTTTTTATTTGAATTGGATTTTTTTTAGAAAAGGACAAGCTGACAGCACCTCAAAATCACAAAGTCTTTTTATGGGCTTCTCTTCCTGTTTGGTGCATGGATGTGTATTTTAAGTTGACAGCACTCATACTATGAGAAAGATAAATTAAACAAGCTAAACTAACTAGGAAATTACTTTAGGCAAGTAACCTCATCATTTTTTTTCAGTGGTAATTTTTGCTAGATGGGAAGACAGCCAAGAGTCCAGGAGGTATGTTTTCCTTTTCTTACGCATATAACCTAATTAAATAAGTAAAATATGAGACAGAGCTTAAACCATAACAATAATAAACTAAATAATGATAGTGTGGAATTAAATAGCCAGAGACTAGTAGAGAGGGGATGTCATGCTCCTTTGTATTATACCCTTGATGTTTAGTAATAACAGCTATCTATAAGGGGCTAAGAAATTCTTATTTCCAGAACTGACTTATAAATTACTTGCTGTCAGTTTGTGAAAATGCAGACTATACAATAAAAGATCTTTTAAGAAGTGTTCAGCCTTTCCCAGTTTCTCTCATTTCAAAAAGGAAATGGCCCTACATATTTGTGTGAAATATTTGTGCTCCAAGGGGCCAGTAGTGATTTTTTTGGTATACGGTCAGGCAGCCTTCCCTTCCCTTTCAGTGTGAGATATCTGTAGTTTAGTCTGTAACACAGGTCTGTACAACATCTAGTGCTTTAAAACTATCCAGCCTTCCAGTGGCCAAGAGACGGCATGGATGTAAGCTAGAGGAGGGTAGATTTAGGTTAGATATTAGGAGGAAGTTCTTCACTAGGAGGGTGGTGAGACAGTGGAACAGGTTGCCCAGAGAGGTTGTGGAAGCCTCATCCCTGGAAGCTTTTAAGACAAGGCTTGATGGGGTCCTGGGCAACCTGATCTAGTGGATGGTGTCCCTGTCAGGCAGGGGCGTTGGAACTAGATGATCTTTAAGGTTCCTTCCAACTCTGATGATTCTATGATTTATGGATGTCTATATGGCTTAACTGCTCCCTAACCCTGCCGTTATCAACCAAGGAGAACTCCACCATTACCCTAACTTCATCAGGGGGCTAAGGTCTCCCTCGAGTCTCCTTTTCTCCAGACTGAACAACACCAGTTCCTTCAGCTGCTCATTCACTGATTACTCTAAATGATATTATTGCATTTAGCTGGATTGTACCATAAGACCTGTACACCAGTCCAACATGTGCACCTTGCCTGGGGAGGGTAGCACAGCTGGGAGAAGAAATGCACTTTCTTAACAAGAAAGATCGACATAATCAATGTCAAGAAGATTGACAAGACAAGAAGGTTGAGATAATGGCTGACCTGACCTAGGAGAGGACCTCTCATCTGAAACTGCAGAAGAGATGATAGGCAGGGAACAGTAAGTCATGCAGGTCTTGAAGACAAATAATGATATTAGAAGCAATAGAAAAAGAAAGTGCATCGAGCTACTAAAAGTTATTTCTGTGGTAAAAAGAAATAGTCAAGAAAAGACCTGAAAAAAATGTGGTTAGGACACTTGTTATTCAATGTGTGCAGAGATCCTGGGCAAGGGCTTTTGATTTGGTGATGTAGAGGGAAGATGGTGTTTTGGAGGGGTTGTAGCAAGAGAATTCAGCAGGACCGCACTGTGGTGGTGAGGAAACAAAGTCAATGAATACTTGGGCAAGACTGGAGGGACAGCAAGGGTATTACTGTCATGAACATAGACTCAAGAGAACAGTGGAACACAAACTAATATGAAGAAATTTTAAAAGTTGTGGGAAAGAAAGTAAACTACTTAAAACTGGTCTATAGCTAAACTGTTGGTGAAGAGTAACCTAAATCCAAGTGTATTTGGACATCCATTAAAATGAAATACATGCATTTTCTACAAATAAAGGTAGAAAGATCTCTGACACTTTGGCCAAAAAATCTTAAATTTTAAGAGTAAAAGCACACCTTAAGCTATGATGGTTAAACCATGTTACTAGTTATATTATCTGTTTCTTGGACCCTATCCCTTGGGGTTCCTTGGTAAAGTCTTTCACATATTTGTCAAGTGATATTAAGAATATTAGTCACTCCAAAGAAGAAAAAACAAATATTAAGAAAGGACTGTAGTTGACTGCTGAGTCTGAAAACTACTTAAAACATCTTAGTGACTCACTTTAGATATTACAATGAGCTTGGGGAATGGTTACATTTAGACTAGTTTAGTAATAACTTCTAAAGCTGCAACACTTACATGTACTAAATTTCAATTAATAAAGCAGGTATCATGCTTATTCAGGAAATTAATTCTTCTCACAGAATAGCAGAGGTAAGAGAATTAAAGCATCATGGTGTTTTTATCTATGAAGTTTTACCTTGGCAGTAGTCACAGAGAAGAGACCATTATTTTATTCCATTACTGTAATTTTGGGACCTCAGACCACAAACAGTAATTACAGAAACCTGAGAATGCCCCTTACTGTTCAATTTGCTTTCTCAACATGGCTTATTTAATGCAAAATGAAGGTAGATTTCTGTGTGCAATTTTTTTTCCTTTTATATTAAAAAATAAGCAAAAAAATTAATTACTGCATGAATAATTATGCATGTTATCAGACTCTCCCTACTCTTCATTTCCTGAACATAAGTTCTGGAGAATCAAACAGGTATCAGTAGCAAAATATGTTTATAGTTTTAGGGTGAAAAAAAGCAAATTTATAGGATACATAACATTTTCAGAAAGCTACATGAGTGCATGAGTGACAAACCACCTATATTTCACAAAATAATTGTTATTTTAAGTTATTAGCCAAACAAGGCATTTGATGGCTATTAAAACATCTAAAAGGAATAATCTGCTTAGAGTATGTGTAAAGCTCACGCAGATTAATTCCTTGATGCTCTCCCACTGCCTATTACTCATCACGTGTTAAAATGCAAGTAATTACATGGGTTTCTATAATGGACAGTAATATTTGAAACATTCAGAATTTTTTTCTGCATAAACTGTTACATTTTCAGTTTGATTACATCTCCTTTCCATTGAATTGTTTATCCATATGTTAAGAAAAACATCTCTATTCTTGTGATGTTGTGCAGCCATTTAATTTGTTTTCAAGAAAATCACTATAAACTAATTTGCTACTCTGCAAGAATTTGGCAAGATGCATTAATCATGCCAGAATCTAATTTGGTCTTGTAAACCCATTTCTGTAGAAGAGAAAAAAATTTACTTGGAGTACTGAAGAAACACCATTTTCACTTACTTTTACCAATACCTGGGTAAATACAAATGAAATTATAATAGGTTTTGTTTAAAGGTCCCTATCACAGCTGTGACCCAGTTGGGGTTAGTTTATGAACCTCACTATAGCAATTAGACACGTTCGGTTTGCAAAAGGCTCCTGCATGCCCAGTACTCTTAAGGTTACTTGTACACCATTATTTTACTCTTTCTCTCTATCTTCAGCAACCTCCTTCTGTTGGGATCATGCCTGGCAATCAGAGAAAAGCGAAGATACAAAAACTGTACTCAGTGGTGAGCTTCAGTTAAAATCTTTTCAAAGCTTTTTACCCAAATCCATTCACGCAGGTTGGACTCTTTAGCCACTGTGATGAAAGCTAAACCCTTACTAAACATGGTGAGTAGGATGAACACCTGTGAGACAGAGATTTATTGTTCATATAAACAATGTGATAATACAGTGCTGAAGCATCATTTTGTGCAATTAAGCAATCAGAATAACTGCACATGTGTGTGCATAGGTGTGTATGAGTATCTGGGAAACAGAGAAAAGGTTTGAAGACAACTGAGCAGTCAGGAGTACAGTTAGGAGGAGATATTCTCCAGGGCTTGCTTCCTTCCAGAGGGACCTTACTTGCAGGGGGTGATTTAAAGCATATCTTTTCCTGTCTGTAGGGGAAATCTGGGCAGATTAACCTCACCAGGTGAAGTTCAGTTTTTGTGAATCCCTAATGTTCCATCTGGGTGATAACATATATTGTCAGATTTGCAGCTTAACTACTCTCCTCCTCAAGATAAAATACACAGCCTTAAAGACAATAGGTTTTAAGGCCCAAAGGGGGCCAATTCTGCCCTCACTGAAGATAAAACAATACTACTTATATTATCATTTACTTTTAAGGAAGAAGATCAGAGCAGTAATTCTTCAAGATGCTGTTTCTTATCCTTGCACCTTTATTTTGCAGGTGCTGGGTTTTTATCCACTGACAAAAATTTTGTTTGAACCAGAAAGTGACAAATATGTTCACACAAACAAATGATTATAGTTCCCCAGAAATTCAATAGGATTGCACCTTAATCAGAAGAAGGCATGATATCTCCAGTGCTTTCCCATAATACATTCTCACAAGTTTTGCTTTCCAAGATTGACCAACTCCTGGACTCATTTTCCATATCCAACATAATGGTACAATATAACATTAGTCAAACCACAGTTTGGCTTGTAATTTGTTCTGGCCAAATAATAATCCCAGCTTTTCGGTATTCTGCTTATTTCCATAATTAGACATTCAGTACATCCCCAGCTATGCAGCCAGCAGACACTGACAAAACAAATGATATTGGGAGTGTAACACAGAACTAAGACAACAGGACAGAAATCAATTTTGAACCATATTTTGAAATATTACTGAAGTGACAATTTCAGGGCCTTGAGGATCTCTAACATAAGGGTATTTATAGTTTCAGTACCTACTAATGCCCAAGAAGAAGGAAAAGGGGAAGAAAAGGTCAAAACACTGTTTTTTATGAATTCTAACAGAAAAACTTGGTAAAAGGCTGAAGAGTTCAAACCATTAAAAAAATTTAAAACCCCAAAGAATTTATACAAATGGCTCCACCAGACTCCTGGTCAGTACAGAGTGAGAATAATTTCAATTGGGATTCCTGTATACACAGGCAAGCTATACAGCTACTCATCCATTCTTTCCTGAATCTTCTCAATTATACCAAAATCACAATATTATGACTTCAACAGAAAAAATGACACACTTTGACCTGGTCACCATCAAAATGTATGGAAATAGGATACTATTTCAAACACTGCCTATTCAAAATTCATTACACATATTTGGTCCTGAATAGTCAAAATAGATAAGTATCAGTAAAATTATAGTAGCAGAGCACCATTTCTGTTTGTGTGACAGATGCAGGTAGAACAAATGTCTGAAACTGCAAGATAGTAATACTATGACTGTGTAACACTGAAAATATGTTATATCCTCTCAACATACATCCTAGTTTGAAGAGGAGAAACTAGAATCACAGAATGTTAGGAGCTGGAAAGGACCTCGAAAGATCATCTAGTCCAACCCCCCTGCCACAGCAGGATTCCCTAGACCAGGTGACACAGAAGGGTGTCCAGAGGGTTTTGAATATCTCCAGAGAAGGAAACTCCAACTAACAGTAGATAGTCACAGCTTGTTACCTACTTCTGCGTGCACTCACATTCCAACAAGTAGCACTCATTGTCTCATTTATCAATCCCATTAAAAGTTTGAAAGAAGTACTTTGGTACAAAGATTACCAAACTAACTTTTGCCATCCTAGATGGCAAAAATCCTCTAGATGCCCCTTTCCATCCCGATGTTTTAACTGGAAAAACCTGAGGAAGATCATCCTGACACACCAAATCCAGGTTTAGTGTTTCTCCTCTTAGGAATGACATCCACAAGAAGTACAACAGCTATGAAATATTTCTCTCTTGGGATCAGATATGGCATAAATCTCAGCCATATGTGCACACCACCTTTTTGGTACAACAAATCCAAATCTCTCTACTTTTTTTTCCTGTTGAACAGGGCTCATGCTACTAAATAGATGTGAAAGTAAAAGGTAGAAACCAAGTGAAAGATACAGTCCAGAAATTCTCATAAAGACCATTTCCCAGAATGTCAGCTCCCAGAAGATGCATTCAATGAAAATAAACCTCCAGATATGGAAGAGTTACTATAGCAGCCCTTTCTCATCACTAGTCAAGGGAGTAAGAAGTGGCAGAAATGAAAGAGGGGAGAAGATAATGTGGCAAGAGATAGCCTCTGCTTGGAGTTTTCCAACGTAAAGGTGATTCTTTGAGACAAGAGGCAAAACTCAGAGCATTTCTGTGTGTTGTTCTTCACAATATTTTCACTAAAAGCTGGTGTGCTGTATAAAGCACCATGATGGCTTTGTATTTCCAGGATGTAATTAGGAGCTAGTTTTCATTTATGTATTTCAAAAAGTTTTTATTATGTGATGAAGGAGAAACAAACCTTCAGCAGGACATTAGAATTCTCTCACTGCAATTTTCCTAAATATCCCATCTGTTCTTAAAAAGCAGGAATTATGTTCAGTCATTTATTTTCTATTTAACTACTGACCTCTTTCCCCCTCTGTTTTTTCCCATATGCTTTTTGATCACATGTGAAAAACTTGGTTTCAGTTCTCTCATTTCCTGATTTTCCATATTTCAATTATACTTTAATTGCTATGTATACATTGATGATGATACAAGAGTGTGTTATGAATGAAATCTGTTTTGTACTACCCCAGCTTCTGAGAACTGGTACAATTTGAATTGCTCTTTTCCCTAGCCTCTGAAGTGCCTTCTATAACATAATAATACAATAAACCCTGAATCTGCTCTTCCCTTTGCAGTGCAACCCAGCATTCTGCTTCCCATAACACTGCTACATTATGATTTGCAACTATAAATAATTATCCTAAGTTATAAAGACAAAATATAAAACTTTAAAGCAGTACCATTAGACATCATACACTTGAGACTCTGAAGCAGCCATAAACGAACATTGATTTTCATAAAGAACAGAAAAGAAGGTGATAATGAAATGCATGGTTCCTGCTTAGGATTAGTTCATCAAAAGCTTGTTGCAAGCTTGGGGACAAAGAATGGAAATAGTAAGTAATCAGTGGCAAACTCTGCCTCGTTTCTGACAGGTAGATAACCTGGTTTTATGACCTCTATCTTAAAAAGTGATGGGAGAAAGATCCAGTTGTTGAAGTGGGACTTGACAACATGTGAGGCTCAGTGGTAGAAGGTATTATCCTAAAGGATCCCCCTCTGTAAGGCTTTTGTGTTCAGACGTGTGAACTTGTGAAATGACTTCTGTTTCTTGTGTCTTGTCTGGACAAGCATTCAATATAAGGACAATGGAATATGTAGCATTCCTGGCTTTTTCCTCCACTATTTTTCATTGTCTTCCTTCCAAATAGCACTCTATTTTATAAGCTTATTTTGCTGCTTCTTGTTCCATTAAGCTTGAGTTGCCACACTATTTAACTGCATCCACAAAGTACTTTCTTTTCTCTATCTGGGCTTCCAATAATCAGGAATTCTTTTTGTGAATCTGATGTTAGTTACTAAGACTACTCTAATTCCCTTCCATAATGCTTCATCGCTTTGCATTGTAGTAGTGTGAGAAGATGGTGGCATGGGAGGTTTTAAAAGCTGCAAACTCTTAATAGTAATTTCCATTATTTGTCTTTTTCCTGATTTCTCATTTTAGTGGGCAAATCTTTACCAAGAAAAATACATGTCCACTATTTACAAAGAGAGATAAAAGTAACTGTTAACATTTGAACTATGATCTAATTCTTTCTTTTAAAGCAAAGAGGTAGATCGTGAATAAGCTAAATACAGCCAGCCTGATTTCAGTATTTCAGTCCTACATGTGCTTTAAGAACAATATTTGTTTTCAAGATTTTAAAAGCTGTGTTACAACAAGCACACATTTTTATGCAACTTTTAATCTTTGATATCTTTAACTGTACATTCACTAATCATACTGCAAATGTGACAGAAATGTGTTTTTCTCAATGGGATGGCCTCAAGGATACAGTTATCCTTCCTGCCAGCGTGAGACGCGCATGAAGCTGCTGAAGGTCCACAGAGACTGAGACAGTGTGGTTTAAGTCCTGCCCAGATCCAGTGAGATGGATTTCAAGGGGAGGAAAGTAGGGCCAGGAGGCTCTTGAAGGAGCAAACAGCCTTTAGGGTGAGATACACCATTCCTGTGCTTTGCTCAAGCTGTATATGCTCAGTAAATTAGACAACTCCATCTAGGACGAAGTCCCAGTGAAGTCTTTTCTTCTGGCTTCCTGTATTTTGCCTTTCTATTTACCAAAGTAAAATCAACCTATTGCCTCTTCTGGTCCATATTTGGCATTAGGTCCAGACAGTAAGATTCTTTTAGTAAAAAAATACTTAACCATAAATGAATCTGTTAAGAGATTGTAAGCTTGGAAGAAGAAATCTGGCATAATAATGTCATCATTAAATGAGATATGGTTTGGTATCACAGTGAAGCTAGGACAGCTCTTAGAACATAATGTGCTATATATTTTCCCCAGTGAAAGTAATATGTCTATTTACAGTACTGATTATGTGCAAAAGACAATTACTTTAGAGAAACCCTTTAAAATCAAGATATGCTTTGAGTTACTGAAAGATTGTAATGCTAGGCAAAACCATACTGGATTGCTGTTGGCGAAGTGGGTGAGGATATAGCTACAGACATTTTACCTGGGTTGACTACTTCCTTCTGCATAGATTTCATAGGCGTTGACCCTTCACATCATCTTCTCAGGAGAAAATGGCACAGAAAGTCCCTAAAGAAAGGGCTGTCCCTTCTCTCCTTCTCTGGGGAAAAAACTATTAGACCGAACAGACTTTGCCTGTAAGCTTCCCAGAGGACCATATTCCACGGCCACTTGCACGGTATGTACAATTTCAGCGTTCGCAGGCTAGATTAGGTACGTGTTTGTACACCTCTCAATGTAATGAGATCCTAAGCCACAGTGAAGCCTCTGAAAGCCTCAAGAATACAAATAACAATAACAAAACCCAGTAAGAAATAGAAACAAAACTGTTAGCATTTGTGGAGCTTTGGAATGACCACAAGAAAGGTGGCACAGTATCACTGATACAATGTATACTGAAACAGCTTGGAAAAAGTAATCTGGAAAAAAAATGAGTGTGAATATAATGAATGAGCCTTTATTCCACATATGAAAGTGTTTCTGATACTGACAAAAAAAGGTACAATATTTATCACTCTAGGATCACAGGGGACAAAACAACAATATTAAATCATGAGAGGTTTTATTTGTGAATTGGCATTGTTTTCTATCCCTTGTGTCACCAGAATGATAAATGTTTTCCTTTGTGTAGGAAAGAAAAGGCTTGATATTGGCTGTGCATTCTATATATACATGCTACAATTTTTTGAGAGGTTTGGTTAAATCCTCATAAATGCCAATGTTTACATTAAAGGTGCTAATAAGCATTTTGAGGTGGTGGTGGTTTGTTTTCTTTCCTCCATCACAGTTTTATTTGAGTCTCCTTCATGACATTTTATTTTCTAGGGCAGATGAAACAAGATTCAGTTATCAGAGTTCTTAGGATAACTGGTGGGAATATTGCAGAAGCACAATGTGATCAAAGAGGATGGAAAAGCAATCCTCAAATGACTAAGGGCAAAACTGCGCCAGTCCCAGAACTACAGAAAGAGTTGATGTGTATGGGACATAATAAACACTTGCATTTGAATTTTTAATATAAAAAATAAATGTCACAGCATTTTCATTAATCTATTTGTTTGGAATGCAGCTCATTTGCTACTCCCTGCTATGGATTATAACTTTTACTTTTTATCCATCTTTAACTCCTGCTGAACATTCAAGCAGTTGCAACTTCTAATAGGAGCTTACAGTATTGTCATATTTTTTCTCACATTTTATGTTTTCAAAAGCTATCAGAGGGCATTCCAGTCATCACATGAGAGTTAACACACTTTTTTGCCAATATTTTCCAATGCAAGCAATATCTCCTGGGTTGCACAACTCAGGAGGAACAGGGTACATCACTGTGCCATCTAATGTGACTTTGCTTTGAGAGCTTCAGGGCTTGGCTCTGCCTTTGGTGTCCTAAGTACACATGGTTGAATTTTTTTAGACAGGAAATACTGAACATGTAAATAAATATATAAGTAGTAATCTGACTTCCAAAGATATACAAAGCACGACCCCAAGAAAGGAATATTTTATAATGGCATAATTCTGTGCAAGCTCTGAATGCTGGGGAAAAATTCCTAGAACACAGACAATTTTACCACACACATTTCAATTGCTAGGTTAGATGCATTTAAGAATAATATTTAAAATTACACAGAAATGTATTCTATCTATGTTACTTATTACAGCCTGCATGCATAGAATGGCTCTTCAAAATAGAGTGATGGGTTTTCATTTTCTTTTTCAGTGCAATTTGCTGTTACTGTTGCTCAGACATTTCCTGCAACCTCTATCAACCCCAGTCAGGGATACAGCCCCTGTCATGTTAGGTGCAATACGTGAAGACTGCACCTCACAATCTAAACAAGTTTTCACTGTGCTTAAATTGTTGGTTAAAAGATACATATTCACAGACCTCCTTAACATGAAAATTTAGCTAGATGTTTCTTTTATGCAATTACCTATTAAGCAATAAAAGTTCTGCAAATCACTATCAGCCCTCAGTTGCACTGTGTAATTCAGAGGCTTAAAATTATATTTCTGACATCATGTTACATAGCTACCACTGAGTAGACTTTTGTAAACAGCTATATTAATGATGTACAAGAAAGAACACAACCTACAGCACTCCTGCCTATCACATTGACCCTGCAGTTCTAACACAAGTAAAAAAAAAATACTATTTTACATTAAAAACTGTTGCTATAAATCCTGCATAGATCTATGGAGCAGTAAGACCACATTAATCAACTTTTTTTTTTTGAGAGTACTGGACTAAAATACTGTGAAAACTAATAAATGAATAGCTGCAATATTCAATGACTTGTATAATTTTAATATCAGAATGAGTGAATGAGTTTTATTTAAAAATAGTTTATGATTAGAGTTAAGGATAGAATATGTAGGTAAAAAATATTTGTAGTTTTGAACAGAGCACAGGATTAGCACAAAATATCTGTGAAATTTTTAGGATCTCTGCAAACAAAGTTTTATGTAGGAAATCACACATATAGATGTTACAATGAACAGTCAAGAAGTTTACAGATTTTGATAGATTTCAGGCTGAATATGTCAAAAGATAAGCCCTGACACTGGCAGTCAGTTTCCCTTGAAAATTTAGACTCCATATACAGAGATGTTCAGGTAAACCAATTTCTGCTTTCACCTCTTCCTCCAAATGCTGGTCTCAAAGGACTTCATTTCAGCCAAGACCTGTCAAAACCCCCAAATGCTTTTCATTACTGAATTCCTTCTGTATGTCCTCTGTCAGCTGTGTTAAAAATAATAAATTCACAACTGATTGATTTTGGAAAAGGGAGAGAAGCACTTGAACTCATCCCCTGATTTTGTTATTTCAATGAGTAAAATTGGGGGCATATTTAAAATTGTCGTTTGAAGTCTTTGTTTCCTATGACTTTTAAAGGATTTGAAGTACTAATGGGTTCAGAAGAAGCTATAAAAAATATCATTCTCAGTAGGATGGCCATAAGAAGTTAGGAGGGTGCTCCAGTCAATGCATGTCCTTTTAAATCATTAATATTAAAGGTAATTCACTCACAAACATCCAGCACAGACTAGGTGCCCTGGTGCTTTTAAATGGTGCTATGAAATAACAAAATTATTTTTTACATCCTGATGTGTCTGGGTGGAATTCAGGACATTTCTAAAATTCCTTTGAGAAGTGATTCTGTACAGCCTTTTTCTGCATCAGGGCAGGGAAATACACAAACCCCACACTGCTGGATTAAGAAGGCAACAGTGGTTATACCACTTAAAAAGAGTCTTTTCAAATTGTGTGTGCAGACAAGGAGCTTAGTTTGGATGAAGCAGCTGCAAGAACACCTTAATGGGGGACAAGAAAGCAATTAACAATGAAAAGTCACTGATGCAAAAGATAGTTCTAGAGATTAAAATCTTATTGAAACAAATGCTTCTCCATTTGATCATAATGAATTGAGCTGAAAGATCTGCAAAACCAGTTCACTGAACACATGAGAAGAAAATAATAATTTGTTACTCAATTATAGCACAAAGCTTTCTGACCAACACACTGCTCTACAGCATTAGTTAAATAGAAATAAGAATCCTGGGTAAACTGAATAACACAATAGAGGAATTAGGTATAGTGTTATTTGAAAATGCAATGTGATAATTATGAAAGTATATACAGATATATCAATTTGTACAGTGCTTTAAAAACACAGGAAGAATATTCTTTATCCCAAATGGATAAACAGAACATTTAAGGGAACAGAAATGAAATGGGTATGGCAGGAAAGGTAAGGCAGGGATAGATGAAGCTAATAGTGCAGGGAAGTAGCACTTCCTATAGTGCAGGTGCAGCAGTGGAGCTAAGCTGAACATGGGGCAACTAGGGAATACCCTGAAATGAGAGAAATTAGAGAGAAGGAAGTGTGAAAGAGAGAGAACATTAAGAAGTGAAGACTGACAGAGGTACAATTACACACGTGGGAACAGACTGCTTAAATTAGAGAAATCCATCAGATCAAGGTAGGTTGGGTCTTTGTAATGTGCACAAAGGTCTCAAATTCATCCCATCTGCCTTTAGGCACTTAATCAAGGCATCCAAATCTGGAAGGTATCATATTCGATTTGAAAAATCAGGGCAGAGGCATGTCAAAGAGGACTCAAGATTGCAGGTGGGCTGAACTGCCCTTTGACAGAAACTTTTAACAAGGGAACATAAGTGATCAGGTTAGTAACACATCTAAAACAATATGAACAGATTATGTGAAATCTTTGGGTTAGATGGGACTGCTATAAAAGAGATTAAAAGAGGGAACATTAAACATAAATATCTGCAAAAATAGCTGTCATAGGGAATTGTCATTGGATGTTTTTTACAATGCACCCCTAACAGGTCCTGTGTTGTTCACTGTTGCCATTTATGGCAAAATGTGGTGATGACAAAGGTGGACAGAAGGGAATAGTGAGCAGTGGAGAAGATGGTATCCATAGGAAAAAAAAACCCCAACCCTCTGGTTTTTTAACTGGGCTATATTTAAATGTTTTTCCTCTTTAGTTGCTTTGCCACGATAGAAAAATATAAAGCTACACACTGGAACAATAATGTAGGATATAACAAAACCAAAGCAGTGGCTTCAGAAAGCATCTCCAATTCATAAATCAGGTAAAGAGAAATTATTTGATTACATTTTGGAAGTTCTAAGGAAGGGAAAATCATGTCCTAAAAGGGCTCTTTCATCCTTTCAGCAAGAAAGAGTTAATACCCAGGTCTAAAGCCTGAACTCAGGAAACCTAAATGATGTGAAATTAAAGGAACTTTGGCAAATGGATCATCAGAGTAGGTAAGTCAACAACTGACAGTTTAAACTCTGAAAATAAGGAATATTTGATACCCTAAAAAAGATCAACTGACTTGGAAGCAGACCACCAGAAGGAGAATCATGATAGAAAAGCACTGGGAGGAACATACATAGGTGAGAGTAATTACAAAAAAGCCAATGTGTCTTGTTAAAAATCAGTTATAAGTATGTATATATATATAGTTATTCCAGTTAAACATATTTCACTAATACTTGGCTGACAGATTATTCTGCCATCATCACAAACTGAAGAACACAGAAAATTCAGTAATTTCAGGATGAAACATTATCTGAAAATATGGATTTCTACACTTTCTAGTAAAGAAAATATTTTTAGCAGATGAAAACAAACCTATGAAATAAACTTCTAGATGAGAAAAATAAAATTGAAATCATCAAACTATATGCACATTTTGCATTTGTCAGTCTGTATGCAGACAAGATAAATGCCATCTGAAATTAAGCTGTAAACATCATATTTTCAGATCACCATCTACTTTCAGTTCAGTCACTAAAGCTTTGAAGAATCTCAGTTGTCTGTTGACACAGCAACTGTTTTCCAATCCTCCTAGTGATAGCCTGATGAACCACATCCCTATATAGGGATGAACCCAAGGGTTAAAACTTAAGTATTAACAAAAGACATGGGCAAAAAAAAAGGAGAAAACATATTGCCTACATAAAGATCTTCCTATATTGGGTGAATTATGGACAAAAGCAAGTTGTAATTCTCATCTAAAAGAAAAAACTTAAAAAAAACCCCAAAAAAGTAAAAGTGTGGCCCTTCAGAGATACCTTATACCTGTGATGTGTCCTGCTATTCAAAAAGCCCTGTACTACATGCCAGGAGTGTACAAACCCTGTACAGGAACCAGGCAGTGAACACAGACTCTCACATTGTGGTTTTTACTGCAATAATGAAATTAAGTTTTAGACATTTTCTGCATGACTAATCTTTCTTGATTATATTTTGAAGTTTTTCATTGAATGGTTAAATTAATGATGCACAAGGCCTCCCCTTTGTGGTTCTGCTGTCTCCAGTATGAAAGGATCACTGGACACAGGTTCACAGCTTCTGCTGTCTAGACTCATCCCTATTAGATCGTTCCCTGTCATCCCTTGGAGGCATGCGATAGAGATACAGTGAACACCAACACTGGCCTCAGTACCCTGTGGGGCCATCACCAGATGAACTCCAATTCCTCCCCTTGAAACAGAACCTTTAAGGGGAATTGTTCCTGTCCAAGAACAGCAGCCTCCCCAAGTCTGCCAGCTCAAAAAGTGGAGGAGAAGCAGGTGTTTGATACTGAATGAAGGGAAGGGGTAGTTTTCCTAACTATCAGACTTTGTTTCTCTTGATTTAAGGAATATTCCTCTTATTGTTAATCTCTTGCTGGAGATATGTGCACAAATGCTTAACATCATGTCAATGCATCCTCTCCATGCTTAAACTGCTACATTGGCATCTTTATCAGGATGTTAGAGAGACCCATCCTGTCAATGGGGAAAGTATCCAGCCTTTAATGAAAGCATCTAGCAACACTTTGAAAGGATTCGCATGATTTTTTCCTTCCCTACAGATGTCTTCCACAAAAATATTCGTGGAAAGAGATGATCTGCCCAAAGGTTTCAGGACACTGACAATTGTAGAATGACCCTCAAGAAGAGCAGGCATTTGCTTCAAACCAATTTCCCATCAGCCTTGATACAACTATGCACACAAAAGCATTCTCTTTGCAAATGTCTTTCACAAACAGAGGTTAATATCTGGAGTGTATAGACCAGAGATGCAAGACAAGGATGTCAATCTCTTTATAAAATCTAACTGAAGGGAAATCAGTATTACAAACACACTCATAACAAGGGAACCATTACTGCTACAATACATAAAATACTACCGTGCTATTCAGTAAGCACTTGTAAGGTATGTGTCAGGAGTGACAAATTCTCTTTTTTTTCAATTCTCTGGGAATATACAGTGATACAGTATCACTGAAGCTGGAAAATATTATAAGCATACCCATATGTTCATAACCTTAAACAGAGTTATCCACCAGAGTATATTCTCTTGTACTTTGGCCCCAGTATGGTAAGGTTTACTTTAGGCTGTTAATCTGATCGTGCATACCCCTAATTGTATAAACTATAATTATAGATGTTAAATTGTTTTGCCTTATATAAAAGATGTGCTTTGGAGAGAGCAAAACAGAAATTAAATGCATGTAAAATAATAGAACTATTTCAATGACACTAATTGCAAAACAATTTAAAGAAGCATCTTTTGATGAAATAATTATTTTAATTATACCATATACTGAGGTTTACCAACTATAAACACTTCAGCTTTTAGCATTAAGATAATTTCACGTGTACTGTTTTCCCACAGTTTATTTCAGAGTGTAAATAAAGTAGAAATATAAATCACTGCAAAAAGAGATCTGAACAAAATAGAAGGAAAAGTGGTGATCTCTCTACATGTGACAGGGTTCTAGCATAGCATATTGTTCATGGATATAGCCAAATGCAAACAGGCAATTCCCCAATTGCCTAGTAGAAACCTTAGTACTGAGGCACAAGTAGGAAGATCAAACTGTAGGTCGTTCAGAAATGTCATCTGCCCATGGAGGGCAAGTTCAGCAAGGTCCCTTCCATTGTAGGAGGACTGCACCAAGGTATGTCTCCTGGTAATGGATTTTTTAAGTGGAATTCTTTGCAAAGGACAAGGTTCCCATGACTGCCTGCCTTAAACTCACAGAATCATAGGTGGTTCATCTAAAAACCAAAATGAGACGCTTCTTGACTGCACATTGTAGCAGACCATAAATTCACCATGGTGTATTGTCCACTGTCCCAAGAAAAAAAATAAATGCAATAATTCTTATCTATGTGTCAGCAACTTTCCACTAGGTTGGTCTTTAAGTTTTCTTTGAGGGTGAGACACTTAAAAAAGGTGTTAAAAATCAACTACTATGGTAGGGCAGATTTATTCTGACTATTAAAGTTAATTAAATTTTATCTCCAACCACATACTTCAAATTTGGTATTACCTTTATTGTGAGTGGATCCAGAGATAGAAAATGTCTTGTGACATGTGGAAGGATGGGTACGGGAAAGGAGATATCATGGTGTGACCTTGGGGTTGTCCTGTGCATAAATAGGAGCTGGACTCGATGATCTTTGTTGGGTCCCTTCCAGCTTGGCACATTCTGTGATATTTGTGATAAGGAATGAATGTGGAAAGGAGATGGTAGCAAGACATTGCACATGTAGACATGCTCTGGCAGAACTGAAAACATTTTTACAACCATAAACCACTCAAATCTCTTCTCAGTTAAAAACATACCTGTAAACGAGGACTTTATGCTATTCTGTGAAACAACTACAGTAACTGCTTGTATTATCACTACCTGCAAAAGGTCAACACAGAGCAGCAAGGAGGTTCCTGCTTCAGTAAAAATCACAGTACTGCTCTTATGAAATTTCAGAACTATCAGTTCTCTGCAAGACAAAGAAAAATCCTTCTGTGCTCTGACTGCTGAATCAGTTAGTGTAAATAGAGCAAAACCAGAGGAAGTGCTTGGCAGGATTTTAAGTAGTCTCTTATCTCTACACTGCATTCTCACTTGTACTGCACCTCAGTACAGGCACAATACTTGGTCTTGCTCTCACCTTGTAATTCACCAATCAAACTTTTTGCAGGGTGTCAGAGACTAACATATCTGTTTAAACTTTCCCAAATGGTAATTACCTTTCAATTTTTTTTTTCTGGCTAAAAAATTTATCTCATTGAGATTTTTTGTGAGGAATGTTATTTTAAGTATAATACTGATTAATTCATTTTTTCAACTAACTGAATTTCCACGGTGCCCTTGAAATTTGTTCCATTATGAGGAAAAAAAATCTCCTACAACATATTTTATTATGAAAGATAATGTCGAAGCCTTCAGAAGAGTTATATGTCATATCTCCAGCTGGTATCACAGAATCACAGAATGTTAGGAGTTGGAAGGGACCTTGAAAGATCATCTAGTCCAACCCCCCTGCCACAGCAGGATTCCCTAGACCTGGTCACACAGGAGCGCATCCAGATGGGTATGAAAACCTCCATGGAAGAAGACTCCACAATCTCTCTGGGCAGTCTGTGCCAGTGCTCTGGCACCTGAACTGGGAAAAAATTTCTACATGTATTCACATGGAACATTCTGTGCTTCAGTATTAATGGATGCTTTCTACTACAGGCAATGGGTTAATCCCAAATATGGCTAGCTAGGGTTCTGGTTATCTTTCTGCCTAGGTGGCAAACCACTAAAGTCCTAATTGATGTTACAGTATCTTGTTATTGGAACTTCCTATACACACATATATGGGTTTATTTCTGCAATTTTCAGAACTTTAAGAAGAAAAGTTATCATTACTGTCTGATTCCTGCTTTTTTAAAGGATTATAATCTCAGACAATTTGTGCTCCTCAGTGGCAAAAGTTTTATCTTTAATTTTTCTACTTTCTTTCCATTGCTTGTTAAATATTACTTCCCTGGAATTATGTAACACTGGTCAGAACTGTGCAATATTTGAAAATAAAGTGTACTAAGTTTGATACAATCTCTGTTCAGATGCATCTGATCATTATGGGGCATATCTTAATCACTAACAAGTTTATTGGCTGTTATATTTAAAACTCAGTGTCTTTCACGATCTATCAATGTATCATAAGCTATCTAAATGAATAAAATCTAAAGTGCATACTTCTTAGGGACATCATTTCCAAGTGAGCAAATTTTATCTTACTTCTGAAAAAATGTCAAATAACTTGGGGCAGCACTTCTAGAAATATGAGTTATAAAAAAAAAGCTGATTTTACAGGCTCTGAGAACTTCACAAAAGACCTTCAAATAACAGGACTACCACAATGTTTACCAGAGAAAGTAGTAAAACAGGTGACAGGTAGGAGCAGGTAAGACAGAACCCATGGTCCCTGCACTCAATCAAATGTATCTGTTTTTGGTAAGTAACTCTCAGAATGTAATATATTACAGCTGATGAAATACATTTGCAAGTTCTGAATTTGCATTCAACACATCAGATGTTTGTAGCAAATAGATGCTGCCACACTAAGGTGCCTGCAGTGCTCTGAGTATACAGTCTGGGGAAGACCTCACAGCTGAAATTATAAGGCTGACATAAAACCAATCCAGTCAAGCATAAAAACATTGCTCTTTAAAGTAAAGCCTCTTCTTAATATAGAGTCATAGCATGCAATATTATTACTTCTATAGCACTTAATACATGACATTGTTCTTATACCACCTCAGACACAGAATCATAGAATCATTAAGGTTGGAAAAGACCTCTAAGATCATTGGGTCCAGTCATAAACCTAACATTGCCAAGGCCACCACAAAAGCATGTCCCTAAGTGCCACATCTAGATGTTTTTTGAACAGTTCCACGGATCATGATTATATCACTTGCCTGGGCAGCCTATTCCAATGCTTAACCACTCCTTCAGTGAAGACATTTTTGTTCAATATCCAATCTACCCCTCCCCTGGTGCAACTTGAGGCCATTTCCTCTTGTTCTGTCTCTTGTTAGCTGGAGAAGAGACCAACCCCACCTCACTACATGCTCCTTTCAGGGAGTTGTAGAGACTGATAAGGTTTACCCAAGCCTTCTTTTCTCCAGGCTAAAGAACCCCAATTCCCTCAGACACTCATCATAAGATCAGAGCCTAGCCACCCTTTAATCTGCATAACATTCAGGTTAACCACTGCAGCCATTCTACTCTGGCTCTATACAGGCTCTCCTTACTTTCTTGCCACACTTGCTGCTGAAAGACATGTCTGCTAACTGCATCAACGTACTACATTTGAGTGGCTGAAACAAAAAATGGTTCATCTCAGTTGCATTTCATCCAACTTCAGACACCTAGAGTGAGGTGCCTAGTCTAAGCTAATTGTCTAGGGTCCCTCAGACATCAGAGAAGCATGGCCAACTCAAGAATCAGATTTAAAAGACAATTTTTGTTTCAAGTTCATGTAATAAAAGAGGACAAGACAACCTCTCCAATGCTCCATTCTTTCTTTGGACTATTAAGGAAACTTAGATTAACTTTGAGCAGAAATCTAACTTCTAGAAGAACATGAGACAGCTCCTGGTTATTTTGACATAGAATTGGTTAAGAACAGCTGTGGGAGCAGCCTTATACAGACAGCATTAAAGATAATTCTTGCTTCAGGCAATTCACAAATTAAGCTAAACTAAATCCCATTTCAGCTATAAAACTATTTCAAAAGATGCTTTTTGGGCTCATATTATACATCTTAATGGGAGATGGGTGCCATATGGAGGGATTTCATTTTGTTAAAGAGATACTCAGTGCTCTTTATCTTCCCTATGTACAGCATGGAAATTGAAAGCAAACATAAAGCTTATCATATATTTTTGCAAGCAATTATCATTTTAAATACCGAGAACTTTATTAATATAGCAATGGGATACAAAAATACTAAAGTAAGAGTTCTCTGAGTAAAGGCTCTTTTAACGTGCTTAATGCCATCTAGCTGTATGCAGTTATCTTGAGTTTATTGGTTTGCATGTATGGATCGTGGCTCTTTAAAATGTCATGTATTATTTTCCAAGGATCATTTTCAAAGAGAAATTGTAATTTGCCAAATAGAACTGGCATATAAAAGAATAGCTAATGTAACCGTATGATAAAATTGCTGTCAAGTTGTTTACCAACTGTCCAGTACAATCAAACATGGTCTTGTCATTATTTTCCTGTTCTGCTTGAGAAAATAAATTTATTTGACTTCCAAATCCAGGCTTTTGTTCCAGTAGCCTTTGAATTCCAGGAGCACAGAAGTATTTTGAAACCTCCTTGGACAAACAAAGGATTTCATGTGCTCAAAAGTGAATCTCATCATACTGCCCGTGGCCAAGAATGTCTGCTACTATGATGAGGGAGAAATCCTTCAATGAGGATGAGAAGGAGTATTCTTCAGAGGTTGGTCCACACTTACAAAGTGGATCAAAGACATGCAGCTTTAGCTCACTTCTACCTATACAGAATGCTGCTGCAAAAACCATATACTTACCTAAAAATTTTGGTGACATTACCACTATCTATGCTCTTTCTACTCATTTCCCTCTCTCTGTGCCCTAAACCCCAAGATGTTTGGCTTCACTTCTAAAGCCCTTCCCCATCAAACTGACTCATTCTTAGAAGAAATTCCACACAGTCATTGGCAAAGCTGTCTTAATTATCTCATTTCAGATCCTGTCTTTGATATGTTGCTTATAGAAAACTCATAGCTGGCTTGCTGCTCTTCTTTGAACACTGACTTTTTGGCTGACCAGTACTGTCACATTGCTTCCTTATGCTCCCCCGTCTGTCTAGCCCCATCTGTTGTCTCTTTTTTTGTACTTATAACCTCTATGGCAGTGGAACAGCCTTTTTGTTGTGACTTCATTTAATGCCTAAAACAATGCAGGCTTGACCCATGACGAGGGCTTCCCAGCACTAGAATAATACAAACAAGCAAACAGTCTCACAAATAACCCAGCTGGAGTGCCGGATACAGACGCTGCCTTGCAGACATCACAACATGGAAGAATCAAATTCCACCAAAACTAAATTACTCAGCAATACTGGTCCACTTGGTCATGACTGCAAAATAGGCTTCACATTCCTCTTGTTTCTAAATCTGGCTCACAGTTGTGGCTTTTAGCTAAATAATCTCTCCCCTGAATAAAATTTCATTGTGTTCCTCAGTACTTGGGCTCCTCTTTCCATGTCTTGCCTCTTCTAAAGTATGCAGGCTCAGAATCTCCCTTTCTCTATTTTACTAGAAAAAAGTTGGAGCTTGAAACCAGCTCCCTTGAAGCCACTTTGGATGTAAGGAGATACTTTCTCACAGCTGCCCAGGTTTAAGGCATTGCTGCTTTTTGGTGTGCGTTGCCATGTCTTGACCTCCTTCATAGAAGAGATGAAGTAACAGCACATGAAAGTGCTTGTCAGTTGCTTTGTACAAAGTCTGGGACCTTAAGTTTGACCAACCTCCTGTGGCAGTTTTAAGCTATGCTCATTCTGTCTTCCTCCTGTCTGTTTTGGTCTTGCCTGGACTACTGCTCTTAGCTGCTTAGCTCACCAGCTCATGCATTAGTTTCTGTCCACTGCTGGCCAGGTTCAATTCCAAGCCCAGCTCTTCAGGCCTAGGTTCCCACAATAGCACAAGGGATACTTATAGTCAGTGAAATCCCTACTATGTTGGGGACACACACATAAAGAAATCACTGTGAGCAGATCCCAGAAAAACAAAGAAACAAAACACCACATGGGTGTCTCTGTATGGAGCAAATGATCATCTCCAAATCTCCATGGATGCAGAATCCGAGTCCAGGGGGAATGATCAGCACAACTGGGGAAGTTCACAGTGCTTACAGCTACCCTCACGAGTCGCCTGCAGATTCTGGCAAGGGATGTGGCATGGGTATATCCTCATTCCCATTTCAAGGCTGCCTGTATACAGATGAGCAGAATTTGGGACAAGATTTCTCTTGTGGTTCTTAAAGTGCTGATTAGTATAATTAACTTTTTCATGAAAGTAAAATGGGGAATAAATTTTAGCTGTATTCCTATGAGATCAGATTTTTAACTTAGATTTTTCAAGCACCTCTCCCCCAGAAAGGTGGCAGCATGATGTCTGTTAATTAAATTGAACTCTCAACTTATTACCAGTTCACCTTTTTCTAGGTTTCATATTAGCAGATCAATACAGGCCTTATGAGGAGAGGCTTAGGGAGCTGGGGTTGTTTAGCCTGGAGAAGAGGAGGCTGAGGGGAGACCTCATCGCTCTTTTCAGCTACTTGAAAGGCCATTCTAGGGAGGCGGGTGTTGGCCTCTTCTCCCTTGTGTCTAGTGACAGGACTAGAGGGAATGGGCTTAAGCTGAGCCAGGGTAGGTTTACATTAGATATTAGGAAGAATTTCTTTACTGAAAGAGTGGTTAGATATTGGAATAGGCTGCCCAGGGAGGTGGTGGAGTCACCATCCCTGGAGGTTTTTAAGAAGAGGATAGATGTGTTTCTTCAGGGGATGATTTAGGGGTAAGAGTAGTGTAGGGCTATCAGTTGGACTAGATGATCTTGAGGGTCCTTTCCAACCTTAATGATTCTGTGATTCTGCAATACAAATAGATAGTGTATACAGCTGTGTTATACACCTCTAATACTGAAACGCTCTAGTTCATACATGTCTCCTTTAAAATCTTTTAGTCTAAAGAATTGAAATAATAATAATAAAAAAAGAATGTAAGGAAATCCAAAAGCTCAGCTCTAAAAGGAGGCTTTACTACAAATAAAGTTTTATAACTCCAGTGATCAGGAATGTCCTTGAACTAAGAATTTTTGATGATATCATTAACAAGCAGTGGCAGTACTTGCATGCAGGCATCAGCTATAAATTATGCTTTATGTACAGTCACTATGTATTTCTCAGGGCTTCAGGACCTTATCTAGGGGACTGCAGAGATAGTCAGCACCAATGGACTTTAACAGGAGCTGAGGGTGTTCAGCAGCCTGCAATATTATGATCACAAAACACAACTGTGCGGTGCATGCTGAAATAATCATGAGGCAAGTACCTGGTAATTTCTCTTTTCTAGCCAAAGTGCACATTACACATTAATTACAGGTAAGCCATCTAAGCATAATTATCAATCATTCTACAGAAACATGTAATTTATATGCAGATTGTATTTGGCAAGAAAGCTCCATGAATCTACTGTGGTTTTATATTGACACATATAGTGGACGACACAAACCAAGCTATTATGAAACCAAACAAATATTTAATATTTTTGGCTGCCACAGACTCACATTCTAAGAATGGCAGAGTAGTTTAAAGCATAGGAAAGAGTATATTATCAAGGACACAGAGATACATTTCTTTATCTGACATGCAGAATGCCTAAAGAAGCTAAATCCAGTCCTGTGGCTTTTCATCAGTTGCTTCTGAGTTTGACAACAAAATGCTAATGATATGTCCAGGTGGCAAAATTTCTCATTTAACAGCTGCATCTACTGCTCAAAACTCAAAAGCAGCATCTTAACAGATTAACAATTCTCCATAATATTATCTTTGTAGCATGCAATTTGTTCCCAATGATAAATAGGTATTTAGAGACTCACATAATTAGAGAGAAATGACTGGATTATTTTTCATTTGCTGAGAAATCTACTACCAGGAAAGGAAATCCACTATGGGGACTAATGTGATTCTAGTGCTAGAATTAGTGTCAGAAGAGTATGAAAAGATGTCATTTAAACTATCTAGATGATAAAATAATGTTGTACCAATACAGACCTACACACAGTTAATGCAAGCATGATCCTTTTCCTCCAAATGGAACAATTCTAACATGCATTTCATAAGTGTGAGTATGGAGGGGAAATATACAAGATTTAGCAAAAGATGAACTAGATTTATTTTTTTTTTGCTGTTAAATGGATATTTCCTAGTCTAATTTTGAATAACACATAAAACATTCAAGGGACCTTTAGATCTAGAACACATTTGTTTTTGATTCTGATTTTCAGGTACCTGCTGCAGTGCTCTATTTCTGTTTGCCTTTGCTGCTGCATTGCCTGTCAGTAAAATACATTTTTAACTGTATAGAATTTTTCACCGGTATTTTATTTACCATGTCACTCACCAGCTAGCTTCATATAAGAACACCTCAAGCTACTGGAAAAGAGCATTCTCCATATTTCCTACTAATATCATCCCATAGATTGAGAGGAGTGCTTTATGACAGATGTTGCTATCATCCAAAGGCAAATCACATACGACATATTCAGTCAGCTTTTACTGAGGGCTTAAAAATCACACATCTACAGCACTAAAATGTTTAAGCTGGTCCTACAGCATCCTCCTTCTGAGAAACAGAGTTCTTTTTTTGTGCAGCAACAAAAACCTCCTCATTTCCTCAATTACAGGTGCATGCACATGTGTAGGCTCACAAATGTATCCCCACTCTTATATCTGCATCCAACAGCATCCGTACTGAGAACACCACATAAGAACATATGGAAGTGGCAATACCAAGCATTCAAACATTGCAGCTGTTTGTGCAAGTATAATTTTGTCCTTTGTTATGTCCAGCCTATGCCACGAAGGTTGCAGGTTGTTCTGCAAGGAATGGCAATGTTATGTTGTTGAAGGCTATATTATAATGCACTAACCCAGGGGAACTGAATAATGGCTGACCAGCCAAATCTGGCAAACCATTACTTCCAAGAATTTGGCTTTCTAGTTTCAATGATTTCTTTTTAAAACAATCTTTGAATCCTGGTTTTTGCCATCTGTTTGTTTTAATGGAAAAGTCTTTACAAGTTTGCTAGTTTAACTGCAATGTTCTCCCCATATCTCTCCCACTTGATACAGGCCCCCTCAGCTGCATCACCCAACTCTTCAACATTATGTTCAGGACTAAATATATGAATTGTCAACAATAATCCCGTGGGTGAAAATTATCTTTTCTATGACCCTAGAGATGGGGCAAAATAATAAGGCTCCATGGCAGGTCTGGAGAGGTATGGATGTAGAGAGCCTTGACTGCTCCAGCAGCATAAATGCTTTACAGCGCAGCCGGTGCTACACAGCTGCTCTGGCAGCAATGTGAACCCAAATCTTTAAAAATGTTTGAGGTCAGTTATTATTTTGGCCTGTTGCCAATTTTTCCTATGAAATGCAGCTAAAAGAAAGAAAACTGTGATCTTCTACAGTTTATGATTCCACTAAATTGGACTGAATTCAGGAAACAAATGGCACTTCTTTAGTCCATTCTTCTTCTTTCCTTGACCAAATTTAAAAGTCTGCTGTAAACAACAGAAGTCTTAGAAATTGCCTTTGAAATTAACCATATTTTTCTGCAAGAATCCTTCATTCCAATGTGCTGGGAAACCTAGCAGATAGCCCTAAGTTTGTCTAAATATGTTTCATATATAACTACACAAGCACTTCACAAAGGAGTTTATAAACATGATAACGTGGGCACCCATGTGACACCAGTTGCATTTAAACTTTTTAATTTTTCCAAATAGCTTGCTGCAGATACGATAGCCTTGCATATAGTTACTAATGCCTTATAGACAGACCAACTGAATCAGTAATAGTATTAGAAAATGAGCTTCTGCCTAATGGCTAAGGAATCAGATTTTTAGAGTAAGTACAAGCGTTCAGTTAACCTAGTTATTTACAATATTTGAAGTAATTCACACAGCTAGTTCAAAACAGAAAAATTCAGAGTGCTAATGCACTTCTGTCCACTTATTTTGAGTGGCTCACTCAAGATCTGCAAATTGTTCTATTACACATCTCACAGAATCACAGAACATCAGGGGTTGGAAGGGACGTCGAAAGATCATCTAGTCCACCCCCCCTGCCACAGTGGGATTCCCTAGAGCAGGAAACATAGAAATACATCCAGGCGAGTTTTGAACAACCTCTCTGGGCAGTCTGTGCCAGTGCTCTGACACCTGAACTGGGAAGAAATTTCTACATGTATTCACACGGAACCTCCTAATGCATCAGCTTACGACCATTGCCCCTTGTCTTGTCACTGGGCTTCACTGAGAAGAGCCTGACTCCATTCCCCTGACATTTACCCTTCACAAATTTATAAGCATAGATGAGGTCAGCCCTTAAGACTTCTCCAAGTGAAAGAGACCCAGCTCCCTCAGCCTTTCCTCATAAGGAAGATGTTCCAGCCCCTTAATCATCTTTGTGGCTCTGTGAAGGACTCTTTCAAGCCGTTCGCTATCCTTCTTAAACTGAGGTGCCCAGAACTGGACACAATATTGCAGATGTGGCCTCACCAGGGTAAAGGGGGAGAAGAACCTCTCTCAACCTACCAACCACGCCCCTTCTAATACACCCCAGAATACCATTGGCCCTCTTGGCCACAAGAGCACACTGCTGGCTCATGGTCACTCTTCCATTCACCAGCACCCCCAGGTCCCCTTTCCTCTTCACTGCTCTCCAACAAATCAGTCCCCAACCTGTACTGATCCATGGAGTTGGCCTTTCCCAGGTGCAAAACTCCATGCTTGGCCTTGTTGAATCTCATTAAATTTCTCCCTGCCCAACTCTCCCGCTTGTCTAAGTCTCGCTGAATGGCAGCACAACCCTCTGGTGTGTCAGCCACTCTACCAACTGGTAAGTCCCCCAGGACTTACCAAAGATGATGGAGAGTAGCCTGGCAATGACTTCTGCCAGCTCCCTCAGCACCCACGGGTGCATCCCATCAGGACCCATGGATTTATGGATCTCCAGATGGCTTAGCTGTTCCCTAACCCAGTCCTCCTCAACTAAGGAAAACTCCTCCATTATCCTAACATCATCTGGGGGCCCAAGGGTCTGAGGCTCCTGTGGACAGTCTCTAATAGTATAGACAGAGACAAAGAAGGCATTCAGTAACTCCACCCTCTTTCTATCATCTGTCACCAAGGCACCCACCTCATTCAGCAGGGGGCCTACACTGCCTCTAATATTAGTTTTTCCTGCAATGTATTTGAAGTAGCCTTTCCTGTTGTCCTTGACCTCCCTTGCAAGGTTTAATTCCAGAGAGGCCTTAGCTTTCCTATTTGCCTCCCTACAACCTCTGACGACAGTCTTGTACTCTTCCCATGTGGCCAACCCCTCCTTCCATGACCTTAGACTCTCTTCTTCCTCTGCAGTTTGTCCAGCAGTTCCCTACTTAACCACACGGATCTCCTGGCTCCCCTCCTCTATTTTCTACATGTTGGGATGCTCTGATCTTGAGCTTGGAAAAACTGGTCCTTGAATGTTAACCAACTCTCTTGGGCCCCTTTGTCTTCTAGTACTCTATCCCATGAGATTTCCCCTAGCAATTTCTTGAAAAGATCAAAGTTGGCCCTCCTGAAGTCCAGGGTTGTAATCCTACTAGATATTCTGTTCCTACCACACAAGATTCTGAACCTTACCATCGCATAATCACTGCAGCCAAGGCAGCCTTTACCTCTTCAACCAGACCCTCCATGTTAGTGAGTATCAGGTCCAGCAGCACTTCCCTCCTAGCGGTCTCATCCACCACTTGCATCAAGAAGTTAATAATGCACTGGATGAACATCCTGGACTGTGAATGGCTGGCTGAGTAGGCCTTCCAGCAAATATCTGGGTAGTTAAAATCCCCCATAAGAACCAGGGCCTGCAATTGCAAGGCTACTGTCAGCTGCCTGGAGAAAGCTTCATCAACTTCCTTATCCTGATCAGGTGGCCTATTTCTCAGAGGAACCTGGGAATATGAGGCAGGCAAGGAAGGCACTTGCCTTCTGCCATGGCCCTGAACTTTCCTCCACACACCCATTTCATTTAGGCCTCTGTCTTCCACTTTTGCCTAGCCTTCTGTTTCTAGAGCCCACATCTGTTGTGTAGGTGTGGCTGGGAAGACAGGAGAGGTCGGGAGGGGTTGCTCTTGCCTCTCCACCTCTCCAGGGAGGGACCTGCCTCCATTCCCCCCCATCTCTTGGGTTGTCCTTTTTTGGGCAGCAAAAGGGTGCGGGATCCCCAGCTTCTCGTATAGCCCTCACCTGCTGTCCCTCTCCCAGCAATGGCAGAGCCTGGCTCCACCATTCTATCTCCTTTTCACATTCTCTTATAGTCTGTAACCTCGTGACTTCTTCCTTTAGCTCTGCCACCATACTGAGAAGATCATTCACTTGTTCACATCTAACACAGGAGCTATCTCCGCCAGGCTCTGACACTTCCTGCAGCCAGGGGGCTGGACACCGACATGTTTGCGTGCCCCACTCTGTCTGGGTGCCCACAGTTTTTCTAACAGCAGCCCTCAGCCAAATTACAACCACACCTGGATATTTACAGAGACTGACCTCGCAGGCTATGGCAACACACCCAGATGACTCACCTCCCTCCTTAACTGCCCTTCTCTGGTGTTTAAATAGGCTAGCTGACTGTGGTGCTGCCCACACCTCTCACAAGAAACTGGGCAGGGGCTAGCAGGAATGCCTGGGGCTGCCTGACATCGGCAAATTTATCTGATCACCAGAGGCAAAATCTCTCCAAAATGCCAGTCTGCTGCTGGGATCTACAGCCTCTTCTATTTAAAAGATCAGCAGCACAAGGCCTTTCTCTCTTTTCTTCCTACTATGGAACTTATTGGCCAAGTTTCACAAGTCTTTATGTACAGTGAACAAAACTAAGTACTGCAGCACTTACATAATCAAGGTTCAATATTCAATGATGCATCACAGTGATACATCATTGAATGACATTGAAGTAGGGCTTGTATGGACAGATGCTAGTGACCAACTGATAAGGTTGTAAAAACACAGACTTTCTTAAAGACCACCACTTCTTCAGATTCAAGCTTTCTAAAGAGAGGGTTCCCAAGGCAGTTATGATTCAGATGACTGAGAATCATGAAATTTTATCAATTTATCTGTTCACAAATATGCACATGTATGCACATTTACAAATACTCTAAACCATCTCAACATGTCTAAAATAGTACAGGTTATCTGTGTTTGGATTTTTTTTAGCAAAAGGCATAGAAGGAATGGCACTATTCTATGGAATTAAACTTTATAAGTCAGTTTTTGATTAGCTGCATTCACTCCAAAAATAAATCCTTCACCTTATAGAGACATACTTTCTATCATGTTCTCAAAAAAATGCATATGCAGGTATGCATAAAAGAAAGCTGAATATATGGAAATAAGAGCTAACTTACTAATACCATATAATACTGTAAGATTCTTGTCTCTCCATTAAAATACTAAAAATAACTTCTTCAACAAACAAAACATAGTAAATTACATTTTCCCCTATGTGTAGGGATGTTTACTTGCAGCAAGATCTACCTCCACAGTGAAGCACTCATTTTCTTGTCATTTCCAAACAATATGTCATCACTTGCTCAATCTCTTGAATGTTATTTTCCATAATCACACCTTGAAGTGCCCTAAAAGTCTGGCAGAAGTCGGAACATTTTATGCTGTGGTATCAACACACCAATCTATATGCAGACAATGAATAATTAAAGTTGCTCATGGAAGAGTGGTGCATGTTGTTAAGGTTGACTTCATTTTCCATTTCTGCTTTTGTTGTTCATGAGAAGGAGAAGGCATTAGCTGGAAAAATATTTGTAAGTGCAGGACAGTGTAGGAACTTTCTTCTCAATTAAATATTTTCAATATGAAGATCACATTAAATTGTTTGGGGTTTTTTGGTTTTTTTTGTTTTAAAAGCTACTACTTTTTATTGCATTAGTACGTTCATGTGCAACATCACAGTTAAAAAGCTTTCTGCTGTAACAAATTGATCTCATATTGGCATTTTAGCTTACAAATGGGGTATTTAACTTTACAGCCTTGTTAGAATGCCTTCTCATTTAGTCAGGGAGAAATCCAGGAAATTGAACTGTAGCATACCTGTCTTTGTGGAGTCAGTGTATGTAAGACTGGATGCTTTTTTCTTCTTCACTAATGGGAAATAAAATTGGTTTCAACTGTACCTAGAATAAAACAAGCTACAAGCAGATCTGCAACTTCAATCAGGTTCATTTCCTTCCATTTCAACCTTACCAGTCTGGGACAAGAAAGCAGTATTACAACATGATCAGAATTTACAAGAAATGCACATATCTATGGAGACAAGAATCAGCCAGCTCTTTAATTCATGACTGGTCAAGTCATAAAAGGAGAGTAATTCAAAGCCTTGCTTCCAAAACAAAGAACATGCTAAAGTAATATTCCAGATGCAATAATGAGTAGTCTGCTCCTATTTCTTTAAACAGAGATCTATTCCTCTACATAAATTGTTTGGCTTGAAATGTTGAAAATGTTTTGAACAGAAAGAAACACTTCCTTTTTTCCTGAGAAATCAATATTCCATTCTCTTCCCTATACTTTGGAGAGTGCTTACTACTGCTGCTTTGAAGGTGGGGCTTTTACTCATCACTGACTTTTCAATGGGCTCTTTATATTACAATCCGAAAGATATAAATAATACCCCTTAAAAAACCCTACCAACAGCTAAGAGCTCATAACTTCAAGTTATGCTCAGTTCAATCTTGCAACTATGGATCACACTAAGTGCTCAGACGTGGTACTCCTCCTCAGCTGCAGATTATTACTACTACCATCTGATTATTATTTGGTGGTCTCTGTGACATGAATGTGGTATATCTTTCATTTCATTCTAGTAAAAAAAAAAAAAATCATTACAAGAACCTCAATAACCCTTACTAAACTCCATATTTACTGGCAATTTCTCTAAGAGCATTAAGGAGTAAGTGGAAACAGATTCCTTCAAAGTAAGGGACCAGATACATCAGTAAGTGCTGCTGGGAAAACTGTACCAGTGCTGCCAGTGCTCAGCTGAATAAACAAAAGTTTCAGCTCCCAAGGCAAAAAATGCAATATTAAAAGTCAAACATGCAATTTGATACCAAAAGAAAAATAATTTGAGGAAGTAAAGACACTCAGTTTCTGCTTTTCAAAAGGGAAAAGAAAATGCATGCACTAGCCATTGCCTTAGGTAGGAGAATTCAAAGAGGAGAATGTAGTAAATACTTTTATCAAAGGCACCCAAGCCATGCAACAAAAGCTAAAGAAGGCACATCAAGTAATGCACAAAAGTGGATGTAGTCTAAACATGGAACAAACACCACAGGGAACACATAAGCTAGTTAATTTGAGTGCTAACAGAAATTATTTATTTTTTGAACTTTCTTGGGACTTTAAGAGTTTTTTATTCAAAACTGTTTTAATGGTACTGGTATCACTTTAGTGTTACAATTCCTTATGTGGAAAAGGTTCTGGCTATGTAAAAGTGGTCACAGCAACATATCTTACTTCTGAAAGAGAAAGCTCTGTCCACACAAGTTGCACTGTGCAAGCATAGATCTTTCGATTGGAATTCATCTTTTTAAACATAATTGCTTTGTTAATTTGTTAACAGTGTGCATATCAAGCTTTCCTTTATGCTATTTTGGTACTATTGGTGAATGTTTAAATGAATAAAAAACCCCACATTTAAAATTATGTTCCATCCCTTATACAAGTATAGAAAACATAGCTGAAAGGACACCAACTTTACTAGAGCACCTGAAATAGGGGAGGGGGTGGGGAGGGAAGAAAAAGCATATCCATAATATATCCATAATACACATATAGCAGATGAGCTTAGGAATTAATTTAATAATTTTAAGGTGGCTAGAACTCTTTCATACAGTGGAAGCATTGATTTGATGAGGGATCTACCCTTTTTATTTGGATATACCAAATAATTTATGATAAGAAAATGCAAGAGGATAGTGCTTTGTAAAAATCCATTTTCTCATCACTACTTTTGATCAATGCAGAAAAATCAGATCAAACATGACTGAAACGTGTGTCAGGGAAGTATTATTTGAATAAAGCTCTAGTTGCCTAATATCAACTAGTGAACGTTTCATTACAAAATTCCTTGGCAATACATTGATGGAATAGATTATCAGATTATAAAGCTATATACAAGTTTTAGGAGACAATCTTTAACCCACAGGTAAGGCTTACCTGAACAAATTTACAAATTCTCTTGTGAATGAATTACATATCCTTGTAAGCAACATGTACATCAGAGAACCTCAATTGCCATGCACCGCTTTTGCTGAGAACTAAGTCACACTTTCTTCCTAAGACAAATTCCTTTTCATTAAATGCAGTTTTCATTGCACCTTGCTATGAAGTGCCATAACCCTGCAGGAAGAAATAACTGATCCCTGCTGGCTGACTGTACCAGACATGAATCATTGACTCCGCTGTGTATGGAAAGAGATGGGCATGTTCGTAGGAAGAAGGAATTAAAGCCCAGGGCCAAGATCTCTGCAGGAAATCCTAAAAATAGCCAAACTTAGGAAGTGTGGAGTAAGCTTTCTGGTTTCAGTGTCAAGTCACTCAGTAAGTTACAATTTCCAAAGTAGAAAATCTGAATAAATCACAGCCTTGATTTTCCTTTTACTCTTTAGATCCTGCATATTGCCCAAGTTCAGAATTACAGTGTCACATATCACGTAGCTCTCATTTTAGGTATGCCAGCCTTCTAACAGATAATTTCAACTATATTAAACATCAGTAATTAACAGCATAAGGAGGATGGAAATTGTGTATGTGAAAAGGGCACACTGAAGAAGAGACTGAAAGACAAGCTGGCTTACTTGCAAAAATGCTATTGAATGCTTGGTATCATTTTAGTGAGATTTCCTTTTAAAGTACTCCATTTCCCCCTCCAGTCCTCAGTATTCTACATTCCTGCTGTGCCTCTCTTTGCATAGGCATACTTTAGAGGACTAAGGCAAAACAATTAGGTCTAGAAAACATGACCTTGACCAGCTTGGAGGAACTGGGATTATTTTGGTATAGAGAAAGGTGATAGAGGGGAAACAAAAATATAAAAGGCTGCAGGGAAAAGGAAGGAAGAAGATAATCTCTTTTCCATGCTTATTTTCGGCATGATAAAAAGTAATGGGCTTAAGCCACAGCAGAGGAAATTTAGGTTAACCAGTAGGAAAAACTTTCTAACAGTTAGCACAGCAATGCACGGGGAAAAAAATTTCCTAGGTAAGAAGAAGAAACTAAATTTTTCTACCCTTTTATAAACAGGTTAGACAAACATCTGCCAGGAATTGTTTACATGCAGCTGATACTGCCTTGAACAAGGGAGATGGGACTAAATGATCTCTAAAAGTCCTTTCCAGCCTTATTTTTTTACGATCCTGTAATCAACTTTGAAAGGAACTTGGCATCACTCCTATAGAAAATAATGGGCATTTGCAGACCGTTCTGTAATGGCATTCCAGATTTCCCCCAGTACAAACCAAGGTGGAACTGTGTGCATTTTAGTGCAGGGAAGTGGGACCTCAAGCTCCAGTAGCTGCAAGAATGGTGGTAATTTATACCTAGCTGTGTTTGTCACAATCAGTATCTTGCATTACCAAGCTCTTTACAAAGCAGAAGAAATTTGATGCCTCTTTCAGGCCATTCTTTAGATTCTGTTCTGAACTGAAGCTGATGGGTACCTGATAATGTTTCTTAGGTGGAAGAGTAACTGATTTTAGTGCATTGTTTCACGTAAATTAAAGCTTCCTGTATTCTAAATATTTTTCTGAGGAAATATTCTTAAATCATCAGAACACAGTAAATTAAAGTATATGTTTTCATTTCAATCTATCAGACCTTATAAAGCTACATATAACTCTGGCTTCTATCAGTAAACACACCTCTGATGCAGCTCAGGATGTGGGTCACTGTGCTGCCAGCCATGGTTTGCTGTTTTCTACAAAAACCCCAAAAACCAAACCACAAAACAAAAAACCGCCACCAAACTAGCCCATTATCTTCATCTTCTCCATACAGAAATGCAAATAGAATTTATTCAAAGGCTAGTTCTTCAATAGTTGGCATTTATAATGTAATATTTACAGTCTCCACAAATTGTAAAGAAAATTCCATCTGAAATTCACATTTATACTTACATCATTTAGCACTTCATGGCCAAAATGCCTTTGCTTTTTCCCCATGAAAAGATGCAGTCTCTTCTTGAGTGTAATGTGTTATGCTCTAATAGTTTGTAGTTTAACTTGTTATGCTTTTTGCATATTGATACATTTTCAGGTAACCAAAATATATCTACAGAAAAACTCCATTGTGTACTCTCAGCTGCAATGTGCTATCTATGATTCTTTATCTATTTTCTCTCATGATGACTAATCAGTATTTCTCTATTGTGGACAAAGATTCCTGCATGAGTATATTTGACAGGAATCATTTATCTACAGGAAGAATAATGGATTAATCTGCACTTCCTTGGAATAAAACAAAACAAAACAAAACAATGGAGTATCTTATATATTGAGATACTGATCTGAAAATTCATCAACAAATACTGAAGAAGAGTTCTTAACTCTGCCCTTGACTCAAACTTTCCTGCTGAGGCAATGCAGGGATCTGGAAGTTAATGAATTATGTTATGCACTAAACCATACTCTGAATGATTGCTTCTATTTTTTCTATTACACTTACAACAATGAATCTGAGGAACATCTCAAACATTAATTCGTGTATTCCCACAACAGAGTAGTATTCCATATTACAGAGAGAATAGAGAAACCCCATCCATCCACAGACACATGGGGATCTGGTAAATAGAGCAAGGACTAAAGCCTACTCTGGATACAAGTTCCAGTAGATGCAAGTCCCAGCAAGTCTTTTCTTCCTTTTTGTTATGATTAGCTACAATCAGCCATCTAAAACTTCTGAGTGAAACCATTTCACTACTGAGCAGGTTCTGCTTAACCCACTGTCGTGTGAGTGTGAACTAAAGGAGTGAGATGCAGATACAGATGCAAATACAAAGGATGGTGAGGGATTGAGGGGGAAAAGACAGCACAAGCCTGAAGTAGTTATGTACCTGGAAAAGTGCCATGAGTGATGCTACCAGGGACAAGTGTGAAGCCTTGAACTGCAGTTATGGATATCATGCTAGTATACCTCCGTCAGAGGACAATGATAAGGTAGGTTACCCATTGATCACTGAAATCCAAGGCTACTGCCTTACTGATTTGCCCTATGGCAAGGCACTAGATATTTTAATTCCCTTTTACAGTCAGTTGCATTCAAAGCATTCTGAGGACACAAAGACAGTAAAAAGATACTTCACAAAAGATACCCAAGACTGTGTATCATTGAATCTTGAATTATAAGTAATAAATATATATAAAACCAGTAGGAAGCAAGTACAGAATGGGTGAAAGAGCAGATACATTTTCATTCTAAACTTTCCATAATTATGTCAAATTGAGTCACTCTCATTCCTAAATATAGTTTGCCATTGTAATTTTTTTTTAATCTTTCATTTACACCCTAACATGTTGAGGACTTTAGACACTTTATTGAAATAAAAGACTTAAAGTGACAAGAGTGATCTTTTTATGCTACTGTTCAGATTCAGGCTTCATGTTTGGCAACTTGGAATATTCATTTAATGTTAACATTTTTCAGATCCAAGAATTTTAGAAAGATTTGGTTTACTAAAATGGATTCTTTTAAAAGTATTTTACATAGAGGTACTATTTTAAAGTGTCCCTCTTTTTGACAGATTATTTTGTCTGCCATTACTCCATATGAGCTAACTGTTATTAATTTTCAAGCTCATCTTCTCCAGTACAAAAAATATATGCATTTTGATGTGTGACTTATTTGCCAGGTCAAATAAATACAGAAACCTACCTTCACCTCATTTTATATCTTCATTATCCTATTTTTTTATATAATTAACTGATTCTTAGATTTTTGTTTGGATTATTAAAATAAACAATCTTTTAAACAGCCTGTTTTCATTTTATGGACCTGCTAACTCTGCACGCCTAAACTTAGCCCTTCTTTTCTCCACAGACCTTTATCTTTGCTGTGTTTTGTAAGGAAGAGCAGAAAAATCATTTTTTTATCATTATGTATTTAGTTTTATTTTTTTTTAATTTTGATTTTTACTTTGGTAATTGCAGGCAGGAATAGCCCAGATAACAGAGAAGCCTGCCCATCCAGCACAAGTACAACCAAAAATGGTGCATCCTGTAGAAATTCTTGAGCAGCTCTGCAGTCAGGTATGATTCACCAGAGGGTACAAGTTCTGACAGCTTTGCTAAGCTCGAACTCATTCCAAAAAGCAGCATTGGGTGTTACAGCACTCCCCATTTTATGTTCCACAATGACTTAAGTCATTTGGATGCACCGTTTAATTGGTTGTATGTGTAGGCACAGTGCCACACCTAGAAGCTTGTACAGACAACACTGACCTGGATCTACTATCTTGCTACAGGACGTGAGCTGACATGTAGATGTCTCTATAGTCCACATACCTCTAGGCTCCAGAATTATGATGCAAAACTATCCAAGGCAAACAAATAAGAAAGTAAAAAAGTTGTCACAATAAAGATGTCATTAACAACTATCATCTCTTCTTTAAGAACTGTGAACTAATTAACAACAACTCTGAGTTTTCAGCTATCTGTGGGTGGTTTGAGTTAATATCTTTGCTGGATCCAAACTAGTTCCTTCAGAAGGACATTCCTACTGATTTCATAGCTAAAGGACAGTCAATCCACAACCAGGAAAGTTGCAGGCAATAACTAAGATCACTGTAACAAACTCATCCCTATTACAAGAATGTATCCCATTAAGGTGCATTTCCTCAGTATGGTAGTCAATTTTATTGAGAAGATTTTGAACTTTAAACTTCCTGTCTTTTCCTTTGTACTTACAATAGTAATTGAATATGTAGAGCTCAGAAGGTAGTTCATCTCTCATCCTTCATCTTAAGAGTTTTATACTTAATAATAGTAATGATAGTGATATTAATTTGCATCCATAAGCTTTAAACCTAGCTTTCTACAATAGATGCACAATATTGATTGAAAGCAGTTAAATCAAATGATTCTAGAAATTGAGCAACTCCAAACTTTTAAGAGCTACTTTTAAGCAAGAACTGTCCCTATCATGCTTTTAAATTGCTAACAACAGAAAGCCCTGACATTCTTCTGTCAACATTTTCCTGAACCACAAATTGTTCATGCATTAGAAATACACTTGAAATGGCATAAAAAGGCTGTGAAGTAAATGTATTCCTGAAGCCTGGGTCTGCAAGCCAGTGTAATTTCAGAAAACACCACACAGGCTGGAAAGACAGCAGATGCAAGGATTGAATTTAACTATAGATGATAACTCAATTTATTTTCTCTGTAGTCTAGTAATTCAATAAGTCTTTAATGGTTCTGTAAATAAACAGATGGATGCCATCAAATGCCACAGAATGATAAATCTGATTGGTCATTGTATATTTTTGGATAGCTTTATCCCCAAAACGGACAGTGGCACCATCTTACCCCAAGAGTGTGATAAAATAAATGTGGGAAGGTAGATTATGGGCAATTGTATTGTCCCACTGGAGAATGAAACTTTCCATGATGGTATGACTAAGATTCAGGACAGGTTTTACTGTAACTCTGTCTAGTTTTGAAAGCAGATTCAATCAGATGTGACTTCTATTGACAGAAAAAAGGTGCTTCTTTTAAAGGAATTCAAAGTTAGAGGAAGGAGAAATAGGTGATGGGCCCCCCTTCTGGAAGATCTAAATCATACATGACTTCATCTTTGAAAGGTTTATGGTTTTAATTTAACTGTAAGCCATCTGCTTCACCTAGTATATGTTGACTGAATACAAAACCAGACCACCAATTTCAAAGAGGAAGGACACTGATCATCCAGTGTGTCATTTGCGCAGGGATTTGTCCATTTTACCTAATTTTGCAATTCTAACTAGGCATCTGTTGAATTCTCAAAGTTTAACTGGACAAAATTAGAATCATATGCTTGGTTTCAGGGAGGAACTTGGTCAAATAAAATGCTCTGCTAGGTAAAGTTATACATTCACATGGGTTGAAAAAGGGCCTTATTACAGCCTATTTTCTATGTAAGCAACATTGGGGCTTTTTGTCAGTGTCACGAAAGCAGAAAAAAACGTTGCTCAATAGTATTATCTGATCATCAGTGTTTCCTTTTGTGGAAAATACATCATAATAGTGAAAGATTCTTTTTTTCATGAGATTTCTATTAAAAATTACATAAATATCATACAACCTCAGCAAAATTCTCAAGTGAGAACTTCACAGGTTTGTTAGTTGCCTTTATCATCTTTTTGGGTTGTTTTGGTTTTTCTTTTCATCTTCTTTCCTTTGTTGACATCTGTATAGTTCATGTCAAAAAAAAAGCACACTACAGTTTCTTTTAACTATGGAAAGCTTAGCCTTGCACAGTGCCTAAGGGTGTGCCTGGGATACAATCAGATTTGAAGACCTAACTTTACAGAATATTCTTTTCCTAATCATGAGTTACTTTTCTTTGTACATCCTTCCAGTTTTACTCCAACGTTCCACAAACCCTAGTAATCCTGTACCTTCTTCATCATAGAATAGACAAAATGACACATTCAGTAATACTAGTATAGGTTTTCACAGCCTAAGAAAAAGAAAATAAGACCAAGCTCTGTAAACAACCATTTTGTTTAGAGAAAGTGTTATAGCGAGGAAATTAGAACTGTGAGAAGAAAGGTACCAAAATATAAAGGGACAGCAGTTCCTCATCTCCCCACATGGAACTCATAGTGGGATCCTAAGGCTGTCCATGCCATCTGACAACTTGTGGAGCACAAGGTTCTGGCTACCATAAATCTTGCCCAGACTCTCCAAGGAACAAACCACTGCTAGAAATCTCCTCCTTTCTACATCCACAGAAAAGCACATTGTGCAAGGTTACTGCTGACCTGCAATACATTAATCAAGAGAAATTCTTGACTTTTCCCTGACTTCCAAGAAATACATTATAACTATGCTGTATGAAAGCCAGTGAACTTCTAAAGGAAGGAGGCTATGCACATTTTTTTTAAATTCAGAAGGCCTATGAAAATGAATAAAAAGCATCAAGCAACAAAGGAAGTTGTGTTCTAGAGGTAAAGAAATGCAAGGGTGAAATAAGGACTGCCAAAAGTCAAGCTGAGTTATACCTTGCAAAGGTTTATTAAAACAAGCATCTAAAGATTTTCATTATACAAATAAAGAGGAAACCAAAGAGTCATTATGTAGAAAGACTGAGACAGAGATCAAGTATTTTCTAGATATTCTCCCAGAAGTGAATTATTTGATGATTTTCAAAGAGTGAGATAATGTTTATCAAAGAAGGTACCATCAACATGGATAACAGAATGAGGATATGGAACCAGAACCAACAGAAGTTTTATGCATTGACATTAGGGTAATCAGAACACTAGTTCTATAACAATACAAGAAAACAAAGACTGCTAACAGGGAAATTTAATAATCTGTCATGTCAAATGCAGTGGCATACAAATGGAGAACAGCAATTGCTGCTTATTTCACGCTAAAACTTGTCTAGGTTCAAATAAACAAATATATTTAGTTCTTTACTGATCTATTAATCAGACTCAGCTGTATGAATCTTGGCAAGAAAAAGTAATTAAAGGCAGGAAATGGAAAATGGGTCAAAACATATCAACATTTCACCAAAGATTGTACCAGACCAACCTGACAGCTTTTCTACAATAAGCTAATTGATTTTCTGGGTAAGAACATGCAGAAGATTTTTTACATTTCTGAAATCTTATGCTGTGGCAAATTATCAACAAAGATGAGAGATTAGTACAGGAGCTACAGAGAGAGGACAACTGCATGAAGGGAAGAAAACAAGAATTAGTTTTGAAGAGGAAAATGGCGGCTGTTGAAGGTATAGCACGGCAACAAGAAGGGCTTGGCATAAAAATAGAAGTATATTGCTGAAACAATGGTAGGTATCATTGACAGAAAGGAGTAGAATATAATCCAGAAAGAGAAGCATGATAAGATGTCAGTAGCTTGAGGTATCTAAACATACACAGATTTTTGCAAAACTCAAAGCTATGTATTTGGGGAACATGCAGAAACTTATACACTAAAAGTTCACTGTTTGAGGAAGAGAAGAAGGGCAGGGATAGAAGAAGTTGGCCAGAGAGAGACCGGCCAAGGGGGGAAATTGTTTAAAAAAAAAGTAAAAGTTAAATGGGATATAGCAAGGAAATGTTAGTGTCATTGGGCAATGCCATGTGGGACTCTGCATGGCACTGAGTACAACCTGGCTATGCAAGGTAAAAAAATGCTGAACTGAAGCTGAAACTGGGACAGTGCTATGTTCAGCACTGTCAGATGTTCAGAAGACTGAAGAACATGTTTAAAGCAGACCTCATTTGCCTTAGCCTGGCAAAATGAAGGTGGAAAAGATACAATTGCTGTGTTAAAACACTGTGGGTAACAGATATCATATTGAAAATAATATAAACCCTGAGTACTTCAACTGATGGTCATTACACTGGTATGGTCGAATGATGGATCCAGGCTAGAGCCTGCAATTTGAAGGTTTGGGTTCTAGTGCATCTGCTTACAGCCAGAAGTTTAGGATTATGAGCATCCATCTTTGCCTCTATTCCCTGTGATGAGTGGGGAGCAGAAATGACCAAATTGCCATCTGGATGTAACCTGAAAACGACCTCCATGAACAGTGGAGGAGATGTACACAGCTGTCCTTATAGTTGACAGTGTCCAGAACTTTTACAGCCTTATCAGACATTTTTTCAGATCCCTTTATGCAATTAAAGTTAAGGAAAAATCCCCCAACAAAAACAAACAAACCAAAAAAAACCAAACCAAAAAAAGAAAACCCCACCACAGCCTGTTTCCAATACTCTGGAGGAACAGTCACAGTTTTGGTCTGAACAATGACTAACTAATTATCAAAGAACTGTTCATGGTATTTTAACAGCTTTTATTAATATGTCTCATTGAGTCTCTCTAGGGCAAACAACTCTACCTCCCCCTGCTCTCCTCTTTTTCTTCTTTTTTTTCTTTTCTTTTTTTTTTATCTCCAGCTGCCAGCTCTACAGTATGCAGTTTCTACTGTCCAATCAATAAGTTACTTTTGCCAGAATTTGTGGGAGACACATCGCTAACATTATGCCGCATGTTCCTCATATTAAAGCATTTATATCCCTTTCAGATAAATTCTTCAGAATACAAAGGAATCAAGGTTCTATGGCTAGAATGATGTAAAAACTAATTCATAACACAACCACCTAAAGTTCTATAAAAGACCAGACAAAATCAATACCCAACTCATTCTTCATCACTCACAAAGCCTACTATGCTAAGAACCTCAGTGCTTCTCAGGTAGACTTTACCCTGCAGGTTGCTAAAATAATTGCTTTGGCTTTGGGCTGGAGGGGGGTGGTGGTGGCTACTGGGTCTTATTATCTACTTTGTTTTTGCTATTGCCATAAATATTTTTTAAGTAATCATCAGCACCATCTGCCACATACCACAGTTCTTTTCACAGAGTCAATACTATAAACACAGTCTGCTCCTTCATTTGATGCAGTGCAGAAAAATGGAATTAAGCAGAAAATAGTCACTCCAAAAATAGGCCATACTATTTAAAAAAGAAAGCAACTCCTTCAGTAAAATGATCTTCAGAATAGATGATTTTGGTTTCCACCAAGTCTATTTTGCTAATCATCTCTAGTTAACTGAAAAGAACTCCAGATTTTACTTTTTTAAAAGCATGGCACTTGACAAACCAGTCTCTCAGTGTCAACAGGTTGAAGTTACTGCTTAATGTTATAATTAGGATTTAGTTTTAGTTATAGTCTTTAAACTCTTACGAAGACCATTTTTATTTTCTCACAGAATTTTAACTTTTATTATTTTTTGAGAATTTAACTGGCAGCACATTGGTAACTAATATGGAATATCCCTCAATGCGGTTACCAAAATTGCATTTCTAGACAAAATGCTCTAATCATGCCTTAGTTTGGAGAGACAGATTAAACTCAAGTCTTCACACAGTCTAAACAGTGAACTTAAAAAAAATTCTGTTCCTCTTTCCTTCCCAAGACTTTTAAAGGAATCCACTTTACCTGCAGAGCTTGTGATCAAATGAATATAGCCACAGACCTTGCAAGCTGAGCTACGTGAATCATCATTATCATTTCTGCCATGGAAGCATCATTCATATAATGCAGATATATAATATTTTCTGGAGATTTTTTTTTTTTTCTAGAAATGGTAAAATATATGTCACTGGAAACCCAACTTGATTTTGGCCTAGATGAAATGCCCAACTCACTCCTGTACTTTAATATAAGATTTAGACATCCATACTGTTTGGCTGTAATACAGCCTTTGGCTTATTTCCAGTTGCATGTTGACACTTCAGATATGATTAATAGAATTGAGGTGTTTTTTTTCATAGGAGAAATCTTGTTATTTGGCAGGGAGGGGTGTTTCTCAGTGTTTTTATAATGTTTTCCCTGTTTACATGTCACTTTATTCTACCTAAATAGTATGGTTAGAATAGAAATACAAAATTCACTTATTTGGTGCATCAGTAAAAACTTGATGTAAATAAACCAGCAAATAATGAAAATAAGACAACAATCTGTCTCCAAAAGTATTCTTCTAGAGGTGGACTGGCACAGAACAAAGAACAGGACAATGCAGAGAAATACGTTTACTTAAATACACACTTAGGATGCCCCGATACTAGTTTGATGGGACTAATAAAATAGCTGGGAAAAAACTAAAGTAACCATCTTCTGTTTTAACTAGACTTACAGCCTTTCACAGATTTCCTTTTTTCTTTTAGGTTTCTTGTTTACATGTTCAGGAGTCCAAATGACCTACCAATTATGAATATCTTCCCATTTCTACTCCTACTCCCACTTTTCTTCCCCCCATAATTAGTGCTCATGCTCTTTCCACACTAAAGTCTGCTATATATATGAATGAGAAGTCCCATTTCCAAATGAAGGAACAATAGAAATAAAGTCTTTTTATATAATTTCAGTATCTCTTCTCTAGGTCAAGCTCTTCTTTTTCCCTGTTTCTCTTTTGCTCAGTTGAAGGCTTCTTTTTTATCTGTAGGTATTAGTCCATATACACCTTCAAAATGTTGCATGAAATACTCTATAAATACTTTATGTCACAGTTTATATAGCATGAAATATATACTTAGTGTAAGCATTATTCCAAAGCAGATACCTTGCCAGAACTCCACTCTACTACCTACCTGATATTATACCATACATACAACTCCTGAACCTCTAAAGTCATTGTTTTGTAATTTGAGACCACACAAATTGCAGACAAGAACAATGATCTGCTCTAAAGAGAAGCAAGCCTCAAGCCCTTTTTACATCCCTTTCTGAGCATAAGAAAAGGTCTACCAAAGTGATGAAATACTGTACTAGAACATGTATGTCTGAGTAAATGAGAGGTCAAAGATTAAAACGGGCCTCTTAAGTTCTCCCTCAGCTCTTCAGTTCCTGAGGCAGGAACTTTTCGGTAGTCACATGGGGATACAAATGAACCAAATTTAGGTGTTTCCCTATATTTCCCTTGTCTTTTCCCTTTGAGCACGGGAGAAATGCTAAAATCCTCAACATGCATACACAAGCCCTTAATAATATGCACACCACACATCACACTGTACAATTCAATTTATATTGTTATTCATATTTTTCATTAATTTGTCCTGTATTTTCACTCTTCTAGTATTCCATAAATAACCTCAAACATGATAAAAGGCCATAAGAAATTCAACCACCTTCTGTATATCTTAATTACATTATATTTTCATCAACAACTTCAATAGTTTCTACAGGAAAATCTTTATTCATCCTTGCAATCCTGGCTTTATTGTTATTTTGCAAGTATGAAGGGACTGAGCATGGAATGTGCTTGTAGCAAGTAGAAATTCGTGGGACTTACTTGCTCACAGCCTATGCCTGCAACTATTTCAGTGGATACTGAGAATTCTTATTTTATATTTATATTAATGTTCCTCTTATGATATGTATTCCCTTTTTTCCCTGTATTTTAATCAGAGAAAATGAGAAATAGAACCAAGAAAGCCTTGTTACTGAAACCCCCCATCCAGAGCTAATTGTCTTGTAGAACACTTAATGAGTTGTTATTCATTATGATGGTGAGTACAGGGAAGGCAGATGGCATGATAATTTTATTGATTCTGTGATCCTACCGTAGCTTGCTGATTAAGTAGGACTGAATGCCACAGATAGATAGTTGTGGCCAGAATTACACAAAAATCTGTTTTGATTGAAGGATATCAGAGAGAAACTTTAAGGTAAGACTCTTGCAGAGACCTGCAAAACTTGGAACTTTCTTCATTTATATTTTTAGCAACAGATTATGGCATGCAGTCTTCCAAGATGTACACTCCACACCCTCCACTGCAAAATTATTTCCATGGAAGTCACTGTTAATTACTATGTTTTTAGTTCTTTAATTTCCAAGTGTTATTAAATTTGATTCACGTTACATAGATGATTGTCACCTCACACAGATGACTACCACAGCTACATGTTAGATGTCCTCTGTGGTTTAAAAAAAAGACACTCATACACATACACCTTCAGAAACAATTCAATTCACCATCTCCATAGAAAAGCACCTTTACTGGGTGCTCTACCAATTTTACCTGCTTGGTAAATAGGGAAATTTTACTGTGTGAAAGTAAATAATTCACAAATTACATTGAGCTTTAATGCCTTTACTGGCCTTATCCAAGAACAACGTAAACATCAGGGTTTTATAAACCGGCATTACAATTCCTTATGTGGGATTTAGCACTATTAATAATAATGATGACATGATCACAGTTCTTTTAACAGAATTTATCACAATACCAAGCTATTCTTTCTGTATTGCCCAGTATATCACCAGAGCTGTATGAAGACCTTGAAGGTGTAATTCTTGGTCTTTCTACTGCTGGTAATTCATTGCCATCTTTTTCTGCATTTAGGAATTCATATATTATTCTCTTGTTATTTTTATTTGGTTGGGGGTTTGGTTTGGTTTGTTTGTTTGACTTGATTTTCTTTGTCTAGCTTGTTTCATTCAGTACCCTTTGAGGTGTATAGCTTAGTTCTTCCTAGAGATCTGGTTGCTGCTGCTCTCATTATTCAGATCTCCTTTGATATTAAGAAAAGTTTAAGATATTTAAAGCATGGTCTTAGACACTACAGCAGTAATAGTTGATCTCTAGCTTCCAATATATCATAAAACCTGTAAGAGGTTTGTGCATTGCATATTATAATCTGTCCACAAATGCTTGAAGAAGTGATTTTTCTGATTATGCACATATATTGATGCATGCATATTGATGTTTAATTCTAGAAATCATTTCTTCACTGAAAAAGTACCTTTTAAAAACATGGAATTATAATGAATTGTGTTTTCTTTTTACAATAAATACATTTTTATCAATATTTCATTTGAATCTACATGGCAACTCTGTAAGACCTATCTTATATTAATTTTAAGCAGTTTAATTGTGTGTCTATAGCTGTTATTTGCATACTTATAGGATTAGCTTTTAGAACTAAACTCTGCTGTCAGAAGTCTGTAAAGCTCTAAGTGTTTTCTGCAGGAAGTAGAGAGCAGTCAGATCTCTACTGGGACATGTGGTCTCTCCTAGAGACGTTTTTGCCTTGCATAGCCTTTGGCCAAAGCCCACCATCTGTAGTTTCAACTTACTTTGCAGCTGCTGATAAAGGTGAAGTACAGAATATGTGCTACAGAAAGAATAACCTTTACATTATTTTTTGGGCTTTTTTAATATTCAGAGATATTTTTCAAGAAAATATTTGTTAATATAAATCTTGGAAACAAGTAAAACTGTTGTTTGATCAAATTCAGGTCTTAAAAACAGGAATATAAAGCCAACAACCCCAGTAGAGTGTAGACTAGTTGGCTGTGGAAAGAATCCGCTTTCCTGATTTTGGAGAAAATGTAACCTAGAACAGTACAGGCATTTCCTTCCAGACATATGCCTAGAAAATATGAAACCCAGAGTCTCTCATTGTGAACTGATAATCAGTATTGTTGACATCATTTAAACAAACATACTTGACCCACCCTCAGTCCTAGCATGACCCCAACGAACTTGAAAATTGTTATATGCAAGTAACAGAGGATTCTAAAATTACTTGGCAAGATATAACTGTGGAAAACACTACTTCCACCCACCTAAATATCATTGTTTTAACCTAGCTTAGGTCATAAGGGAAACCAACTGCATAGTAAACATATGTCTGCTGCACAAAGCTCCCACATAATTTTAAATAACTTGGCACAGTTTGCAGCATCTGCTCATAGGAAAGCAGCAGCAGGTAGTGCTGCAGGACAAGAATGAAGTGAAATAATAGAGCTACAGGTATGCCAACAAGCTTCCGTAATAGCTTCTGCCTAGACTACGCATGGTTACACACAGTGAAAACAGTTCATGAGCACCAAAATTCATTATACACAAGAAAAAATGATTATAGCAATATAATCTAATATAATCTAATGGTTGAATCAGCATGGTTGCACACCTCAAGCATTTCTATTTACTTTTGACCCTGAACAAAGTGAAAGTTGTTGGACTAAAAATTTTAGATATTTTAAAATACAAAACGGCTAACAAAGACCACAATAACAAATGGAGGATTAGCATTTGAAATATGGGCCTGCAACACTGATGGAAGGTACAGACAGAGCAGAACAGGAGGACATAAAACACACAAATAAGAGGTGTATCCTTCCATAGATTGAGAAACATTTAAAATCACACATCTGCTGTGTTGTTGAACTCAACTCCTGTTTCAAAAGCCTAATCCCTCCACGTCTTACACACAGCAAAGAACAGCAATTACATTTAAAAAAAAAAATCTTTATATAGAAGCTGATTATGAAGTAAGTAAATAAATATGCTTTTCCTGCCAAGGCTCACATCATAGGTAAATTTCAAAACAACAGAAAAAAACATTTTAAGCTCCAATTTCAATGATTACTTTTTCTTTCATAATGTTTTTCCTTGTTGTAAGACTATAAACACCTTCATTTCTTTTTCATTTCCTTAAAACATGAACAGGGAATACACTAAAAATCCTTCCTCCTTCATTGCTCTCTTCAGAGCACTTACATTTATACACTTCTTCCAGGAAATGTATTTGACAAAGCATCAGTAATACTTTTAGTTTCATAGCACTTCCAGAAATTATATTCTAAGCCATAAACAGCATTTTAGGAACTAAGTCCTCATCTCAGAACTCGAGGGAAAAAAAAAATACAACCTCCCTCCCCTCCAACAGAAAAAACCCCAAAGAACTAAAAACTCCAAATAAATAACAGATAGTCATCAGGCCAAAAGAAGAAAGAACACTCAGCTGAGTTTATTTCCAACATATGTCAACTGAGTTTGCCCCCATCATCATTACTCAATACTTTTTAATCTCTTAAATGGATTTTTGAAGGTTAAAAGGATATCTTTTTGGCTCTTAATGATAAAAGTTAGCCTTAAAGCATATTTTCTGTTTTATAGGAGCATTTTGGGCATATACCATACAGCTTACTATTCATTATAAATTTGTTCAATTTGGCAGCAACTCCAGTGAATTCTGAAATAACAAACTCGTGATCTGCGCAGTGCTACATAATTGTTTCAACTCTGTTGTTGTGACCAGTTTGTGTAAGTGTAGGAAATGATTTAAAGGGTTTTAAAAAGTCTTTTTAAGTACCTCCTGTTTAGGAAATATTTATAAGAATGGCTGTAACTGTTTTGTACAATGATCTGGCATAGATCAGAGAATTCCTTCCAGATAGTGCAAATGCTGCTTTAAAATATGCCATGATAATTTCCAAAGTGAACACCTTTTAATGAAGCAGACATATTCACCCACACAATCCCAGGTTTCAGCAAATAGGCATTCTGGAAATGCTAACATTTCAGTTGAATCCTGGACAGCACAGCACTGGGATGGATGGTGCAGTGAAGTTAGTGCACTGAACACCAGCTTCAACTGAGAATACTCACTGGCATTCCCTCATTTATAGCAACTTGAAATGAAACTCCACAAGTGTTTGCATCTGATTTTTTTTTTGCCCCAGAAGACAAGTTTGAAGAATATTGGTACACAGAAATATCTTTTCAGGAAGTGCTAATGAGATGCCAACGTATGCCAAGCTAGTTCGACCACTGGGCTTTTTACTTGGGATACCACACCAAATTCCAAACAAAATTTCATCATCAAACATTGGCTCTAAACAATGTCAACTAGACTCAGTAGCCCCTTGTATTCATCTGCTGTGCCAATAGTTTGGGTTTCTGTGGGTGCATTTGTCCAAGTAAACTGCATTGCAGGAGGACAGACATGACACTCATCAACAAGGGCCTTACCTGACTGACCAGGCGGCGGGACTCCTGATGATCCTCTGGGCAGACATAAAAACACAGTGAGGACCGCAGCTCTGTTTCCTGAACATGGCTCAATGGCAATTGGTTTTGGAGCACCCTGCAAAAGAAGCATATCTATGTATGAGATTTCCATTTTGGTTTTACTTGTACAACTTCAATTTATTTTAGGTTCACTGGATCAGTAGGGTATTTTTCCCAAATAGTTATTTGCATTTAAACAAATTGTCCTACCCATGTTAATTGATGTAAAATGGGCTTTAACAGCCCACATTGCAAAGCTAACCAAACAGAAAAAGTGAAATGATCATAAAGACAACAAAATTATACTTAATTTTACAGCTCACTAAATGTAGAGATATCAACTTCTTAAAGCTTAGAAAACACACTGGTATTGGAGTACCAGCATTTCCCCTATTCTAATAAGAAGCACCCATGTGAAAGAATTGTGCTGCAACAGCATCCATTACCTAGCCCTCCTAAAGCCCAAAACCAAATATATATTATATACATATATAAAAAATAGCCAATCTGTCTTCAGTTTCCCAGACCAGCAAATCTGCCTTCTCTGTGTTATGTGATGGTAAGGAAATGATTTCTTTGAGGCAGGACCTTCCAGATTTATTTATTTATTTATTTTCATATGAAGAAAACAAGTGCAGTGTTACTATATTTAAATACACTTGGAAACTCTCTGAAAATCTTGCCTGTGTGATTATCATCTTACTTTGTCTTATATAAAGCTATGATAATGGTGGGTTTGATGATGGAAGGTATGTTCTGCTATTAAGCATCTCTCTTTTATTATCTGTACAGAACTTTTAATTTGCAGTTAGCTTTTGACTAAATGGTTACTTCCATAGTGCCCTCAACTTACCAAGACTGAGGACACTAGGAGCTAGGAGAAAGCAAAGCAGTATACAAAGCCCTAGAACAATATTTGTAATGTAGCACTTTACAATGTTTCCATATTTACATGTCTCCATGTTTTGTGCTCACTAAGAGATAGCCATTTCTCTTTGGAGAGCTCGAAAACTTAGCCAAGCACTAAAGATATTTCTAAAAACGTTAGGTCAAAATCAGCATAAGCATTTTTTCCTGGTCTTTTTGTTTGTAAATTTTTAGAATGTCTGTCATGTTTCAAGGCAAAATATGAGTTTGATGTTTTGATTCAAAATTCAAAGCCATAAGACTTTATTTACATGCAAAATGCAATGTATATATAAATGTCAACTGATTCAAGTATACTAAGAAAAATGATAGTTTAGTCGAGTTAAATACACTGCAAAGTACTAGATATAAAGAAAACAAAGGCACTTTCATCATGTAAAGCAATTATCATTTTCTATTTTTCTACCTCCAAGTAACCAACACTTATTACTGTTCAGTGAAGATAAGGAAAATAGAAAATACAGCAATAAATTGAACACCAGATAAATATACTTATTTTTTATTTCGTGGTCATATTTGAAAGGCATTTCTGTAGATTCATTTGAGGCGATAGCTAAAATAACTTGGGCAAGGAATGTCATCTAATTTAATATTGCCAGGACATAATGAATGACATCTTACTTTCACTAAAACCTCACAAACAAGGAAAGAGAAAAGTGAAACCCTAAAAGCTTCAGCTGAAAATAATAACTTCTAAAAGAAACAACATAAGAATAATCCAAGTGTACCGGATTTGTAGCATTTCTTAACATTTTATTTTTGTAATACATTGGCTCAATATATGCCACAGGAACAGATGAGCAGAAGAGATTCTGAACTTGTGTAAGCTGATGTGTGTCTGTTGACTTCCATGGATCTATTGTCAGCAACGTATTTAGAAAGGCATTGCTAATTCTATACTAAAAGCAATGCAGAAAAGGGGGAAAACAGAAAAAAGAACCTTGCTAATGTTAACAGCTTTGATTGCACATGCACAAAAGAACTGCATGTGGATTGTTGGAAAAAAAATTCTTTAGGAAAGTTTTCTTATTAAAGTTTCTTTGACTTACAAATGTTGAAGAGCAATGTAAAAAAATATACAAAAATAATGGTAATTCTTCTGAATCATAACATTTAATATAGAAAATAGTCTCTATGAGATCATTCAGATTAGCAGTTACTCTGTGCCCTGGGCTGTTTAAATCTAATCAGACAAGCGTAGGCATAGAATAATATAGCACAGTGCTGACAGCAGTCTGCTGTAGACCTATCTGTTGATTTCTCCCACCATTACACACTTTCATTCACTCCTACCTGTTGCACTTTCAGTTGTCAAAAGCTAAGGTTTCCCAGCTGTCACACACTCACATCACACCTCACTTTGGACGTAAGTACATGCCCCTTCATTCTAGCCCTTCTACCTATATCTCTCTTCCCCAGTCATGCAGATGGGGATGCAGATCTATGCCACTTAAATTCATCTAGCTTCAACCCCATGCCTCCTACTTCACCCTGCATTGGCCTTGCTCCTGCATATTCAGTGCAAACCAGATTTTCCATCTCTAGGAAAGTTCTGGCAGCAGGAGCTGTAAACAGAGCAGACCAGGTGCTCTTCATGTCTGTCCATAAAGTGTCATAAATTGGGAAGGTGGTTACTCAGTGACTTCCATGCACTCACTAATATGATAAATAGACTGCACAAATAAACACTTTTGCATGGGGCATGATGGACTGTTTTCCACTATACACTTGAACAACAGCACCTGAATCCTTATACAGCATTTACAATTAAAATACCAATGCAAGCAACAGAGCATTTATCTTTCCTGATTTGTCATATCAGGTTGTTGGACACCGTGATTCCTTTCTAGTTGAAAAGGCAGACAAAATGAAATCTTCATTTCAAAACATAATTCAGAACACAGTTTATGCAGACACACAAATAAAAGGAACAAATTTACCATTATTCCTTTTAATTTGGCTAATTACTTTATTATAAAACAAGATGATTTTTTTATTGTTGTATAATAATAAGCAGGCCCTGTAATATTAACAGGCCCTGTCCTTTTCTGTTTGAAGTTTATACTAATACTTTTCAAAACATAACTGGAGTAATTTCATTTTGATAAATTCTTTTCAGAAGACTTCATTCAAAAATCAAATACAGTACAAGTTTTGTATTTGTGTTTACTTGTTCTTTATAGAACACTATGACTGAAAAAGTTGATATCTTACTTTACATCAGTCAGATTTGCTAGGAAAAAAAATGGAAGCATAGAGCAAGTGATAATAATTTAGATACCCTAAGGTTTGTCAGTTGTTTAAAGATAAATACATAACCATGAATCAAAGTTATTTCAGTGACATAACATGTTCTCTGAAATGTGCCATTTATCATGCATTTTCCGCCTTTTTTTTTTAAGAGATAAGGCACATGTTTGTTTGCCCAAAGCACTTAGCTACCATGATTTACCTACTAGAATTATCTTTCTTTTTTTTTTTTTTACCCTTGTACAGAAAGTGACTTATGTTCTTGCCAAAAAGCACAAATGACAATCACAGAGTTAATAAAACTTTATCAGTGGAAGACAGAACAAACAAAGACTTCTTTATTTAACAACCTTTTATTCTTATGTTCTCATTCTTACACACACTATGACAGAAAGAGGTTTTTCAGTTGGGAAGATGAAAAGAAAGGTGAAAAAAACCACAATGGAATAAAAGGGTGAAAGATCATATATTATTATTGATAGTGGAAAAAAAGAAGAGTAAATCAGTGGATGAAAAAAAAAAGAAAAAAGTAGAGAAGTCAGAGAATAAAACAGAGAATTAAATCAAGAGAAAAGATTTTATACACATTTTAAATGCATAGTCATATATTTGTTCACAGACAACATGTATCAGAAAATGCCCTAGATTTTTATCAGGGAAAAGGTTCTCCATATTCCAGATTCTTTTCTCAAAATCCTACAAAGACCTATCCAAAGTCTAGCTGCCTGGGTGAGTCTGAGAGAAATTCTCAAGCTTTAGGAAGACTCTGTTGACCCTTGATCCGTTTCTATGAGAAATAAATTTTGGGTAGATTTTTTCGCCCCCCTCCTTCCCCAAGGACAGATAACATTACTACATTTACTGGCATAAAAACCTATGTCACTATATGTCACATTCATACCTGTATTAAAAACATTTCTTTCTAAGTAACTTAGCACATCTGCTTTATAATGACAAGAAAGTAACAAATCAGGTTTCCTTTTTTTATTTTACTATTAAAACCCCTAGCAAATCTTGCAATGTGTTATTTGGCTGTTTAGAAATAAGAGGTAAGCTGAGAAGTACATTCTGTCACCCTTGGTGGGTGAGATGGTCAACAGAATTCAGTGTCATGAAGAGATGAGAAGAGCAAGATAATACAACCATGGCTAAGGAGATGGTCATAGATCTGCAGGGATCTCTTTGGAGGAAATGCACTGAAACTTTAGCCTCAATTTGCATCTATCAATTAAAATATTTAATACTGTGAATATGGGAAGATGAAAAGTGTAAAGTGCTCTGGGTCTATCTGTATTCCAAGAAGTGATAGCTCACAGAAGTGCTATAAAACTTTGGATTTTCAGTACTAGGGTAATAGCTATATATATTTTCTGTTCTGCATTAAGTTAGGTGCATCCAATTTTTAAAAGTGCATTATTATACCATAAGACAAATAGATCACATAAGGCTAAATGGCTCCAAACTCATGCCAAAAAAGCAATTAGAAAATTGAATCAAGGAATTAAGGATTAATGTGAGCATGCTACACCTGTCAGCAGTAATAAGTATTTTGACAAGAACAGAATAAAGTTTGACAGTGTGCACAAATAGAGATCCGATACATAAATCAAGTATTAAAATGCAAACAACTATGCATTAATCACTGTAATGTTTCCTAACTAAAATGGTCTTAGCACTACTTACGAGAAATCATTATAAATAAAACTTCATCTCTTCTTAAAAGAAAAAAGCTTGACTTGTACTTTCTTTTAATAATAAGTTATGCCAATTTAAACTTAGATTTTAATCATATTATTAAACCAGAATTAATCTGGTGAATTCCACATAAACTAAGCTTAATGGCTTGGCAAATAAAGAAACAAATTTGTCCTGGCAGCGTTGGTACCAAACTCAAAATGTAAATAGCCACTTTCTGGAGTTCATTATGCAAAAATTCAGATGGGAGAAAAGAAAATAGACTATGTCCTCTGAAGAGGTAAGGAACATAGAAAAGGAGGAAACGTAAAAGTTATTACAGGTATTCACATCTTCATTTTTTCTCAGCTTCAGGTTTCTTTTTTTCCTGAAGTATTTGGTTATTTTCTGAGTTTCTTGATATATTTGTGCTAAGCAAGTCTCAGATTCAGCAAAGCAATTGAGTGCCTAAGTTGGATTTTGGTCAAATTCAGATACCTATATGCAAACTCAAAAGCCTCAAAACCCTGTTCATCCTAGCTTCATATTAATATTGCTCATTGCAGATTCCTCACTGAAAGGCACTGAAGTGCCCATTTTACACATCTGCCATCCAGGCAACCTCTCTAGAGAGGTTTTTCTGCCTGTCAGGGGCTCACATCCATGATATCACAAAGAAGCTACGAAGCCTGGTAAAGCCAGAGGACTATCATTCATCCCTACTCTTTCACCTAGGGTCAAACAAGGTTACAGCTCCAAATGTCCTTACCACAGCGATCCTGCCAAGATAAGGAGATGGGAGACTCACCTGTAACCAACCTGCAGTCTATCCCCATTTGATTTTCTCCAGAGTCATTTACCAAAAGAATCAAAACCAATAGTAATGTCAGAGGAATGAAGAAAAGCTCTCTCCCACCAGAAGCCCACCACCTTCCCAGCACTCACTATTGTCCCAATGAGAATCTGGCAATTCTGCCAGAATACTAAAACTAAGGCAATGCCTCAGACAGAAACAAAGACTGTAATCAGTACCACTGTTTTCTTAGCCTATCAGTGCTGTACTGCATTGCTATTCTAGGTGTTGGGTACATATTAACTCTCATTAAGATACTTTTTTTGAATATGTTTTTTTCCCACCAACCCAAAAGTTTTGACTTTTTTTTTCCACAGATTTGTTCAATGAGTAATGAGGCTTAATGAGATTGCAACAGAAAGAAGAAAAAAAAAAAAAGCAGCTTTCCCCAAACATCATTTGTGTGCCAGGAGAAATGTACTTTAGGAAATACCACAACAGAATAAATAAGCAAGGCTGCAGTTCTCAGCACTGCTTTGTGGCTGGCACCAGAAGCACCAGTTCTTCCTATGAACTTAGTGTTTTACTGAAATTATAAGCATCCACTAAAGATTTTCATTTAATCTATCCCATAAAATTTCTCTCTTGTAATTAGTGAGTGGAACACTTGACCTCATCTAAACCTGTAAGAATTGCCCTCAGTGCTTTGGGCTTCTACAATGCAACTTTTTTTGCCTAAGGATTTCTCAGTGACTTCTAATGCTGGTTAATGAGGTCCCAGTAACCCATGCAAGGTGTATAACCATGCTACCCACAGCAGTAAAAGCTGGGGAACATTTTGATGTATCTTACAATTCCTCCACCTACACTGAAAGACACTTGAGGTAACAGCCTTGATTCTGTGACTGAGTCACCCAGCCAGCACTGATTTACTGGGAGGACTCTTGCAACTCTACTTGACCTTCAGAATGAACCAGTTTTCCATGAAAAATTATACAGCATCTAAAGGAGCTGAGATCAACAGGCTTACTGATAAAAAAATGCAACCTGACCAAAATTGTATTGGCATTACTTATTGAAGAGCTTTTAATAGTGAATTATCTTTCCGGAGTAATATTACCATTAATTTCCCAGTTTCAAAATAGCAGTGGAAATCTTAGAAAATTTTGGTAGACTATTTTCCATAAGAAAAACCAGTAGGAATTAACAACAAAAAGAACACATTAAGCTGTGATTATGACCCCAGTGAACAAACCACAGTGTTATCCTTCAATTTATTGTCTTACCTCTCAACTACATCAATATGCAGTGAAAGGCTGCATTCTTTTTTGCAGTCTTTTCTGAGTAGAACGTGGTTATTAGTTATCAAAGGTGATATATACTGATGCTAAATTTATGCATTAATCTAAAAATGTTTATGCTCAGGAGAACCATATTTTTATTATAAGAACCATATTTTTATTAATCCTCAACTGTCTATTTGCAACAAAGTTACTCTCCGTTAATCTAGTAAGAGACTTCATTTCGAACCCTAATACTGTGTCAGATAGCATTTCATTATCAAGAGAGTTATGAATTGACAAACTGATTAAAACTGATTTATTAAGACAAAGCTACAAGAAACACCTGCAGACATTTATTTTCAATAGGGTTTCCAGAAATAACCTGTAGTCAGCTTTTCCTATTCAGCTTTCATACTACTGCCTAGAGGTTGCTATTCGCAAACTGTGACACTAGTGTGAACCATCCTGCAGGTTCCTTGACTTTCACAAGTGGCAGAACAGAATATAAGGCATTGAAGTTAATCAAAACACCAGGTGGCTGCAAGGTACATTGCATTTCTTTTTCTGTGTGCATCTATGCAGTTTCCTATCTCTTCACACAGTCAAACCAACTTGGTTTTACTTTACTGTTACATCTTGCCCACTAACAAAAGTAATTTCAGGTTAATCTTGAAAATATTGAACATAACATACAATGGATGGCAGATGTAGTAGTTTTCCTGGATTACTGTCAGAGGTATCCCCAAGAGCTTTCCAGAACATTCCCCTGTTAAGCTATACGAGTCTGATTAAAGGCTGGCAAAGCTAGTGTCCAGCTTGTGAAAAGAAATTTATCTTAGCAGCAGCTAGCTAGATCCTGTTGGGAAAGCACCTGAGACCCTCTGTCTGTGGCACATAGCAAGCATCATTTATCCCCAAATGCTTTCAATAAATTCTTTCTACTGCCGTTTCAAGTTCTTTAAATTAAAGTGGCATTATGCAGTGAAGTGATGCTAATGGGCATTTGTTTTCCAGAGATATCTGTTGGATCTCCAAGGATTAGAAACAAGTGGAAAATTATGTTATTCCTTTACAATTCAACATTAAAGGCTTGACTATGAAAACTCACATTTCACTGGTGACAAATAACTGATAGTCTGTCACTGTTTGAACTTGGGCTGATTCCTTCAGATCATCACTCCCACACATCACAGGGGATTAACATTACCCCAGACCACCTGGCAGAGGAGGACATAGTCCCTCCAGAGCCACTAACAACTTTTCAGGGTGGGAAAGATTAAGTACTAGGCACAGTTTAAATTCTGCCTAACTTCCAGGCTGACAAGGGTGGCTATGAGGGCAGGCAGGCAGAATGGTGAGCTGAGGATGAGCACAGCTCATGTTGCTTTCATTGGGAACAAGCAAACTGAGTCAGCTACAAATTTCTGTAAATGTCCACGAGGTGGATAAATTTGGGCTTTCCTTTGCTCAAGGTGGATCAAAAAAATTCAGTCTGTCATTGTGACAATGTATCTCAGAGAGAAATTACAAGTTCTGACTACCAGGTGCCTTTTGTGACCACAGAGATCTCATTCCTGTAGCTGTGCAGCATACTAGACTCATTAAATATATTTGATTATTATTTAGATCTACACCAGGCTTGAGGGTTAGAAAAGGCAAGTATCTTGAAATTATTATGCTGTATTTTGCATTTTCTGCAAAACTAGGAAGAAAATATAGTGCACCATATGTCATCCAAAATACACTTGTAATGAACTTTTCTCCAGCAATGTCTTTCAAAGCTCCTTTACAACCTCCTGGCCACATGCAGGATGACCAGTGAATGATAAATTAAAACACTTATACCTGGAATCATCATAATAAAAAAGAGAACTAAATTGAGACATACTGTGAAAACTAGCTGCCAGCAGAAGGTATTAAAGTGCAAACTTGGCAATATTCTTAATACAGGAAAAAATGCTAATGGAATCAGAATAACAAATTACTTCATATCATGACAACTTACACAGATCACAGCTTACTGAATGTAAGGAAGACAAAAATTGAATGTCCGAGAGAACAACATAGCTTTTCTTTTGGTTGTCCTTGCCACAGTCCAAGGACAGCTGTAAAATATGTACACCATAGCCCAAAACATTCTGAATAAAACTATGCTACCATTTAAGACTTTTAAGACTATGGGGACTTTCATCCTAGTGACTGTGTGTGGATAGTGTGGGTAAGACCATAGCTGCTCCAGCAGCAGGAAGAAACAACTGCAGAAGACTTCTCTACCTCAAGGAGAACGTATGTGATGGCAGCAAAAGGGAGCTTAGCTTTGCTGTATCACATACTAGTATAACAGCACGTGTTAAACTGATGAGCAGTTTTGGCAGTAGTTACTGTCAATGAGGTGGAAAGGGAGAGGGCAGGTTGGCAGGCTTGTGGAAGCACAAACCAGACCTTTTGAAATGTGTTGCAAGATGTATCTCTCATTTTCCTCTCTCAAGGGACTCTGACACCTACTTTGGTCCACTCACCTATTTGAAAACATAACTAGGTACAGTTTTTCACTTAAATCCTATGAATTAATACAAATCTCTAATATAATCCTCAACTGTCTAAATCAGCATAACACTCAAGTAACAGCAGACCTATGCTGATTTGTAGCAGCTGCAAATCTGACACTATGTTATTAATTTCATGATGGAGTCCTTGAAAAATCCTGCAAATAAACTCAAACTCAAGCATTATCACTTAATGTTGCTTTTTAAGATGGTCCCCATTAAGACTGTTAGTACTTACAGTGGTCACAAAAATGCTAGCAACTTCACCAAAAATGCAAGAGAAATAGAATTTACAGGATCTAAACTGACAAATAATCAGGCACATGAGAATTAGAGCTTGGAGAAGCTGTTGCATTAAAGCAAACAGGATTATTTGAATGAATGAACCTACATATACATGTTACTCATGTTAACATAACTGATGGAATAACAGATTTATTTTTTTTTTTTAGAAAAAGAGGCAAGTTTTTTAATATAACAAAGTAGGAAGAAGCCTGATCCTTTAGAATATTACAAAATCTGCATCATCTTTATAAACCAGCACACATCTGCTGTATAAAGTACTTGCTGAACTTGGATTTGTTGAATTCCACTTATTTATTCCACATACCTGAAAAGTGTTATTCTTTTAGAAAGTACCAGATTCTAAGCCTGCTTAGGTCTCTAAGCACTACTAACTGAAAATGAATAGTATGGAAACAAAATCCTGGAGAGCTTACACTTCTGTACTATGTGTGTTTACTAGGGCACAAGAGGAACTTTTAAGTATTTTATATTTTAAAACTGTATTTATATTGATACTATTTTCTTCAGTAAGGTGGTACACAATCACCACCAAAATCATTATTCACGTTGAATTCCATAGTGCCCATCTTTATTGCATGAACATCAGAAAATCTTGTTATTTTCCTTCAGGAAGTGTTCTCATTTTAAATTTTACATTGTGAAATTTAGCAGCTGTGATGACACCTTGAACATTTCTTCAACAGACTTAACAGCACATTGACTACCTTTTTTAAAGAAAACCTCAAAAATTCACAGATTAGTGAACTTTTAATTGGAGTTTGCTTTAAATCCCTGCATTCCACAAAGCTTTGTACTCCACCTTTATATTTTTCATATTAACCAAATGATTTCTCTTCCCCTAACTCTATGCATAGGGTTTAATCCACTACCAAGAGTAAAAAAGAGTAATGTTTTTCCTGTGTTTCAGTCAACAGAATGGTATAACACATTTACTTTTGTAATACATGCAAACTCTAGTTTATTTTTGCAGTGACTACTATTAGGCTAGTGAGGTAAATCTTGCATTTCATCATTGTTTTCTGATTCCTCTTCCTTTTTCCCACCCCTTCCCAACACCTTTCTCAGTCTTAGGATTATCTTTCTATGGAAATAAATGTCCCATATCAAATACTACTGACTAATACAATAAGCAGAAGGAGCAAGAACTTATTTACTTAAACAAGGGTTGAGATTTGAGATCATTCATCAAGCAGATGTTATTTCTGAAGCTGAAAGTATTCATGATGATTGTTACTATGGAAACCAAGTTTTGTAAAATATTCAAAACAAACACTTCTTTATTAACCTGCACTGCAACTACAGCAGTCTGCATTAAGCTGCATCCCACGGTAAGTTATCAAGCAAGCATATTCTCTTTCTGGTTATTTTCTTTCAAAAGTAACTACAAGACAGGATTTCTATAGGTCTTAGAAGATAGTGTATCACAATACCAGCCATCCATAAAATGACACACACTGTACTCATTCAGCACTAAACTCCAGTCTGTTTCATTTCCCCCCTCCTGTGGGCAGCCACTCAAATCAGTGTTCCCCTGTTCAGCAACAGTGAAAAACAGGAACCCACTGCTAATTCCTGTGGTTAGATCAGCAGCACAAAACCAGCAGTGGTTGCTAAATGCCAGCCCCAGCCTCTTTAGCCATTAAACCATTCTTCATTCTTAGTGGACTCTGAAGCACGTGCGTCACTCAGAAAGCATCTTTCAATAGCCTGTCATATCATAACCAGAAGTTACAGACTTCTTGTGTTATTTGTTAATTGTAGAAGAGTGAGTCCTAGTTCCAGTGAAGTTAGTGGGACTCCAGCAGTGCAGGATTCCTGACACTGAGTGCATCTCGAGGGCTGGAGCAGGTCACAGCCATCACCGCCAGGTGACTTCGAAACACCACAGCCCACGCCAGTGGCAAGGGGCAGGTAAAGTCCCCATAGCACAGCCTGTGCCTGGTACTTTAACCACCTCTCTCTCTTGCTACAATTAAACTACCCATAGACAGATAACAGGACAAATGTCTATTTGAAGTTAAACAGGTAAAAAATGGCTTGTTATTATAACCTGGGGAAAGCAAAATTGTATTTAGGAATATGTAAGGAAATTAGATAAAATTCTATTACAGAATGAATGCAGTGTGGATATTAGAAATACTGCTTCTCTGAGGTCTGTCTCCTGTTACAGACAAATCCTTAGAAAGGATAAAAAGCTACTAATAATTCAGAATACAGAAATGGTCAAGACAGTTGTGGTAGCAACTTCTGATTATTATAATTAAAATTCCAAAGCTGTTTTCATTCTCAACTTATTGTCATGTGCTCATAATCTCCTTTAACTTTCTAAACTGTGTTTCTGTTCAAGCAGGACAATTTTGTCTAAGGCTTTTAGAAACTTCTCAGTTATTTTTCAGATGTGGGAAAATGAACATTTTCTTCCTAATACCAGTTCTATCCAAGGCTTACAATTTAATTTAAAACTTGGCCTTGACTCAGGTAACATTGAGGATTCCTGCCTTTCGCCTTTGTAAAACAAATCTGTTCTAAAAGACAGTGATACAATCCGAGCACGATTAGATTTCCATAAGAATATACAGAAGTATTGAACTATGTGTGCCACTGGTATCTATTTTAACACACAATACTGCCTTAGTGAGGAAAGTATTAAGCATAAATGCACAACTAAGGAGCCAGGTAAAAGGTTTAGTTATGGTGATTTGTTCTGTCTGCAGAAGTATGCTAAAGATAATTAAAAAAATAAAATCTAAAAGACATTAAATCTGTGAAAAAGGGTATTCTGGAAACAGGTCACAAGAGATCACAGACAAACCAGGCATGTTTTATGAAGACATAGTTACAACTTGGAAGTGATTGTGTGGGACTGAATACAAAGAATGCAATTAAGGCATGGCATGTGTCCTGATGGACTAGCATCCAGAGAGAAAAGTGCTGTAGTTAAATGCTATCATTACAGGAAGGTTAAGGGTTCAGAGAACATCCAAGATGTCTTTTAAATGGCAGTTACCTATACACTATACTCAACATTTTGATGGATTTCATATGTCTGTGAAGCAGGTCATGCTTTCTCCATGAAGAAGTTATAGGTAGCTGAGCCTTACATGGCCAAAGCATGTGAGGTCCTCTGGATAGGGGCCCCTCAAGGAATTAAAACAGCTAGTGACATATCTGACTGTCTCTTACTTTCCAGCTTAATTGACCAAGTTGCCATTTACAGCTACATTGACTTAGGGCAACCTTCAGGCCATGCCTATAGCAAGCCAAACTCACTCCCTTTTATGTGCAGCACCTTAGCTTATCTAAGTGTTTTTTAAATTTTTTTCTTAGCCTTTTCCTGGTGTATTCCATGTAGAGAGAACAAGTAGTGTAAACAAAACATACAATACATATGCAGACATACACACAGATAGACTGTACACTCAAGTAGATGCCATTATTTCCAGTTGTGCTATCAGAAAACTCTGGAATGTTATTTGAAGCAAAAATATAAGCATAATAAAAACTATATCAAAGACCTTGAAAGAGAAATCCTCTTGAAAACCACCTCAGTCCTAGACAGAGCAGTTTCTCATAATTCCCCAAATGTCTATTGAAATAAGTTGCACTAAAAGCTCTAGAGCCATCAATATATTTAAGAATGTCATAGATGTCTTCTAGTTCTCTTTGATCATAAATTGCCAGAATGGTTTCTACATTCTCCAGTTCCCTTGTCCCCAATTCTTCTGCTATGACATTTCTGGATGACTTCCAGTTCTGATTGTTGTAAAGTCCTTGTTTTTGCAGAATCACCTAGTGTTGAAATTTGCAATTCCAAACACTGTCTTTTTTGGTCTGTTTATCAGCTAACTCTTTGCTCAAGCAATCTTTGCCCTTCACATTCCCACCAGTTTTGTCCTTAATTTACCATAAACAATATAACTTAAAACATAGATGAAAATTATCTCTTTGTGTAACCTTCGGTTATGGTAAGTATCTGAACACAACCACAATGACAAACTTAATGGAGCAACATTTAATCCATTTGATCTTTGTATTATTTTTATTTTTTCATTTTCCTTATATATTTAAATAATTTTTCATCTCCACATTACAGTCCTCTGTATAGTTCTAATTTTCCTCCAGTTTCCCTGGTTTTGGTGATTAGAGTTTCCTAATTTTCAGTGAACTGCTGAGCAAGCTGAAGATGTTAATTGGATATATCACTATTTTCTCTTGTAAGGGTTTCTTATTAATGGCTGCTCATGTAGATGATATAGATGCTAATCAATTAGCATCTGTCCTCCTAAAAGATTCAGATACAACCCTAATTAACCATCTGTAAACAAACCCTTGTTCAGTAACAGGGTTCAGCCATTTATTCTGAGCTAGCAAAAGCTAGTTAAGACCTTATACTACCACTCTGCCCTGCTGTAGCTATTTGACTTCTCTCAAGATACAGAAAGTAATTTGAAAAAGACATGTGACTCCAAGTACAGACTGTGGATCACTGGGTTCTCTCTAATTCAGTCATTGCTATTATGAGAAAGCATTAAAAATTGCAGGTGTCTGTTGCTCCCATGAAGTGCCTGGTGATTTAGAAATACTAAGAGTTGTGTATTGCATAGCTGTAAGAAGTAAAAATAAGGAAGATCTTATATTTCTGTGATGAAAGTAATAGATGGACAGTCTCTAAAACAGAATTACTTCCTCAGATTAAAAAAAAAAGATATTTTCTCCCCAAAAAGAAAGACACATGATTCTGAACATTTGCAAAGATCCTAACACCAATGGTTACCAGCTAGAAAGTTTTCATATTGTTGACTTTCTAATCAATACGTTTATCAGTTATTTTCCTTTAATGTTGTTTTCAAAGCTGCCAGCTGCCTAAATCTACACTGTAGCCCTTTCTGCACTCTGTAGTGACCACAGTAGATTCTGAACAGCTTCAAACAGGGTAACTAACCTCCCTAGTAAATCTTGTCTCTCACCACCTCCTAGGGAACATGTTTATTTGAGCATGCCAGTGCAATGGGAAGCTCTCTTTTTATTATAACATGCATGACATTATATACTTAATGCATTATATATGTATATATTACCCTATTCCTACTATGCTATTATGGACCACATATGCTCACAGATACTTGATGTACAGCCTCTAGCTCTTTTCTAATGGGCAGCTCACAGTCAGGACAAAGGGACAAACACTAAGTTATTGTCCATACCTAAGGGCAATTTCTAGCACAAAAGGGAACTGTGTTCTCTATTCTTACAAGCAGATAACTAACTGATGTGTCAGTAGGCATTGTTCATTTTTACCACACAGAGGCAGATCAAGGGTGCCACTCAATCACACAGAAGGGATTACAGCTACTTGGAGGCACTTCTGCCATGGTATCTATTTCTCATCCTTCTCTATTCTGTTCAGTACTTCACTATAACTATTGAAAATGATAGGTATTACTAACATTCCTGTTAATGTACACCAAAGAAGATTCTGTGTGATGACCACAAATACTGGAACATCCACACAAAGTATGTGACTGCTTTTACATATCATAATGTGAACAGAAAACATGACAGAACCCATGTAACTTGGTAGAGATTACTTTAGAGGCAGATATTCACATTTTTATTTAGTGCTAGTATCTCAGTGATCATATTTTATGTTTTCCACCAATATTTCAGCATGGGATCATTGTGACGTGGGTTTGAAGCACCTAATTTTGTCTTTAATTCTCCAATTGTTAGAATGTTTTCTGGACAGTACTTGTATGTAATTAGATGTCTATTATACAGTCTTTAGGAGTTCAGTAGGATCATTAGGAGTTTAAAAGGAAACAAAAATAAAATGAATTTGTTAATCACCAAAGGTTGAAAACAAAACCCAAAAATGGGGAAAGCAGAGCCACAAATGAGATCTAATCTGAGGACTTTCATATTCCTTTTTCTGCAGTTCTACTTTTCTCTCACTGATCTGCCTCAACATCATTTTGCTATAGCACATCTATTTCATATCAATTGCAACAGATTGTATAACACAAAACATGTTCTCTTCAATTTTCCAGATTCTTCTGAAAGTGAACTCATCAAATCATCTTAAAACTTGTTGCCAGGGTTCTTAAATATGGCATCTACCACTGTCTTTTCATTACCATGTACATGCAAATGATTAAATTAATGTTCTCCTGTATCCCACACAGACTACGACCACCCCTGTTGTGTCAGATATAAACTACTAAACACCTCTGTTCATCTCTTCCCTACTTAAAAGCAAAATACCACTCCTTTGGAGACCTAGTCTGACTTTAAGAATATCTAAGTACATTTTGTAATAGCTGTTTCTAACTCAAAATACCAAGGCACTTTTGCTTTCTTAAGATGCATCTAAAATTCATCTAAAAACTCATGTTATAAATGTCTGATATTTCATTTAGCTCTAGTAAGCACTTTTGGGCCTGCTATCTCATTATCCTAGGAGCTGGACATTAAAGGGTTGGATAAGCTAAACTGTGAGATTCACAGTCCTGCTTCAGGACTTCAAATTTAGACTGAAAAAAATTAAGAAATTAACTTTATAATCTAGTATGATAATTGAACCCATACCACAGTTTTTCATTTCTATTTCTTCTGCTGTGAAACATGTGGCATATGCATAATGTATGGCAATACAATCTACAGAGCTTTTATTGATGGTTGTTTGGTGTGATCTATATAACTCATATATTGCTCATTTATGAGTAATGCAGTCCTCCCCAACTCTTGCTCACACACATAAAAGATGAAAACATTCAATGAATATCACTTTATGAAAGCCATATTATTCTTTAATGTCAGAGCTTATGCAAGTCATGCTGATGAAGGCATAAGACTAACTGACATTACACAATTATGCACTCTAAATACATTATACATTTAGAAAAAGAAGTAATTTAGAAAAGAAACATGAAATTTTTCCTCTCATAGTAGATTTTGTATACTTGGTTCTAAAACCAGAACTGCATAATGCTGAAGAATAGAAAACTGGACTGCAAAATTTTCTGAGTTTATAATTTCATCTAACAGGCACCATTTTTAGTGTCTGAGTTGCATTTGATAACTAAGAGGTGGTTGCTATAGCTCATATTTCTAGGTCTTATTTTTTCAGTGGTACCAAGGTTCAACAATTTCCAGTATACACAGGCATCTGATTCCTTCACCATCAACATATCCACAACATGTAATGATTAGAAGCAGGTTTTACATGATCTTTTTTTTGAATTTTGAAGAAATAAGGCTAAAAGCTTATACTATTTTTCTATAGCTGGTCACTGGAATTTCTCTAAAAATTCCAAGTATCTGTAGATTTGAAGAATCTGTATTACACTATTCCAAAGGACTCACATGTTACCATTTTTTTAATGGAGTTTATTTGATTTATAGGAATATAACTATAAATTCAATAGCTAAGTATTTGCTGTGAGCATTCAGTAATAAATCAAAGGCTATTATTTTAAAGAAGTGTTTTCAGTATATTAAAGACCAAATACAAATTCATAAAGTTCCTAAAGTATCTATAGACTTTCCAGTTTCTTCATAGCATATGGCTTGTAAATCTTTAGAATACACAGTTTAAGTTATTCATAATCAATACTGAAATCTAAGAGTTGGCAGATAGCTCATTCTAAAAACTGTAGTCATGCAATTCATATTCTGCCACAGCGGTCAGGTCAGAGTAAGAAAACAGAATGAACTGATGCAGCTAATTACAACCTAATTCCAGCTTCCCAAATTGAAACAAATGATTGAACTGTATCTGCCATATTGAACTTAACATCATTCAGCCACTTGATGTTGTACCAGCATGATAAAGTGTAAGAAAATTAGTAAGTCCATGGTGAAGTGCTTTACAGGTTTGAGACCTGCCTGTCATATTGTTTTGAGAAGCTCTTAAGAAAGATTTGAAGGCATGAAAGTGAATGATGGTATTTTAAATACATCTGGTTTAATGTTTCCAAATGCTGAAAGCAATTTCTCTCATTGGACGCAGATCTCCTGTCTCTACATTCAATCTCATGGTGATACCTATTGCAATACAAGCCAAACTGGTTTTCTCCCAGTCAGTTAATATACTTGTGCAAACAGATAATCACAAGTATATATATTGTGGCCATAAAGTTAAAATTCTACAATTTTTCCTATTTAAAAAAAAAAGAAAAAATTGTCTCAAGAATGGAGTAAGAGGAGACAGAGGCAAGGCCACGTAATAATCAAGGCTTGATGGGGCCCTGGGCAACCTGATCTAGTGGATGGTGTCCCTGCTAGGCAGGGGGGTTGGAACCAGATGATCTTTAAGGTCCCTCCCAACTCTGAATATTCTATGATTCTATGATTGCAAGAATAGTTAGCTCTTCGGTGCTAAGCAAAATTAAATCTAAACTAACACCTTCATTATACTATACTTTGTCCATGACAAAGACCAAAATGGTGAAATGTGGCTTTTCATTCAAAGCCTATGTTCAGCATGAATTAAAGACAGTACTTTGATATCATTTACAAAGATATGTTAGCTATTATAACATCATTTGTTTCAGTCACTCATTACCAATACTTAAATACAAAGTAATAGTTCAACAACTCTATTGACAGCGTGATAAATTGCAAGAAACCAAAAGAGTAAAAGGTACTATACTTGCTATCACACAACTAGGGAGACTGAAAAAGTAACAGAAATCTTTAATTAACTCAGGAAATTAAAAGGTGACTTTAATAAAGAAGCTTAATAACAAGACACACTCAGATGAACTCACTAGTACATGTTAATTAAGAACAAGAAATCATTTTAGGTACACAAATGACTAGATGCTTATACACAGCCTGAATTGAACAACAGACAAAAGTTATAAACTGACATCCACATAAATAATGAATCTATAATATCTATATTATAGACTATATAGAATATAAACACAGGCCTGACCATAGGTGTCCAATAAGAACTGGAAGTGAGGCTGATTCTTCAATGTGCACATGCTAAATGCAAGCAAAACTACACTGAGACTCATTCTGCAGTTTATATCATATACCAGATACTATAGGTTCAGAAGTACTAGCCGTATGTTTACATGCAGACAACAAACTCTTATGTAGGTGGGGTTTTTCCTCAGATGAGAGATGCACTAGCATTCAGTTAATTATTGCAGCAAATGTGAGATTGTTATGTTCTTAAGTCTTATTTCTGATACCTTCCTAGTCATAATTCCTTTGGCTTCAAAGGAATTCCAAATGAGCAATAGAAATAGAGGCAATAAGTAGTATTTGTGGAAAATTCACTGTACCTATTCAACAGGTTTTTCTGTAGAAACAGAATTAGGGTTCTTTCCTGTTCATATATCCTAAAAATACCAATATTGGCAATGAATGTAGGTCCTGCAAAATTTAATAACAAAAAAAATGGAAATTTTTACAGTGTTTGAGCTGTTCTAACACAACATTGCTATTTGGGTGGTATTTTTAACTGATAGCAATTGGAAACAAAAGTCCCTACAATTAACTGAATGACTTAACTACAAAACCTGTCTATAAGTGATAACCTCCTGAAATGAGAGCATTTAAAACACAGATTCAGAACACAAGTATACTGAATTTAACAGGTAAAGCTGTGACTAAACTACTTCTATTAAAAAACAAAGTATCAGTATTGTCCTTCATCATTCACGTAGAAAATGTTTGGAAAGGTTCAGCCTCTCCAGTTTTAATGTAACTTTCTGGAAATAGCCACAGGCTTCAGCAGTCTACACTATGGTAGATTTTCAATTCCAAACTAAAGTAACTTTTTAAAATCTAGCCCAACCCTTATGAAATTAAAAGCTGGAGATCAAATAGCTGGAGATGCTGTTTGATAGTAACAGTATGAAGTGAAGTTTCACTATTAGAATACTATTTTAATAAACATTTAGAAATTATCTCTTGGCTTCCCTAATTTCAGTCCATATTCACCTTGAAAATTCTTGGTTTTGTTCTTGCTATAAAATGTGTTGTGTGAGTTAAGGAATAAAACTTACTCAATTTATAAACCATGATTGTTAACTCACAGAGATGAATTTGGCAATGTGCAGTGGTACCACATTTATTCTCAGTAGCCATGCCTCATGTCCCCATCCCCCCTCCTCCAGTTTATTCATTTCCTAAAGGAAATTGCAAGTTAATAGAAAAAGCAGCACTGGAACTGCCTCACATCCTATAGTTATTAATTAAGTAAAGTCTGGTTCAGTAACTCTGGATACTAAAAATACAGAGTTAAACAAAACTCAATGCTTTTTGAAATGAAGTTTCAACTTTGTCAGTCATTCCACAAAATTTATGCATTAAGATCTGTATTTTCCTTTTAAGGAGCTTTTTACAAAATCTCTGAGTAAAAAAATAACAGCTCTTAACCATTTCCTCTGAAGGACTCACGTAGGAAACAATACAGAAGCATCAAAATAAGTTATGTTACTGTTGTGTAGAAGCTGCTAGCTATATAATTCTCCTTTATTCCTCTATGCAGACTATTACCCCACAATTACTAAAACAAGAAGGTGCACTACCTGCATCACAGGTAACATATAGTAGTGAGTAAAGCTAAAAATGCACTTATGTGAGAAACTTTTAAATGTTCCTGGTATCTGTGGATCTTAAAGGATAATTTATAGTTGCATTTAGCATTGAATGTTAAGTGAGTAGATAGCATGCTGAGAAAAATGCACATAAACTCAGATTGTAACAAGTCTATTCTTTTATAGTGAACCTTTTGTTAAAAGTGAATAGGTTGAGTGATTTTTTTGGAATTGAGGACAATGAAAGGTTCAACAATGTCAAATATCAATTCTGAAAAGAATTAAATATGTAAAAAGATCTGTTGTAATTTTACAAGTTGGAAACAACAGATGCTGTACATGGGAGATTAACTAGGAAATACTGATGAATTTAATCTGTAAACATGTATGTTACAGAGACTACTTGGACTCAAATCACTTTGCATCCTATGGAGGAATCAAGTCCCCTGTTCCCTCCAGCAACTTGATGGATGGGACCCTCTAACTGAAAAATAATGAAAAGGAAAGAGAAATGACCCAACAGCCTGGCTTTTATCACAGATTAAATGAAATTGCTTGTTACAGATAGACTGGCATTCATCTTTGATTAAGTAGTAAATACTTAGGTTCGCTTTCATATCTCCTTTTATACCCTAAACAAAACATTTGTGTCACATGAGAGGAGTTTGTCATGTTTGTTCAAAGTTAAACAGTAAGTGGTGTTTGCTATGACCTATCTTCAGAGGCTGAACTGTGCTCTCAGCATCACAGCTTACACTTTGAGAAGGGAAAAGGAGAGGCCATTATAGAGAAAAGAGAACGTTCCTCATGGGAACAAAGAGGAGCAAAATTACTGGCAAGCAAGTACAAGGCAAATGCAAGGCAAACCCCCTGCATTTACCCCTGAAGTCACAGAAGCTGTCTGGGCAGGACTAACAATTCTCCTATTCTAAAAGAGCTGCCAGTTTGTACTCCTTCTCTTCAGCTAAAGAAGCACAGTCCATGCTGCTGCCAACCTTACAGGCAGTAACTCATGAGGGACTGAATGAATGACATCAGATCACGGTTTACAGCAAGAAAGAAAAAGGGGAATAAAAGATCACTCCTAATAGCAAAGAACAGAACTCACACAATAGCCAGCATATCTATAACTTTAAATTGAAACAAAAAACACAAACCAAACCCACAAACCAAAACCACAACAACCTCCAAGATATAAAATTTTAACAGTGAAGCAACAAAAACTATTGTATTATTAGCAAGTCTTGTAAAGGTTTAAAACCTATTCCATCAACTTGGCTACACCTAGTATGTGTGTGCTTACAAAAAGGGATGAGTAATGAATGATTGCTTTTCAGATTTACTGTGGCTTTTCTCGTATTGGGAGTTTTAGCTCCCCCTTCTCCTCAGACAGGCACAAACAAAAACATTGTGTATCTTCCCATTATTTATATGGTCACCTACAGTAATGGTGCACAGCAACTATGAGGCCCTTTTAGGTTGCTTTCTTTTATGGAAAAGCTCTTACAATGAACAGCAGATACACTGAATACCTCCAATAGAGAAGCAAGACCATTAATTCAAATTAGTTCCCATATTTTCGTTCCTTACAGACACTTTTGCTCTACTGCTCTGAGCTTTAGTTCCCTTCTCTCCTGCCAAACATATTCAACCCCTAAGATCCTTATGATACTTTAGAAAGTCTGCTCATGACAGTGCTGAGATTCTAGTTCAAAGGCTAAAAGATATATCCCCGTCTGCAACATGTGCTGTGTCATCCCTTGTGTGATGGTAGTGCTTTGCTCTAAAAATGACTGTAAATTGTTTAATACAAAACCTTATAGACTTAAAATGTCATTTTCAGAGCACAGCATCTCCTTTAAAATGCCATGTGCAGCAGCTACTCAGTTCTTGGGCTGGGAACTAGTGTTACTGTCTCATCTCTGCATCACACCATACTGCCCTGCTAGGTTTCCCAGCACTACTGTTTGTGCAGTCATACCCTGAGAGCTGGACTGCTGAAATGATCTACCTTAAAAAAAAAAAAACAAACCAAAAAACCCCAGGAAAATAAACGCAGGTTGAGGTGTTTTTAGAGTAGGGTAATTTCCTCAATTCATTTAACAGAGTGGTTGTTCAAGCAGTTAGGGGGCACAAGCAAAAGCATGCAGATAAGGAGGTGTGATAGGGGCTGATACAGAAGACTGAAAATACTGCAAGCCAGTACTGTCATTAACCAGCTGAGAACATCAAACTACATATTCCTTTGCTAGCATGCCTCTGCTCACCTCTTTCAAACTTACTATTTAAGTTTGTTATACTAATCAAACTTAGACCAACAGTTTACAACCTGACTAACTTGAAGACTGCAATTTTTACTTGTTTTTTTTTTCCCCAGACAGAAAGAGGTCTTGTTTGCCTGAAAGTTGTCCTGGTTATTTCAGAAATATATTAATTAGTTCAATAAAATATATGGGTTTTCTGAGAAATCTTTATTTTCCTACAGAGTATGCAATTAACAGGCTCATAAGTTAAATTTTATGCAAGTAGGATATATTTCTCCAAGCTCTTAACCATTTTGTCCCAGTTTTCTCCAGAAGATTAGGTCCATTGCAGTAAAAATGACAGCTATTTCCCTCCCAGGGAGAGGGGTTTTCTATATCTATATATATAAAAATATATATTAACTGAAAAGTTAATTTCTGTTCCTCCCTTTGGTAGTTCAGAAATCTATCTACATGACTCAAAAGAAGAAATGCCTAGTTCTTCCCTCTTTCATGAGATAAAACCATATTTTAAGTAACTTTCCTTACAAATCTTATTTTTCTTATCATTTTTGAAAGAGGGGGAAAATTAAAAGAAAAGCCACGAGAGCAGACTAATAAATTAATCAAAATGATGGGAACTTCATGTTGTCAGACCCTTCTATTCATAACATTTTTACAGTTAACATCTGTATATAATGATATGGCATGTATTTCTACCAGTACTTTCTACATCATGAATGAGAAAGGATAAAACTATTATTCAGCATCAAGATTTTGTGCTTCTCCATTTCCCAGAGGCCTTGACAACCAATATCTACTGCATAATACAAATATTTTTGCTAAGCAATCTGTTGCAGTTTGTCTGTGAACAAATTGTAATCAAGAGTCAATAGAAACAAATATATTTTCAATCTGTTTACAAATCACTGGGTAGCTGTGCTTTACTAGAGCCAGACCTAGGAAAACACGCATATGTACAAGGGGAAGTCCATATCTACTGTCAGGTAAACCTGACAATGAAGGGACAGGTGTTCATCAAAGACATGCAGATACTACAGTAACTGCAACAAAGTTCTAGCAACTAAGATGAATGGCAGAAATGAGGCAGCACTCAGCAGGAATGAAGGAAAAAAGATTATTTAGTCACATAGGAAATAAGAAGTAGATAGAAGCTGGATAGAAACTGCTCTGACAGAGCTATGTAGTATGGCATGAAAAAGTCTTGACAAGAGCTACTCTCACTGATGAAGACAAGTTTTACCACATGATGGTTAACAAAGAAGCAGTTTGGACACTAGGTTACCAAATTTCCCAAAAGAAGCCATGCAGTAAATATAATAAGGCAAAAAATGGCCTTTTTGCTACCAGCAGAAAAAAAACAACAGTAATTCAAGCCTTTAACTTATTACATCATCTACAATGTGCCCCAATGGGTTAGTACACCTCCTCTCAGTCAGCATATTAAAGAAAAGGAAAGATGGAACAATAAATTCATTTGTATAGATATGACACAAAATTACTCAAAATAGCTGCTGACTTACTTGTGTTACTGACTGTTGCCACGCTAAAAGACTAATTAAAAGGAGGAGACAAGATACTACTGAAATTTTGCATTTCCTGAAAGGTCACTTCTAAAAATTAATTATAGTCCAAGTAAGATTGGACTCCTTAATACTTTTTTGGCCAGTTTGTTCACATTTTCTTGTTTAATGACAATACTGAGCCCAGTATTATTTAACTCTATCCTTCAGACAAAATGATGCACCATCTAAAAATATTAACATAAATTTCACTGTAAGAGGTTTAAAACCAAAGTAGCTCTATCCAAATTAATTTAAGTAAGTACACTAGATAAATAAATCAGCACCCTTCAACTCTCAGAAAGCACTTCAAGCAATTTCAAGTCATTAAAAATACTTTTAGTTCCAACATTTTGGCTCTTAGAACAGTCTTAATGGTTATATGACAGTATGTTCTACTACTGGCTGTATGGCTTTTATTACATGCCCTGATCTATTTTATTATCGTGGCAGCTTTTTAGAGAACTACAAAGAAAAGCTGAAATAATGAATTATTTTTCAGACAAGTCTAATAAAAGTGTTAATCAAAAATACCATAAATGTCACAAGCTCTCATAAATTCTACATTTTATACATTCCTCTTTCTAAACACTCAACCAATGGAAGAACAATTCAAATGGGTGCAGGGGAAAGTGCAAGCCAAGGAAGAGAACAAAAACGCTCCACATGCATTTACAAAATCTCACTGATTTATCTGATCTCATTTACTGATTTATGAAGTAGCATTATTCTCCTATGACTTAATTTCTAACATCTTATAAACATCTCATATAGATTAATATGATTAAGTTTGATTTCTGGTTAGGGTACTCCCATATGACAAAATACAGTCAATTATTTCCCCCTTATGCTACTACTGTGAAATATTAGTGGGTTTAATATAGTTCTATCAGAATAAGAATCACTCCCCAAACACATTTTCCAGTGATTTGCAAATCACTTAACATGAGAAAACAAACAGAGTTTTGAAGTAGAACTTGAAATGTATCTATCCTATTTATAACAAGAATTTTCCATTTTTGCTGACCTTTATCAAGACTAAGTGTGATTTGACCCTCTTTCTATCCAGTTTTAAATCCTCCTTGAAAAAGAAATCCTCCTTGGTAAGTGAGGAGAATAACTACATAGAACACTGTAGATTTGTTAGCAAGAATTCATTTTCATTTTTATGAGATTGCAAGAATATCATTTTGGAAGGTGAAAATTATAGAGCTGTCAGTTTTGTCTGTTGGATCTCAAACTGATGTTAGTATGATGCTATGAAGTTTCAGGGATTCTTTGTGGGGTTTCCATAGAGCTGTGTAGATGCTTTGTTCTACCTGTGGTGCAAATACTTGACAATTTGCTTCATTTTTCTATCAGAAAGAATTGAATTAAATTTTTTAAAAAGTGTAAAATTTATTAGATGCATAATGTCCAGGCAAAAAGATGGAAAAATAAAAAAGAAGCTTCCAGATGCCTTGTTAACAGTAGATAGCCAGTAGATAGTCACAATGTGTTTTCCTCTACCTCAAAATACACACATAAATACTTCTAGCAACCCTCAGAATAAATAAGTTGCCAACTGACTTGCATTAGCTATTGTTTTTCTTATAGCATATTCCTCATGCAAACACAAACTGTATATATAGATAGGTACGTACATATTTTAAACCTAATAGAGATTCCACAGAATTTTCTTCAGTAGCTTCCATACCCAGAGGAGAGCCTAGTTATTTAAAATGCATGATTCTTGGTGTGAAAAGTGAAATCAATACATAAAGTTCCATGGAGTACTTTTAGGAGTACTAATGTGACACTTCCAAGAGGGTGTGCAATAGGAAAGCATCAAAGGATATACACAGTCCCTCCAAACTGAACACCAGTGTAGGTTTAAGCTTTTAACAAGTGACTCCAGTTAAGTACAATTTTATGCTTCTTCTCAATGACTAGCTAAAAAGCTATGCAACTTCACTTTTTTTCCACATTTTGTGGAAGCATCATTATGGAAAAATAGAGGATTCAGGGAATAGTATGATTTGAATATTGTTAAATATTAGAAAGTTGTACTGATTACCTGAATAGTTGCATCCATACTTTATTAAAGATTTGATGAATTTAGAGTGACAGGATCAATATTTTAGGAGAAAATCATACAAGAAGGGGCTATTTCAAAGAAAACTTTGGAGTCTTTGCAATCTTGAGCATGATGTTTTTCCCAACATATGTCCAACTGCACATTTTCCTGAAGCACTATGACTAACCAGAAAAACAGCTTGGTTTCATAGATCAAAGTCTGGGCTTCTGTCAGTTGAGAGATGAAATGCTGTGCTTTTAGTAGTCACAACCTACGTTAACAGGGACTTCTCAACTCAAGCTTCACATCCTGTATCTGCTATAACAGCAGCTCCAATGGGATACAATCCTTTCAAACTGAGATTTATTTCATTTCATTTTGATTAACCTGATCAATATCTAGCCACATAGATCTGTTAACATGAGGCACCAAAAAAAGTTTCTATCCTCATCTGCAGAACATGCCATGAGACTGTCTAAACAGAGTGCTGTCAAAGATTTAAAATGTCAGAAGAAGATGGTGAATCAAACTATCAGATTATAAAGAAAGTGAAGTGAGTTAGGAAAAGGAGATTAATGAACTTTGTAGAGTTACTGAATTCTGCTTAGATTATGAGATAGAAGCCAGCATTTAAGTTTGAATAATACAATACAAATAGATACTGGACAAGCTCACACATACCTATTACAGGATTAGTCCAAAGAGCAAAACATACACTTAAACCTGTAAATATAATCAGCAAGATGCAATATTGACCAAATTAGTAGCTATCAAAATTAAGTTTCCAATTTCAAAGAAAAAAAAAATTAAATGTTTGGGTTTGGTTGGTTGGTCAGGTTTTTTCTTACTGTGCTTCTCCTTCAAGTTTGACACAGTGAAGTGTATTATAGTATTGTAATTTTTTCTGAACTTTTCCAAAAGCACTGCAGAAAGGACAGGGCAAGCTTTTACACCAATTTCACTGATCTTAGAAGGAAAGTATAAAGGCAGCATCATCATAGGGCTATAAATCTCAGAAGATGCAGGTCAGGAATTAGAAGCAGCCTGCCAAAATCACTTTGTAACTTTATATATGTAGAGAGTAAGTCTATATACAGAAGCAACATGTGCATCTTATAAAGAAAAAGAAAACTTAAGGAACAGCAGAACCAAAGGAAATAATCTGTTTTTACCTAACACGAGGCAGTATTTTGCCCTGTTGTCAGATCCTTTTTTATTATAGCAGATCTCAACCTAAAGCAGAGGGAAGGATTCCATACTGCAGAGTTCAATACCACCTTGAATGGATTGGATCATTCTTGGGAAATTTTGCTGAAAAAAAAAAAAAAATCTCTGCTCTGTTACTCAATTGTTCTGTGACCCTCATTGAATAACTTCACCTCTGCATGTTTTTTATTTCCTTCTCCACTTCAGCTATAATGCAAACAGTTTAAGGTAAAGTCTCTTCTTACCACAAGCTAGCACTGTGTGTAACCCAGTGGGAATTTCACTTGGGACTGCAATATGTACAATAAGCTAAATAAAGTATAGCAGGAGTTCACAGAAGTACACAGCCACAAAGATATGAAAGAACTGAAAGAGGAAAAAAAAAAAGGAATTAATCTGATTTTACAAAATCAAATGACAAAATTTGGATAGTGCTGAGAGTAAGGCTGAATAAATGCACTTCGCTGAAAATCTTATTTATCATTTGATTATTCTTAGAAACAGAAATGCCAGTTCTTAATGAACATGTCCTTCCAAGATGACACACTATAACTTGACTTTTTAATTTTAGTGACATTAGCCTCACCAATATCTGTCCCAGATGGAGGTCTGGTGGCAGATGTCTGCTTGTATGCAGAGCTTATTGAGCTCACAAATCTTAGCTCCCTATTACAGACTGAGAATGAGTCTTTCATTTTGGGTGAGAAAATAAGTTCTTTCAGAAACAGGAAGAAAATGAAAAAAGAAAGTAAAATTGCACACCTCCAAAACTTTAATTTACTATGGTCCTAATGCTTGTTAGAATTTACTCCCACTGATTTCCCTTTCATAATTTTCACTGTCATTCTACAGACTGTCCAAGCTAAAGTGCAGTTCTGTACCTAGAAATCTGGGAAAGTTTTACTTAAAATTTCTATTTTGATAAACCCAGATTCCCAGCAAGATAAGAATTACTGCGTTCTGTCTTGGACCTGTTGCAATTCAGAAAATCTAAAAGGTCTACTGTTCCAACCAGTAACATTTTTAACTCATCACTCCTTATTTTACTCATCCTGTCATTAAATCTGGCAGAGATGAGGCTGCTGTGAAAGGGCTGACATGACATCATGCAAAATGCACTAGTGAAGCTTAATGTGTGCAATGACAGAGGTACAGGAAATAACTAATTTCTCATTTTCTGCCTCTTCCTCTCTTTCCTGTCAAAATTTTAATTACATTAAAAAATTGCATTTTACCGACATTGTGTCAAGTAGTCATAACTGTTACCCAATACAAGTGTTTGACTCTGGCTCCCAAATAATAATGTTAATGAGATAACACAGAGCAGAGGGATTGTGGGCTGCCAAGCCTCTGCAGCAAGCTACCATAAAATTTCTAATGCAAATGATTTCCTCCTGGACACAACTGCATTTGATTTGAAGTTTTCTCAGCAGTTTCATTTTCAAGCTATATCATCCAATAGGCTGCTTATGTCATCAGCAACTTGCTTTCTGCCAATGAAAGCCTCTCTTTGAAACGTTATTACAGGAACTAATACTATTTGCACCTATGACTCTAAAACTCTGCTTAATGACAGAAATACACAGAGACCCCCAACAGGCAAACCACTGAGGACTAGGGAGGCCAGCACTGAACTGGATGGGATCTCTCAAAGTAATTTCACGCTGTGGACAAAGAAGGAATTTTTAAAAATAACATGAAGTCTTGGTAGAAATCAGACCCATATTGACAGGCAACTTCATATATTCTTTCCACACTGACTTGTTCCAGATTCCATATTTTCAACCATAGTTTCCAACCTATATCATTCACCTGTGTCAAAAAGCAGTACTTACATTATTTCTCTTGGGAAGTTATTCTACCTTATTTCACCGTCACACCAAACATGCACTTTTCCTCCTCGATAAAGAGTGATTAACCCTTTTAATGTCTTTGAATTTAACTGTAGCATCATCCTTTCTCCTTTCAATGAGGAAAGGACATAAAGCAAATCTTACAGGACAAAACTAAGCTCATACCACAACTCAGTTTCTTTAAAAAAAAAAGTATTGTATCTTATTCTATCTTAAAAAAATAAATTGTATAGCCTCTCATTCTACTTTAATGATAATCATACCAAATGCTTTCAGGATAACTCATTTAAGAAACAAGAATTTGCAGTAAGTGCACACTAAGCTGGGCTCTTAGCAATTCTGTCTCTCAAGACACTTGGATATCTCTTGACTCCTAGAATTCTGTACAGGCATCTGGGACAGGATTAAGGCTGTGGTGAAAATGCATAACTGCATAGAATCAGCTACTTGCCACCCTTTTTGTTGCTTTATATGTACAGGGTCAAGAGAACAAACTACAAGCTGCATACTATTTGCATTCCTTAATGAACTGCTGGAGGCAATTGGGATATTGTAATGATGAAGACAACCTAAACAGAACATAATTAAACAACTTTTTTTGTCTGTATTTATTAATACTGCAGCCAACCCCAGAGAGACAGAAAACAAGCCTGTTCAGAAAATACCATTACAATGACCTTTTCATCCTCAAAGATGCATACTCTATGTCAGGCAATCTATGTAAGTTTCTGTGTGTTCTCTTCCAATTTAGAAATAATTTGTTTTCTTTGCAGGTAAACTAATATATTAATATCAGGCCTTCTGGTGTTCTATTCCCTCCTCTTTCTTTTTCTACATGCTGCATTTCAACATTTAGTTACGACAGGGATTTTGTAAACACCCTCCCCAGGGATTCTCCTAGCAAACATCACATAGATAGGAGCTGTTCCCATGCAGTTAGGGTAAAATTCAGCATTAAAAGCAGAAGTTACATTTCTTACACGTGAATAATAAACCAAATAATTACATGATTAATATTGCAGTCCTTCCCCTTCTACTATGGCTGAATTTTCCCAGAGTTTAGACAGAAAGCCAATGATTACTTAGGAGTTAAAATGAATCACAATTGGGTCCTTCAACTACAAAAAGTAAAAAAAACAACCCACAACCAACAATCCACCCTACAGTCACCACTCCCCAATCAAAAAAAAAAAATCCAAAATCCGTAACAAAACAAAACCCAGTAAAACTGGGATTTGTTTTTAATGAGCTAAACTACACAAATTCCACCCCTAACCTCTATAATGTAAAACTCTTGAACAAGTCTCTGTTCCAGAGTTTCCATGAGGAACCACTCTGGAAAAAATTTATTAGCTCCAACTGCTCTCCCTTGAATCGAAACAAGATGCTGCCTACAAGTGGCCACTTCGAGAAAGACTCCCATCTCCTGCAGTTCTCAGTGAAGCTGTTTCTTCCTCTCCTCAAAGCACAGGAGACCACCAACTAAGGGCAATGCAAGAAAAAGAGAAGGTGATGGCCTTTCTAAGGGAGGGTAGCTCCTCATAAGCTTTTCAGACAGGGAAGATTTTTTATTTTAGCCTTTCCTGACATATTTCTGATTCCTCTGTTTAGGACTGATGTCACTGCTGAGCGCAGGAAGCATTCTTGATTCACTTTTCAGGAGCTTGACAGTAGAAGGAACTAGAATACAGGATGGTATAGGAAATAACTGGTGAAAAAGGGGATGTCACCTTGGGAGTTTTCTGTAAGGCACTAAGAAAATAAATCCATATTTTACATGTAATATAATTTTTGGTTTGCAATAAGAGTGTAATACACAAAATACTGAAGTATTTTCCTTTGAAGTTATTAACAATAATTCTGTATCAGCTTTTACCTTTAGCAAAGATGACCTCAGAGAACCTTAAATCTTTCTTTTCCTGCAGCTCTATAGTGTAAGCCAAGACAATTGAATCCTTTTAGTAGTAACACTGGGCACTCGGGAACTCTCAAGTACTATTATCCCTGGTACCATCAAACACACTATAATTTGTGCTGTGTATAGCAGTTTTGAAATGTGTCAGGGAGATGGAGTCATTCATACTTTTTATTTTTCTTGACAACAGATGTTAATATTTTCTGGTATTTAGAGTGTCAGGTTTTTGACAACTTACATTGCCTTTCGGGTTTCGGTTGGTTTTATTTTGTGTTACCTGAAGACTAAATTGCATGACTTGGTAGAAAATAAAACCTATCACTTGACTACCACTTCTAGACCCTCTTCTTGTGGGTAATTTCACAAAGGAAATATTTTGTGCAGAGGCACTGAAATCTTGGGGGAGGGAAAAGAAAAATGGGGGAAATTAGGATCATGAAGATGAATCTCAACATGAACAATGAATTTTGAAGATGATTTTCTTGGAAGGGAAAAAAAAAAACTTCTACCAATTTGTGGTCACTAATCATTAAAAACACTTCACATCTTGCTTTCAGAGATATTCACATCTATCAAAATCCTGCTATGCAAGTACTAGATATAAGCTAAGTCATAAATTAATAAAAAGGTCTTCCTCTGGCATCCCACTTTAGATTATTCAAAAGTAACACTGAAATTGCTAGAGCTTCCATGGAAAAGATGGGATGGCATTATGGAATTTATGTGGACACACAATTTCCTCCAATTTGCCTATTAACTTTAGAGTGCCAAAGCTTCCAGATAACACTGACTGTACTTCAAAAAAAAAAAAAATCTCACTATTCAAGTCTTAGTACTGCTCCTTTTCAAATTATATTTTACACTTCTTGCTTGGAAGCAGCAGTATGGAGTAACTTGGGTTTAGCCTGTGAATTATTGTTGAAGAGCAACAAAATACGAGAGTTCATCTATAGAAGTAAGTATCAAAACATGACATTTCTAATAATGAGAAGGTAACATGGCTTGTTATAAAGCTCAACACACAAAGAAGAATTACAGACTTATTTCAGAACTGCAGCATGGTCTTATACACCATAGAGGAAATTCAACTTCAAAGCTTCCTCTGACATGTGTGTTGGACAACAGAAGAATGGGACAAGACTATCAGAACTGCTGTGTTTGCTATTGGTGTCAAGATCATTTTATAGTTCATGCTTTCCCTACAGAAAATATCTAGGAGCAAGTCACCTCTTAAAGCAGGCTCTTAAAAATCTGTTACTATGATGAAGGAAAAACATTCCTCAACTCCGAAAGGAAAATTATCATCTGCAGATTTTCACTCTCCTTCCCTCTCCTTTCTCCCACATAACATAGCAATAGCAGTTAATAAAAGCAAAATGGCCTCACCTATCCGAAGCAGAAATACTGGGCATTTACCAAAAAGAGTTAATTATGTGACCAAATTTACAGTAACAGACTTTCACAATAAAGTAATATACAAGGTAGAAAAAGGATCCAACTTTCTCAAGGAAGAGAGATAGTAGGAGAAAAGAATGAGTGTTACAAACAAAATTATCACCTGATAATTTCTCTGATATCTCCTATCTAACAACTGAGGCTGTGAAAGTGAAGTCAAAGAGATGAGGTATAAGTAATCACACTGGAAGACCAACCCACAGATATTCAATAGACCAGCTCAAAATCATAGGATAAGGCTAAAGAAAAGGCCTATAATATACTAAGGTTGATAATTCTTGTACTGTAGGGGACTGTCTCTGAAACCTCATGCATGATCTGATGTATAATGTTTGTAATTCAGCAGCAAAGACAATGCTGTGACTAGGAAATCCTGCAACTGTTCCTCATTGAAATCCAGGCAATTTAGATTTTATTTGTTTTTTTGGAGTTGGGGTGGCACCGCTGTAGGCCTCACCTGTCACCTCACAAGAAGCATATGCCATGCATCAGCCCAGGGAGGACCCTCCGCCCCACTACCAAGCCACAGAACAGCAGCAAGTGGTAATGGGCCAAGGAGCACAGGCAAGGCACAGCCTGATTCAGCTAAGGGGAAGTCAGAGGTAAAGAACAAAAGTAGTCCCATGTAGTCTGATCATTTGCTTGCCAGCAGAGTTTAGTGCCCTAAATTCTAGTCCACCAGAAGATTCTCTGTAGCTGCTGTGCTTCTGATCACTGGCACTTACAGTGACAGCAGCAAGTAAGGGAATATATCATACTCATATAGCATATATATTGACATGATAGCTGTGGCCCTCTCCTGACATTTATGGTTAAACCCTTCAGAGTTTAAAGGATCTAGAAAGACTTGGAGTCTGTGTAAGTGGTTTAACCACAGTAGCATATTTACTCACATGAACTTAGAGTTCTGACTTCTGAAGCTAAGAGATGCAGCAAATTTTTTCTACCAGTCTCCTGCCTGCCTCAACAGGCAGCTCTGAGATCACAGACACAAGGTTACCTATAACAAAGTTAACTATACCATTCATCATATACATTCTCCCATGTCAACAGCATGAAGTGTAGTTGCTTTAGACTCCATTTTAATAATTTCCCCCAAGTGCCACTTCTGTGGCAAAAGTCTTATCTCACTTTTCTATAATAGCCACCACCATTTGTGGTATTATGGTACCATATCTGACTCATCCTTCATAAAAAAAGGGCACAACTCCCTCATTCAATAATTCTTGCATTTGGCTCAGCTGCTTGCTCTTGAGGCAGCTCTTCCTTTAGAAAGATAGGCACTTTTGATCAAAGACTTCCACTAATGGAAAATCTATCATATTCCCTGAATGATACATTCCAATAATAAAATACTTTGGCTTCTTAAAATGGGCATCATCTTTCCTGATCAAATTCTCTGACTTTCAGCCTCAGCATCTTGTTATGTTTTGTCTTCATGATAAATGAATCCCCAATACCAAGCATTTACTCTGTGTGGAGTAGATATGTCACCCCTTATACTTTTCTTTGACAATGAAAAGCCAGTGGAAGAAAACAGAAGTTAAAAGAAAGCCCCTTATTTAAGGTTGGCCCAATGTTTTTAAGAGGAGATGAGTTTAGGTTTCATCTTAAACACAAACTTTTTTCACCTCCAAACCCTGTCAAGCAGAGTTTCAGATGTAAATTAAGACAAAAAGGGGATCCTTTCCCCAGTAGCCCCTCCCCAACAACAACAACAAAGCAGCAGACCTAATAAAAGGTCTTTCTATATTAAGACAGAACTACCAGAGCTGACTGAGGCAAGGAACTGTTAAACATGTGCACAATGGGGAAATACAAAAGGAAATCCTCATACGGAGCTTTGAAACTAGGAATTGTGCCTCTGAAGTTCCTTTACAGTTATATCATAGATTTATAGTGCTTTTAATTTGAATATCAGTAAATAAGCATGGTGAATTTCTTTCAAAATTAGAGGAAACCACAGTAGTGACCAAGGAAATGAAGATACACAACATTTTCCCTGTTGAGGAACAATCAGCATTTGCCAACACAGCAGTACAATTGATAACTAATACAAGGTGAAAACATTGGGTACAAGTACCAGAAGAACAAAGTGCTAAGTAGGACTAAAAGCCACACACCTACCTAGAAAAGTTTGCTAGTTTACATATTCAAAGTTTCTAGAACAAACATGTAAAAAATGAAAATGAAGTGGCTGTATAACAACAACTACTACCCTGCTGACACAGAAATAGATGTGGCCCAAATCTTATGGAGGGCTGCACAATCACATAAACACTATCTGACATGGAAAAAACCATGTAAAATTAGAGAAGTTTTAGTGGTTACCAAAACAGAGGAAAAATTAAGTCATACAGCTAGTCCAAGTTAACCCATGACTGATTTGACCTGTTTTGAGGCATAATCACTCTAAAACCACATTGCTTTGATCAAGCCATATATGTCTTTCTGGCTTTTTTTTCCTCTTATTACAAAGATACCCTGAGTCTCTTAGCCATACACACTACTCAATAGCATTGATAAAGGTTTCTTTTATTAGGGCAGTAACAAAACATCATCAGTACATTAATAATCAATAGTAAACAACGGTGTTTAACCGGCCAGCATCTAGATATCTGAAGTTCTACCCATAGCTTTCTTTACATACACACACATTCCAATAGCCTAAATGTATATTTACTAGTTGGTAGCAGTTTCTATTAACATTTTGCACATACAAACACATATGTATCTTAATATGAATTATTTTATATTAATCAGCCCAGCACAGAGATACTGCAGTAACTGACACTTCCAATAGTCATGCACAATTTTTATGATCAGTTAAGGCCAGATAAGAAGGAGAAAGAAACAGACACAGGGGGTAGTGAGGAGAACAGACAACCAAGTAAAATCACTGACTGAAGATAGGCTATTGTCTCCCACTTCTTCAGGTCAAAGGGTGAAGGTTGTTAAGAGACAGTGTCCATATTATCATTTAGAAAAGTCAATTTCTTGGCTAAAAACAGCTTCTAGAACTGTGTTTGTAAAGCTAGATGAGGTGAGAGCAAGAAGAAATAGCTGCTGAAATAAAAAAAACTCCTCTCAACAAGTTGCAGAGGACATTTAGAGGAATCAGACTAACAGGTTACCATGGTGGAGGATGCATTTTTTTGATTAACTAGTTTCTGTTCAGGTCTGTCCTTTGAGAGGCCTGTCTGGTGACTACGAGACTAGCGTCCACATTTTAGAACAGAGACACTGCAAACGACTCAATGCTGGTAGACCTATCAAGCAAGCCCAGTTGGCACAAAAGGTACTATGGTGTGGGAATGGGTATGACAACATAAGAATTACACAAATCTACCAAGGATAGTGAAGAAGAAAACAAAAACAAAACAAAAAAGGATTGATTACAGGCAAAACAAAGGCAAAATAAGCCCTTTGACTATGGTACAGCATTTCTCTGTATGTAGTTGGTTTTTGACATGGTAGCAGAATGACCTAGACAATTAACATTTTAACTAATGTGTCTGCATACAGACATACTTTGAAGGTCAACTTTAGCAAACACTATTACACAAAGTCTATGGTTCAAATCATATTCTAAGATACAAAACAGTCCAGTAGAGCTGCATTGTATTATAAGTGAAAATAAGGACACTTAAAGAAGTAAAATAGTTAAATGTACAATCAAGTTTTGAGTATCCTGAAAAATTAGTAAAGAAACTTACAGAATTACTAGATGCCTTCTTATTGACTTAACATTGTTCCATATGCTAGAATAAGAATTCTATTCGAGTGTCCAGGTAGCCATGGCTGACCATACTGTGAATATCAGTTCATTGGCTCAGTGAACTCTTTTCATGTAAAGCTTAGGCAAGTCATTACCACAAAGAAAAACATTACTTAACTACCTGTTCAGCAGCAGCTACAAGCATGATATTATAATCTGATGAACCAAGCATACTAAGTGTTTTCTGCATCTACTTTTTTAGCTACACATGAAATACACAAATCCCAGAGGTGCTAATTTCACTCCAGAAACTATGCAATTAAAATCTTCTAATATAATTTGCAAATAGAAAGCAGGAAAAAAAAAGTGTGAAAGAAGCTTTTGGGGAACAGTAGGAAACTGGTAAGGGGTACAAGCATATGACATTCCACAGTAATGAGGCAGGCTGGCTGCATGCCAGCATCAACCACTGTAACTGCACCCTGCAAGAATTCAGCTGCAAATCTTTGTTTCTTTGATTCTGCAAATCTTTATGTCTTTCATATCTTTGCAATTCTCAAGGCAAAAAGGCAAAGACAAAGTCTTTCAGCTGGAGTTCTTTCATCCAAGAACATTCTTCATTCAAGGCCAAAGGTTCACCATATCCTAAAAGGCCTTTGGATCTGCATGTTCAGTCATCTTCATCCAAATGTATTTCTTTGGGAGCATTATTCAGTCCTTGTGGTTGATCCTAAAAGAACACCAATAAAAACTATCTTCATTCCTTCAAGTACAATCTGCAATGGTTTTTATCTCTAGGACCTCTGTAAGAGAGTATTGTGTCAAAGCTGCAAAATGGAAAATGATTCAGAGATATTTAAATTAAACCCACAGCATATTGGATAGCATTAGGCTTTTGGTCAGTTCTTTAAACAAAGGTTTCCAAGATGAAATAAACTTTACGGAAATCCATGCATATGAACACAGTATTTTTCCCCTGTGTTGATAGCAGTTTAAAAAGATGACCTATTTACTTTCCCTGGACAATATTTCTAAAGTGACAGAAATCTGGGTGGAAAGCCCTACCTGTACACTACAGTACATCAGTGTTTTCAATATAATACTCCAGAATATGAGGAGGTTCCTGTGTCCACTAAAATTGCTCTACTGGAGTAGGAAGAAGCAGTTTCCTCAGAGGAAACAAGACAGTTATTTAACAGTGTGTCCTGGTTTAGGTTAGAGCAGAACTAATTGTGTTCAATGATTTTACTTTTCAGTTAAAGCTCCTCTGAGAAACTGCATTTTCTAAAACTAACAACACGTTTTTGCAGACACTGCCAGCTTCTAGCAGTGATAAAACCTAATGTTTAGATTTACTACCAGGGACCGGTATGCAAAACAAGGTCACTGCTAAATCTTGTGTCTCACGTCGGAGGGTGCAGGTTAAAGGCTGCACCTTCAGGGAAGAGCAGACAGAACAGGTGACTCTAAACTGACCAACTAAGTATTCCATCCCATATACGTCATATTTGATATATAAACTGGGAGTCAGTTCCCCCTTTCTAGCTTTGGCTCTTACTCTCTCCTCTTCTCCTGTGCTTCAATGGCCACCATCTGAGGAGAACTCTGTTCTGCCCTCAATCCTGATCCATAAATTCCTGCATCCAGTACCAGGATCCAGCCCCTGAGCCTGACTCTCATCTGCTGCTGAGGCCTTCTGCCACAGTAACAGCGGGGATGTAGTTACCATCAAGAGGGGGCTGGGTTCAGTATTGGGTTTTGTACCTATCTGTATATATTTCATTTATCATTATTACTATCATTAAAGTAGTCCACGAGTCTCTCTCTCTCTCTTATCCCCTTACCCTTCCTGTGAGCAGGAGGGAGGGAAAGGTGGTAACAGGGAGTGTCTGTCATTGGGTTGGTGGCTGGCCCAGCCTTGACCCTCCACATGGTGTGTGACAATGTTATAGAAAATTAAAAAAAACAAACCTGCAATGGCAACCTATGATTGTCGGGGTGGGGGCGGTGGGGGGGGTAAGTGTCAGCTAATCTGGCTATCAAAGTCAGTCCCACTCGCTAAGTCGTCCATCAGTATTCCACATCTAGCTCAGTTTCAAAGCAAATACCACTAAGTTGCTTTTTTATTTTTCCTGAGCCTTTTATTGACTTTATTCACTTTTTGGTATTTTTTCTTCCTTCTGTCCAAATATCATCTTTCCTTTTTTCTCTTCTGGTAGTCTTGCCCTGCTACCCTTCTCTTCAGGTCCACAAGCCACTTCAGGATTTTAGTTTTTGCCTTTTTCCCCTCTGCATCATTCAGGACTCTCTTTTGGTCTCCACAGTCTCTCTATCAGTTCTGCACCTCCTGCCCCTTTTCTCAACCTATCGCCTCAGTCATCTCTGGTTCTTCTTTGTCTTTAATATTTTGCAGTCTTCTTGTCACATTCCACTTTCACCTAAAAAACCCCAATAATTTCTTATCTTCTCTATTTTTTCACACGCTACAAAAGAACTGGGTCACATAAAGTCTTTCTAAAATGTAGGACCAATCCTGCTTTGCTCTAAAAGTATAACAAGACAAAGTTGGAGGACAGCTGATCTTCAGTGATCAAAAGCTCTTAGCAAGCAATTTGCTGGTTCTCATTTTATTATCATACCTGAAATAAGTTTATTACTACAAACTGCATCTTCTGAAGGAAAACTGTAAGAAAATATCTAAAAAATGTTTCAAGTTCTGAGGGTTACAAAATCAGCATGAAACATGCTCCTATCTTAACCAAGTAAATCACAAAAAAAGCTGAGAAATGGTATAATTCAACGCTAATATTTTAAAGTCTTTGATATTTAAGCTGCGTAACTATTAGCACTCCGACTCAGAGACAGGCAAACATATTCTGAATAGAAAAGCAGACTGCAAAACAGCTCAAGTCCATATCTGACTTTGAACTATTCTAAGTTAGCACTAGATACTGTATGATCAGACTATTAGAGGAAAGGGGGAGAGGGGGAGGGAAGGAAAGCCATTAAAATGTCCCTCATTACACTGAAGTTGGAAAAACTGGCAGCAATGTTGTCTCAGTAACTTCAAATTTGGATGGAAACAACCAGAAGTGACAAGTACCTGGTACTTCGCAGTTTTCAAGCCAGTAGCAAATGGAGGGAAAAGCTCAGTTTTCTTCAGTTTGAGAGATTTGTTCCTATCAAAAGTAATTTCTTGATCTCAAATTAGAAGTTGCTTCCTCAGTAATGGGAAATGGACAGGTCAGATAAAGGATACTAATGAGGACTACTATTTCCTTGGATGGAACGTAATCAATACTTCTCCTTAATTATCTCAAAGCAATATGATGGAGAATGAAAAGGGTTTGACTTTTTTTCCATTTTACTACACCTCCACAAAACTTTTAATCACTGTTTTATGTTTTCTAGAATTAACATAGTTAAACTGCCTTAGTGATTTTCCTTCTATGGTCCTATCTAGTTTTTCAATGTAAGAGTAGAAAGGTTTAAAATTTTGACTGAGGATACTTTGACATCCATCTTAATGTATGATACACATAAATGATACACACGCAGACACACACCATGACCAGGTTATGTTTGCATAACTGGGTTAATTAAATGAAGTAAATTTCTAAATTCATCTCAGCACAGAATTGGCAAAGATACTGAAAGATTCAGAAATAAAATCCTTAATAACATCAACTTTTTGAAAGATACTAACAAGACATTAGCTCAAACAGAAGCTTCCTATTGACTCTTTATTTTGCCTTCAAGGCCTGACCAAAGCAGACCTCAGACTCTCAATCTGATAAAACTTGGATGGGATTTGGTTTGTAAAAAACAACAACTCTAGGCTTCAAAGTCTATTAATTCTTTAGTGTCCTCTGTTCTTCAGCTTTTTATGTGTAAAGTAGATTTCTGTGCAGAGTCAATAAAAAACTTCTAGCTCAAAGGGGACAGTGATATAAGGTATCATGTATCTTCTTGTAAGAGCAAACATCATAAACTTGTTTCAACATCAAGACAAATTGTAAAAAGAGAAATTAAGATCGATTGTGTCAGCTGCAACCTGAAGAAAGACTAAAGGCAAAATGAAGGGGTGTGCTCTTAGGTCAATTTTTCCTAACAAATTTCAAGTCAACCAGATCTTAGACCTAGTATATTATGCATTTAAAGATCAAATTTATTCATAAATGGATGTAAGCTACTGCTTTGTCCTGGCACCTGAAAGTAAGCAGTCCTTAGCTTTTCCCTGCTGACTCCTGAAAAATGCAGTACAAAAAAAACCCCCAAAACCAACCAACATACCAACAGCAAGCTGGTTCAAAGTTTTTCCCTGAGGTGGTGAAATAACATGAAGTGCTTGGAAGCACTCACAAACCATTTTTCTCGGTGTTTAGTTCTCAGCACTGAGGCTAGCTGTGGGTCAAGTCAATACTAAGACATATCTAAGCTTTACAGCTGTTGAAATACTTAAGCCATATGAGATTTTAAAGTGATGTCATAGCAATGTGGTTATTACTTGCCTGCCACAGGAACTGCTGATGGCAGTTGAGTTCTTATTCATCATGGGGCCCAAATAATTGAAAAAAATCCATCTGCTTTGTGTACCTTTTCTGGCTATAGTGTGATTAGTTACTGCCTTGTGATATTTACCAGTGATGTCATACTTAATCAAGCAATTGGTGGCCTGTTAGATCTCCTGAGAATTACGCTGCTCTCCTATCATGGAGCATAGGTAGCTAAAATAATCCACCTGTTCCAAGCTTTCCCTTTGCAAAACCTGACGGGACATGATATTTGGCAGTGACTGTTGTAACTGATCAAGCAATTGCCAGACTAGTGCATATTTCCTGAAAGCTGCTGCTGTTTTTCATCATGAATTCCAGATAATTGAAATAATTGAGCTGCTCTTGGGCCCTGCTTTGACTCTAGCATTTTCTGCAATGGGACGTTTACCTATTGTCACATTCATTTAAGAGCTGCAGTAGGAGGAGGAGGCAGCTTTGATTACTTTTTTACAAGATGTCACAGCACCATACAGGAAAATAACATTATTTACACAGTTCATATTACTAAACCGCCAGACACTACTCTGCTCTACTCCCTGTACCGTGACTCACAAGTGCACATGCTATGCTATATTCATCCAAGTGTTGGAAAGGTAAAGGAAATGAGGGAAGGCATGCAAGCTGAAGTCTTCCAACCAGGTTGATAGCAGGAAGCATACTACTACCAAGCAATTTAAACATTCCAGTGCTCTGTTGGTTAACTACTTAACAAAGCTTAAAAGAAATCTGTTTAAGGAGACTATAACAATGCTGCAGAGAACCAGGTACCCTGACTTAGGCATTTCACCACCTATTCCATAGTTAAAAGAAAAGCTTGCCTGTTGATTGATATAAAGATTTTAAGAATAGTCCAATAAAGTGTTAATCTGCTAAAGGGTATAAATCTTACCTATAGTTAGATTATATTGCTCAATTCAAGAATAACAAATACCACATTCACTTACTACATCACATACCTCTCCTGAATCTACTGTATTCATCTCAAGGATGCATGTTCAATTGTGTTTATTACTCTGCTTAGCATCTGAGCAGGTCATAGACTGACTGATAGTGACTGTAGAAGTCTAGCATATCTGCAATAATTTTGGAAGTGTCAGTCAGATTTCCAGCAATTTTATCAAGATCTAACATTTCTGCAGCTGTACCTTAATGGGTTTGATATTACCTTGCACAAACTACAGCATTTAGAATTATTTTTAAAAGACTTTTTATAGCATCCACCACTAATAATGTCCAGCTTTCCTAAACTCCAAGCTTTTCTTTACCTGCATCTTTTTATTTTCAGCTCTATCAAACAGATAACACTGAAATGACTAAAGAGAAATGCTGTTTTTAAAAGGAAGACATCTGCCAACTCTTGCACAGATGTAGAGCTAGGGATGATAACAGTAACCCTGGAGTTAGTTATCTATCCACTTCAATAAAGTTTTGATGTAGGGTTTTTTGAAAAATATTTGGTAAAATGAAACCAACTCAGAAAGTCAAGATGACCTGTTAGGAATAACAGAGTTTACAAGTAAACTATGCAATAAAAGGAGTAAATTTTCCTCATCTTACATGAAGTCTTTTAGAAAAGAAAGTGCTAAGTGTCTCTTGAGTTTGGTTTGTATTAGCGTGAAGTCAAAACTTGACATTCAGAAGAGATGTATGTTTCTATCAAAAATAAGAGTCTGTACTTGCACATAGGGACAGGTAGTCAATGGAAGTCTGTTGCCCAGACAGCAGCTAGGGTTTAGCTCTGGTCCTCCCACGCTCCTGACCTTTAGCAGTCCCTTCCAACCTTCATGTCCTAGTAGCATCACAGCACACGCAGCTCAAGGACTAGACACAATTTGAATGTTTTTGCCCCACTGAGAAATCCTTATTACAAGAAGGAATTAACCTAGTAGCAAAGTTTGACTTTCAACTTTATAGAGGAAAGTTTATCTAGTATGACTTGACACTCCAGTGAGTGCCAATCAAGCCTTTAGGGGAAAAAAAGATGATAGAAAGGACACTGCTGTTATGTATGAACACAACTGTGGAGTGTGGGAAGTCAACTTCTGATGAAATAGCTTTTTTTCAACATACATAGGTGATTATTAAACATAGAGAATTCAAGAGAGTGACTTCATAGATAATTGGCCCTGACTAACAAAAAAACTAACACAGCAGCTTTTTGTCAGCAGTAGGATGTAATTATGCATCCTTAGTTATACTGGCATGTCAATGAAAGGTCAGACAACACAATATAAAGGAAAAAGAAAGTTCTATACCTTGACAATGTTATTGTTTGAAAATATTAGTACTTATATAGCACTCTTGTGGTGGGAAGAACTCATTCTTCATTTAAATCAGGTGAAAAATCTGGGGTCAGACTCTGATCTGACTTAAAAATGAAGAACATGAAACAAAAGAAGGTGATGGGACTAAAGGAGGTGTAGCAGACTTTAATGTAACCACCTACCCTTTCATCCTGGACAGACAGGTCTGCTCATGAACAGGTATATAACACCAGACAGCAACACTTTCACTTAGTAGGGGGTCAGTAATAGCTTGCCAGCAGTAGTACAATTCAGAGCTGAAGACCTAACTTTCCTTATCACTGTGCATGCTTTTATTGAGATAATCTACTGCTCTCAGCATTATTTTTATTCAGTACCTTCTCCCAGTCACCAGTCTGATTGGTCTCAGTGGCAACTGTTCTGGAAAGTAGATTTGCCGTCTGTGATGATGTGCTTTTCTGCAGATAAAGCTGTGTTTTATTTGCATATTAATATTTGACCCACCATTAAGAAAAAAAAAAGGAAATTTCAGCTTTGTTAGCAGTGAATAGTTTGATTTTCTTTAGAAGTCACTTTGAGCTAGATTCTTCCCTGTTCACCAAATTGCTTCCCTCCCATTGCTTTATTTGCACAGACTAATTTACCAGTGAATGATAAATGGGAGCAAGTTTTGTGGCTTTATAAATGTATTTCAAATACCCTAGTAATTTAAATACACAATAACTCACATGATGTCATCTCTGCATGCAAAATATACTGCATTTCCTGATTCTTTCTGTTTTACTTAATTGATTAGAAATACATATGCAACCTTGAAGGCCAAAAGCTTCTGAAGTAAAAAGCACACAGTGTTCCAATGTTTATCACTAATGGAGTCAACTATGTCTCTTTGCCAAGATGAAAGAGGCTTGCAAAATTCCAATACTACTGCTTCCTTTCCCAAAGTAGGGGTGAGACTGAGATTTGGCAAAAGGTAGAGATGGGGGAAGCTGTGCCAAAGAACAATCTCACAGATACACCTTCTCTTTGGCAGGTTGGAATTGGGCTAGGTGATCTGCTGGAAGGGGAATATAATGGTCCAAGTTTGTAAATTTTGCTTCTACAATTTCAGGCTAGAATATCTGGGTTCCTTGAGGTGGGGAGGTTAAAACTTAAGCTTTTAAAAAAACAACCAAACAACCAACCATAAAAAAATCAACCAAACAAAAACCAAACACACAAAATAAAACCAAAACACAAAGAAATCCACAACCAATTTATCCTCATCTCCTCATAATCATATATTCCTCTTCCCTGCCAAAAACCCACAAGATTCAGTTAAATACTGAAGTGATTAGGTGTTGACAAAGAACAGAAATAGACTGGAGAAAAATATTTTCATTTCTCTTTTCAATTCAGTAGAGAAATCTTTTCAGCAGTTCCATTTCACACGCAAATCTCCCTTGAGATACTGAATTCAAAGCCTGAAAACGTCTCCTTTCCTCATGTTATTTTATCTTCTCACATAATTACAGAGAAATTGCTAATGGTCACACTGAACACTTAAATTAGATTTATCAATAGGGCAAATCAAACTTTCACAGCAAGTTAAGTTATGCAGGATACATATTTCAACACAGCACTATACTACCACAGTTGGTAACTTAAAGGCAAGTGTTTAATTGCAGAAAAATTTTGGAGAGAGGGTGAGGGAAGTGGTATAATGAGATTGTCTTTGAACAAATGTAGTGGGATAAGCATTGATAAAAATATCAAAGAAATTATGTTGAAAGTGAAATTAAAACAGAATAAGAAAAGTTCCTGGATTTTAACTGTGCAAAATGTAAGCAGAAGTGAACTTTAGAACTAGGTCAACCACTTTTTCACTTTGCATTTCTTTATACAATGAAGTTGTGATTTGTTTTTTCTAACCTTGTGGTTTTGTCTAACTGCAAAGCTCTTCTAATGGCTAATGTATCTTTCTTTTCAAGTCTCTCCAAGCTGCTAGAGAACAACTTAGCTACTATTCACCTTATCCAGCCTTTTGCTTAGGCAGCAAATGCTACTCTTAGGCAATGGTTATCTTGAGTAGCTATAGCATCATTAACTTGTCTCAAATGCTGCATTTTTGAAGATTGTTCTTGTTAGGAACAATTTTATAAGAGTACAGAAGACCTGAAAAGGGCTGAGTGTGTTAGATTAGGCTATTATAGTAAAATAGAGCATCCCAATCAAGTTCTGTGGTACCTAAACTGATTTATGGCATCCTACCTCTTCTGTGTTAAAAAGAGGTCTGACAAAAAGTATGCATTAGAAATTTTGTAGTAGTGTATCATGTTAGGATTCTTCCATCCCCACAGGTCAGATTCCAGTTTAGATTATGCTATTTACTAGAAAAATATAAAAATCCTCTACCTCCATATTACATATCTATAAGACATGTCCAATATCTCTCATGCTCAATCTAGTAGTAAATAATTAGCATACAGTGGAAGTGATTTTGAGAGAATCCTTGATGGTTTCTGAGGTAACCTAGCTAAGAAAAAGATGTTTGGGGGATTCCTTCTAAAACAGCACATCTGCCACACCACCTCTTGCTCAGATACACAGCCAGAGCCCCAGTCTTCCCTCCAGCTTCTACTGCTGTGATTTGGATGACTTCAATGTACCTTACACCTCCCTGAAATAATGACTCATAGGATGAAAATTATCTTATTTAACTGTTAAAATTCATGTATTATATTCAGTGACCAAATAATTGTGACAGGCATCTCCCTGTCTACATTTAGCCTATATCCAGGGCTAAACTATAGCAGTTATTCTATTACCTGATGACACCCCCCCCGCCAGGAAGAAGAATTAGGAAAAGGAGAGAAGACCCATGAGTTGAAATGAAAATGGATTTAATGAAAGAGCAAAACTAATGTTAATACTCATCATCATCATCATGGCTAGGCTTCGCGAACGAAGATTTGGGAAGGGCTCTACCCACGTTTGTTAATACTAATGCCTTTATAAAATATACAAAGTTATACTCAGCCCAGTTAATGCACAGCAGTCACAATAAAAAGGAAAGTAGTTCTGGGGAGTAGAATGGTAAGCAAATCACTCTGTGGATGGTGACCTTTGAGAGGTGGAGGAGAAGCAGGACCTCCCCTCCTCAGCAAACATCCCCCTTTACAAAGGAGCATGGCTTCTATGGACTGGGATAAGACTCAGGTCAGCTGCATTGGCTGACTGCAAACTGCAAATGGCTGGCCTAGGATTCTACCCCAGCAAAACCAGGACACTCCATACCTCTTATCATTATGATATTTGATAAAAAATTTCAAAAAATATTAATTCAGCAACAAACTGCTGAAGAAAACCAGGAGGTAACAAGAATAGTACCCAAATGTTAATATCTTTACAAAGCAATAATTACACTTCCTTAATAAAGTCATGTATCAATGGAAGTGTAAATTATCTTTAAGAAAACCGCCACTTGGTAAACAAGATCCAAGACACAGAATGACTGGCAGGTTTGATTCTACAAAAGGAAGCTATGCTACAAAAAGGAACACATGTTTTTCAAAGGACAAACTACAATATAAATTTACATTTCAAAACATTTCCCCAACTATGACTCTGCAAACAAGTCTGTCAGTATTACCATGTTACTTTGCATTTTGTGTATTCTACATTCAGTGTTACCACAATGTATTCAAATGAAGGTGATCAAGGCATTCTCCCAATTTGTAAGAGGAATGCTGTGCTTACACAGGCAAAGTAGGGTTCTGGACAAGGACCATGTTTATTGAGGCAGGATTTCATTTAATGGAATTTAAAGTTTTAATATTATGTAATTAACTTTACGTCAACACAATCAAAATACATAATGTATGTTCTGTAACTGCAGTCACAGACAGCCAAGTAGACCTTTGCTCTCCAGGGAAGCCCTTTTGACTTAAAGGGCACTCTAGACTGATGAATCTTGGCATTCCCTGCATGGTCACTGTAGACAATGGAGTTCATCTGCTCAGAGGATCTGTCCAGAATGACCTGGCAGTAGGATGTAGTTACTGCCTGCAATTTTGACTTTTAAGAAAGCTTTATTTAAAAATGAAGGAAAATGCAAATATTTATTAGATAGCCTTAGAAGAACATAATTTGATGGTGCTCTTCATCATAATATTGTTGATTACTACCTCAAGTCTTTTCAGAAGTGGCTAGGTCTTTATACACATGCCCAAGCAGCTTTCAAGAAGAAATGTAAGACTAAACATTCTGTTTTGAAATACTGCATAATGGTAACCATAAAAAAAATTAGGTTTTATTTAATAGTCTAAGCTTTATAATTCAGCCAATGAAAACTAAAACATTGAAGTTATATTAATCAAAAACAATGTTGAGTTAATTTCTGAATGAAGGAGCAACATAAACTTTAGTAATGTTATGATTAATTGATTAGCTAGATCCTGCTGAGAAATTATATTCAGTAGGAGTCTGTCAATACAAATTGCTATCAATTGCCACTTTATGAAGTGCCAAGAATAATGGGCTCAGGTGCATATTAGAAATAGTTGTCTTGAATGCCAATTTACAGCAGAAAATGGATTGTTTATCACCTAATTTAATTTTAGACAGCTAACTTACTCATAACAACTCATTTTAGCATTGAATTTTCAAGAACTAGTTAATAAATTTGCAAATTTAAATTCTTCTGTAAATAAAGCAACCTGTAACTCAATTTTACCATTGATTACTTAGAAAATATTTAGCAATTGTATTCAACAACTAGACAGCTCCATTCCTCCCACTGGCAGCATGTTTCATTACAAATGCTTCCCTACTGCTGCAGTATTAGACTTGACTGTTTTTACTAGCATTGAGAAAGAGAGTTTCTAAAATTGCTCCTGGCCAACTCAGCCAAAATACTTTATAGACTCTCTTAGGTCATGCATGCTAGCAAATACACCACATATGCAGGCATTTACTACACTTTATTTCAGCACATCTGGACAGTCTGACGTCCAGATGCTGAAGAAAATTCAGAGACTAGAATTCTGCTCAGATGCTCATAAGCAGAGTGAACGGGCAAAAAGTTACTCAGGTTTGGAGCAAGGAAGGAGTTTAGTTCATCCTATAGTTTCTCCATGGTATTTCTGAAGTCTTAGGTTTTGATGGGAATTGTGAAGAAGGAAAGTTTTAAGAAAAAAAAACAGTGTAATTGAAGCCTTTGAAAAATGATATAAACCATCAATTTCTTAATGGCTCCTAGGAAGCTGTCAGCTAGAAACATTTTAAACACTTTTATGAGAAAACCTCTCCCTTCCAGATTTCAAATATTTACTGAACTTTAGTTAGCACTACAGATCTAAAAAAAGGCAGTTACATTATAACAATAAACTAAGATAGCATAATTAGTTAAGAGTTCATTAGTCTGCATAAAGCTTTACATCTAGGAACCATGCCAATCTATGCCTACAACTGTATCACATGATCTTGCAACAGTTTGCCATTTCTGGAAATTGATATACTAGTCAGCCTTTTTCTTTACTTTGCAAACAAGGCACTGGAATCAATCATGTTCCAGCACACTCGCAACAGGTATCTGATAAAGTCCACCAGCTTGTACTCCTGCTCACACTCCTGTGAGCATAAAGGTTACTGCCAGTTTCATTCCCTTATTGCATCTCCCTCACTAAGTATGAAGTATGTTCATTAGTGGATGCAGATCACTCCTCTCCTGTAGTCTGACTTCAGGAAAGATCATCCATAGTTGCAAACAAGTGGCCAACTGAAACGTTTCAAAAGCCTTTTCAACTTTCCTTTAATAACATGAATTGATTATATAAAGGAATGAGTTCAACAGGAAAGTCTTTGAAAAGGTATCTCAAAAACAAGTCAGATTCTTACTTCCTAGCTTCTCTTTTATAGCATGAAAGGCTATCTGTTTTACCTCATGACTTTGCTCCTTATGGGAGTTCCCATGGATCATTTCTTTTCTCAAGGAGTCATCGACTAAGTCTATCCTAGAGCTACAGACTGACCTTCCACTGGGAAAACACTGCAGGCTGAGCATAGATATTGACCAATCCAGTTATAACAGCACCTAACCAGCACTACACCAGCATCACTTATTAGATTTCACACAAAACTTTTTCATAAGTGAGGACGTATTTCAACTTTAGCTTCAGGTCAGACTAATAGCAGATCATTTTGACTCAAAAACCCTTGTCTTCTACAAGTCTGGTATTTCCCTCCCTGAGAACATTTAATCGGCTTTTCCAAGATCCATTTCGTCTTACTGTACCACAAACAGCCTACGATAACCAGCTTCAGGAAGTCACTCTGTTCTTTCCATTACCATTTTGGAACACCCTAAACTGCTGTCAGCATACAGCAGAGCAAGGACTGATTACAGAAGCCCATTTCAGAGGCAGATCATTGCAGGATAGATATGGCTTAACACTTAACATTGCAGACATACAGCTGAAACGTTAAAAAATGCAATTCAAAAATCCTGTCAAATAGAGAATTACTTAGGCCATGTTCAAAGAGCCTGTGGTAATAACAGAAATAACCCTTTGCCTGGAGGATTACTTTTGAACTAGATTGTTTCAGTGTTTTGCTGTATTGATCCACAGCTATACTGACACAAATAAAGAGGCCATCAAAGATGGGAACTACTTCATCTAGTTTCATTACCAAAGCTAATATCTCACATACCTACGCTGGCAGGAATGAAATAGTTATTCCCAACACTGCCAGCAAGCGTTTGACACCTGAAAGGTATAGTGGAAATATAGCTTTTGAGTTTTGCTTTTTTAAGGGGAAGGAAGGAAAGTATTTTTAATTGAAAATGTGTTATCAATTATAAACACAAGACTCAAGAAAATAAACAAACAAACCACAAAAAGTCACAACGCAGCTGAATGCAAAGCCCTACCTAGACAAAGGATGTTATTCATCTTTAAGCGAGAATTGGGAAACAGTAACAAAAGAGTGCAGCAATGCTTTTATACAGCATTTGTAAGATTATGTTCATTTTTCACCAGAGCCTTGTCAAGCATGAAGCATTAACAAAGCCATACCAGCTTACGATCAAGTCTCTGATTCCATCCTTTGGCTCCAATCCTACTCCAAATATGAAAGATAAAAGAGAATTACACTGCATTCGGGCAACTCCAGAACAATCTTCACTCTAGGAAACATGCTTTGCACTGTGAGGAACTCAATTTGCTTTACTGAACAACTTTTCAAAGACTATTAAATCAAAATCTTCAAGTACCAATAAAAGTACAAGACTCTGAGACCACTTTAGTGGATGAAGGCAAAACAAACTTAAGTGGTTCTTAGATTTATCACAGCTCAAGCAGATGGATTATTTTAAATAGACTCATAAAACCAGGTGAAAAGTATTAACCATTGGAAAACTGTATATCCAGATCCAAAAGGGTGTGAAATGTGTAGAATTTAGATTATCTATTCTAATGGTGCTTCCCCCCAAAAAAAGCACCAAAACACCACACACCACCACAAAGAATAAAAAACTTGCATTATTTCACTGGCATCTAAGTCCAAAACCAAGTGAACTCCCGTTGGTATACAGAAAAACTTTGACAGGTTCAGAATTTATTGCAGTCTAAGCAGAGTTAATAGACTTAACATTTGTCTTACATAAGCACATGTAGGAATTCTAAAGTAAACATTTCTCTGCTGTAATTTCCTATAGAAGAATGAAAAAAATCAGTATTAATTAGGCCAGGACAAAGTACAATTTCATAATCTATTATTAACAAGTTACTAAGGAGCAAGACAAAGTTTTTGATACTACCGCTAACAGCCATTCATGAACTACACATTGCATCAGAGCAATAGGATCAAAGGCTTGGACTTCACTTGGTAAATAGATTAGAAAACTCATTCCCAATATCCTCTGTCTCCCAGGACAGTAGTTTAGGTCACAGATCATTTTTCCTCCAGGTTTGTTGAGATCAAGAACCCCTTTTTTCTACATTAGCAGGTCAAAGTAAATAACAACAAATGACAACAGCATCCCATAGTTTTACATTCAGGCCACAGAAGTGATTCTTTGACTGTTGGCTAATGATGGCCTGTTACACCCACCTCTTATATTTTCAACGACTATTTGAAGACTGAACTACTATGTAAAGTATAAATGTAACAGCACTCCCTCTGTTTTTGAAAGCAGAAGCATGAGAATCTAAACCCAGGAGACCATTTTTAGATGTGAATCCTGACTTGACCAAAGTTTTCTGCAGCCGGTTTTAGGTACTTTTGAAGAGGGATCCTTTTCCAGTATTCCCTGTTGGCTCTGCTCCACACACAGCTCTGGATTCAGTTCTGGGTCAGGCATCTACAAATGGATTACTACAGCAATGGACATTACAGTAGCAAAATCTTCTGGGAGGAATTTATATCAAGGCTTCCTCTAGTGTTTTTAAATTGACAACATATTTTTGAATTACTTCTATTTAAGCCCTGTTTTTTTTAGGAAAAGCTGTAGTAATTACTGGGTTATACTTTATGGTTTCTGTTATGCTGAAAGTCATATGTAGATTGAAGATAGACAGAGCCAATATAAATACTGTCATGTGCAAGTAGGTCACTGGAGAGGGAGCAAAAAATACCTAGGCTTGGTTCCAATTACTCTTTGTTAGTTTTCCTGTAACGTGCAGTGGATATTTAAGAAGTATTTTTATACTAGAAGATGAAAACAAACATCATTTGCTAATAGACTGTTTCAGATAGCTGCAATGCTGCTGATATATTGAGTTACTATAATAATTGCTTTCCCTCAAAGGTTCTCATCTGCATGGAGCAAAATTTACTACTTAATGCAAAACTACAAATCAGCAAAAGGACATTCACACTTCAGGAAGCCTGACTTCACACCCCACAAATACCATTTTGATAACAGCGATTCTTAGACAACACTGGAATAACCTCATTTTGTAACATAATGTAACCTATATATTTGTACTATTATCTGAATCTATTTCATGAATAAATGCTTAAACCTCCACTGCAAACACTGCCAAACAAGAAAAGCCATGTGTCTTTTCAAATACAGTATCTGTTTAAGTAGTATGGTAATTTATGAAGATAACACTAAATTTCACATATTCATTCTTATAAGAAACCTTTAATCCTAGAAAAGGCTCTATAGATCATCTTTATGCAAATAGCTTAAAAAGGATTTTTTTTTTTTTTCTTTTTAAGAAGTTGTTTGGACTTCCTCCTCAGAATCTGTAACAAATTCTTATCAGGAATGCAGATTAAGGGATTTCAGAATGCTAGAAGTATTTATAGTCTTCCCCTTTTATCCTATGGAAGAGAGAAATTCCTAGGAAATAACTTTAAAAGAATCACATGTAAAAATAATAAGCATGACTATTTTCAGTAAAATGGTATTGAACATGGCCAAGTATGCATTAATTCTGCTTCTTAATCTTGAGTTTCTAGAAGTATTAATGCTCAGTATACATTCCTGTGCTCATTTTCACATGACAGATCAAACAGGGTAGCACTATAGTTTTCCACGAGCAAGCCTACATTGTGTAGCTTAACATCAGGGAATATGCCTCAGTCTCACACAAAGCAGCTAGTCTGAGTCCATCTTTTCCAAGTCGATTCCCTTTCTACTCAATGTGGCAAGCCTCCTTCCCATCACCTAGACCATTTTCAAAGCCTCCATATCACAGGGGCAGTGATTCATACCAGGTTTTATAAGCAGCAAAGAATTTTTAGATACTCGAGTACAATTTTTGCTTTGTAGCCTTTTTAAAAGGACAAATCTGGTACTGTTTGGGTTACTGTGGACATGACCAGAGGTGAACTAAACTGCCGTTCCCATATTTGCAGTGGGAAAGACAACACAATAAGGATGCACAGACTTTCTTTAAGTATTCCCTTAGACCTTAAAGCAAATACTTATGCTGACTACTCACTAAAGCAATCAATTTTCAAAAGTTTCCTCTGTCTTCAAACTTACTTTACAAACATCATTTTCATATTATATTCTGTGACAGAAAAGCTTATAAAGAAGTGTAATGTGAGAGTTCATTTGGCCCTACATCTCTGGTAATGGCCACTGCATGAAATATGAACTTTCTTATCGGTGATATATTATCTTTGGCTTGAAACATGGCTAATTACAGTCATTTGTTAGAGATGAGACAGTTGAGTATCATTTCTTGTGTCACATTGACTTCAAGTTGCTTATGACTGCATGAAATTAGTAAGAGTGAATTTCTGAATACAAATTTTAGAAGATTCACCATGTACCTCATAATTAGTAACACATTTGCCTTCACTGAAATTTCCAACTGAGGAAAAGGGCACCAATATTAACACTTAACAAATTCATTACCACATTCATTGTAGGCTAACATATCTATAGAAGTAGATCAGTGGTCTGCATTAGTAACAACAGATCACATACAGATGACAGATTCTCAACTTCATTAATTACTTATGCTTTAAGTATTTGTGTGCAATCATTCTCCATTTTCCAAAGCTGTTTTAAGTTGCATACTCAAGAGTTTACAGCCAAGATACAGATACAATAATCATATAATTAATTCTGTTTGTAAATTCTATCATAGTGCAATTGACTATAAAATTGATCCTGCTAAATTTGATTAATATACTTAACTGTAGCTGCCTACTTCCTTTTAAGTCAGATGGACTATTTGGAAGGACAATACTGCATGTGAATTTGTTTGAAAGATTTAGGACATGTATATTGCATGAACAGCTTGGTCTAGTGGAAGGTGTTCCTGCCTATGGCAGAGAGGTTGGAACTAGATGTTCTTTAAGGTTCCATCCCAAGCCATTCTATGATTACATTATCCACAGCTACAAGTTAATATACAGCAATGATTGTCATTAAATATAACTTATCTGTTGGAAGAGTTGAAAAAACAGAGACACTAGTTACATGAGAACACTAAGTGACTGCTAAAACTAATCAGAAGACAAATTAGAAGGGTAATACTAAATAAAGGGCTCAGATTCCACAACCCCCTCAGCTGTGAAAGCAATTAGAGCATCCCTTTAACAGAGTCTTTTGTTCATAAGCCTTAGTGAGCCAACATTCTTAGTATTACTCACTCCTCAGTACCTTGACAATCAGAGCCAGTAATAAGATACAGTTTACATGATTCAGATGTTTGTATGTAACAATTATATTTGTTAACATACCTGTTAACCTAAAGTATACAGTCTAGACACTTAAAAACTAAAATGTGAAAAGGAAACACTGAAAGAAGACAATGCCATTATGGTGTGGCAGGGATTTTTTAATTGGTCAGATAAATACACCTATTCAAAAAAGGAGGCACTGTCAATTTAAATGAAACATTATTATGAGTAAGAAAAATGGCCAGTCCAGTTCCTGAAGGCAGCAAAAAAGGAAATACATACATAAAACTTAAATCTGCCTGGACTACCTGGTAGGTTTCAAAGGAGACATTAGCCAAAAAAATGAGATGATGAGATGAGAGACAATTTTCAACAGTGAGCTCTCTTAAACTGCAGCTGGCACACACAAATAAGAAAACTACAATTGATATTATGAAGAAAAAGATGAAAAAAGATAAACTACGCAAATAAAATCAGACCTACAGAAAAAACCCATTTATTCTAATAAGTACTTCAGATCTACTTTTTCTTTTGTTTCTTCTTTGAAGACCTAAACCAGCATTACCAATTTGTACAGCATAGAAACAGCTTTAGTACAGTTCACCTTAACTTTTACTGAATTCTAGCCAAAACATCCTGCATTAAAGAAGAAAGAAAAGAGACAGCTCACCAAGTTTCTAGGCTGCTTTCCACAATCAACCACTGCTCTTCACAAAAAGCTCTTCTCACAGTATCTTCCAGCACAACTCAACAACCCTTAAAGGGGAGCTGTAAATTCATTATTTATTTGGATCTAGGCTTTTACAGCTGCTGTTCCTAATTGGTTAATTGGTCAAAGCAGAGGATAGATAAAAGCCTGTGAGTGGGATCTTAATTAACTCTTTCTGGTTTGTTACCCTGTGAACTGTACCTAGTTTACCACAAAGCCACTAAAAAAACCCCTAAACCCAAGCACCTCAAAAAATGAACTCATTTCACCATACATAAGCCAGGCAAAGAAAGGACAAGAACTTGATTCATTTTTTTATTATTATTTATTAGAAATAAACCCAATTCCAAGTATTACAGGATACTTTAGTTCCTTAGAATTAGGTCAATAATGTTACTGAAACATTACTTGGTCTTCAGACTTTCACAAACAACTTCCCTATCATTTACCCAAAGTGCCAGACAAGTTTCTCTGACTTTGCTCTCTCACATAAGTGCAAGCCAAAATATACACATCAAACAAACCATGACATCACACACTCCTGCACTAAGTGTACTGCCTTTGTGCTGTTTCTTGTTGCGAATATCAATGGCTACGTGCAGTGCAGAGCACATGCAAACTGCAGTACTACGTTTTGACGTTGGAAAATGTGGTTTGGGTTGCATGCAAGTTTTATCAATATATTACTCAGTGAAGAGGTCACACTAGGGGAGATGTAGAAGCAGCTTGGTGTCGTTTTATGGATGTGTATTTTGTGCATTTTTATAGATATATAATTGTGCACAAAGCATCAAACTATCTTCCTGTCTGACCCCACATTAATTATTGCTTTCCTTCAGGGTCCTCTATCATTCATGCATCACTTCCAGTTCTCCTCTTGCTTCCTTTTCACCTTGAGCTGTTGCATCTTCATGTATGTAAAAGAGTCACTAATAAAATAGACATCTGGGCTAGAGAAGCTCATTTAAAATCTATTTATTTTGCAAAATAGTGGCAAATAGTTATAAACTGTTGCTAGATCACAGCCACACTGCTTTGCACTCACTTCAATGGATATTGTCCATGAAGTTTCTTACTAGAACAGAAAAATAAAATTAAATATTCAGATTGTAGTATTACTTCTACCACTTAATTATACTTGAAAATGAGAAAAATGAAGTTTATTTTTTTTAAATATTTTTCTGCAATTAATCTGCTCTTAACCATACACACCAATCTACTACTCCTGAGTAAATCCATCAGACCAAGTATACCATTTCTCTAGACTAGTTTTAACAGTGTTTTAGCAGATATATGCTGTGCTGGATTTGGATCTGCTGCAACTCAACCCTTCTTGAGTCCAGCAATTGAGTGATGGTAGCATGCAACTCAAACAACGTTCATGATTAAGCCCTGAAGGTAAACAGCAGTGCATGACAGTACATTTTAGAGATTTTTTTTATGCATATTCAGTTTATGATGTTTGGCTGGCTACATTAATAACAAAATGATAATATATCTTCTTTTAGTATGATTTTTAAAATATTCTTCAAGAAAAAAAGAAAAATAAATAAGAACTTTACAGCATCCAGAAGCCCAGAGGAAAATGATCTCACTAGATTTCATTGCCAAAGTCATGTCAGCACCTTTTGGTATATTTACTGGCAATCTTAAAGTGTCCTACACTTGTCTGCTTTGTGTTGCAAAACACAAATTATATTTGTGAGTCACCGGATAATACTTTTCTCTTCTGCACATAACTGACATTTAAGTGTGTTCATTCAGAAGGGTACATTTGATTTCTTCTGATCTCTACAATTTGAAAAATTTCTCAATATTAAATTGTCTACTTTTCTGAAAGCCCAGCAGCTTTTCCTTTAAGAACCATTAAGTTTTTTGTAGGACAGAATAACTATTTATTAACTCCAGCAGGTTCAATATTGATACATCTTTTTTAAAGTCCTAAACAATTGAAACAAGAAGCTGACAGCAAGTGTCTTTTTCACTGAAAGCTGGATAATAAGGGTAAAGAAAAAGGTCATCTTGCAAGGATATAGTATAAGGAATAGCACTTGGAAAGGCAAAATTCTACTTTAAATAAAAGTCCAATAACATGAATATATACAAAAGATGAAATACGGAAAATTTTATTTCATACATATCTGTTAAAAACTTTACTGCTTCACACTAATGAACAATAATATTTTACAGTCTTTGTTATAGGAAGCTCTAATAGATCTGTAAAGTACATTGTATTTATAGCTGGAAGTTATCACATATCACAAATACTGCTTATTGGTTTTGTTCCCTTTATAGAGATCACCCTGCTACAAACTCACCGATCTTCCCAATTTCACTGCAGTCTAAATGCCTTTGTAACTGTAATGCATCTTCCACTTTACTGCACTATATCATTCATAACCTTCTGGTTTCCAAAAGAAATCGTACAAGGAGAAGGCTCTTTCAGAGCCAATAAAGAATCATAACATTGGGCACTAAATCCTGATTGACCCCACTTGCTTCTCAAATTCTAATATTATGATATTTCTGCATAAAAAACCTGTTGGTGTTATTACTGAAACTAACACCTTCTGCAATGTTTCTACTTCTGCTCTGCTAAAGCCAGTGAATGGAGTCCATGCCCTATAAGTTACATACCCAGACTCCTCATAGCCTCTTTGAAATTTTGAATTCCTCACACCAAAGCAGTAATCTAGTCTGTCTGTAATTACTACCATACCTTTACAAACAATCAGTGTGAAAATGGAAACTGCCTCTCACAATATGCAGGGGTTAAAACAGCACTCATCCTCTTCCTGAGTACAGGAAAGACACAGACCATTGGAACTGGTCAGAGAAGGACCACAAAAATGATCAGAAGGATGGAACATCTTTCCTATGAGGGTAGGCTGAGAGACTTGGGGTTGTTCAGCCTGGAGAAGAAAAGGCTCTGGGGAGAGCTTCCTGGAGCCTTTCAGTACTTAAATGAATCTATAAGAATGATGGCAACAATCTCTTTGGCAGGGCCTGTCGTGACAGGATAAGGGGTGGTGCTTTTAAAATAAAGGAGGGGAGATTCAGACTAAATATAAAGAAGACATTTTTTATTATGAGGTTGGCTGCCCAGAAAGGTGGTAGAAGCCCCATCCCTGAAAACATTTAAGGTCAGGTTGGACAGGGCTCTGAGCAACCTGGTCTAAATAAGAAGTCCCTGCTCATTGGAGGGGGGTTGGACTATATGGCCTTTAAAGGTTCCTTCCAACCCAAACCATTCTATGATGCCACTAAGAACATATGAAACACTAAGAAATGCTGTGCAGCACACTTTTACTAAATTTCCTCAGCTCTGATGATGGGCATATAATGAAAGCAGGATCCTCTAATCTATCTAGATCCCTCTGCAGTGCCTCTCTGCCTTCATTAGAGTCAACAGCACCTCCCAGCCTAGTATCACCTGCAAATTTACTTATTAGGCCTTCAAGTCCTAAATCCAAGTCATTTATAAAGATGTCATACAGTACTGGCCCTAAGATGGGTCCCTGTGGGACCCCACTTGTCACCTGTTGCCAGCCCGATGCAGCTCCATTTACTATAACCCTTTGAGCTCAACACCTCAGCCAGTTGTGTACCCAGCTCATGATGTTCTTAACGAGCTGTATACTCGACATTTGCTGCGGGATGCTGTGGGAGACAGTATCAAAAGCCTCAAAGTATCAAAAGTAAAGACACCAAAATGGAGAGAGCATGCTCTGTAGCTCTGAATCATGCACAGAGGGAACATTTTACATCTGCCTCCTTCCAGAGGAGAGTCCAGGTGTCCAGTGCCTTATCAGCAAGATTTCCTTTAATCTGTTCTCCTTTTGCCACCTAATTAATCCACTCTTGTAGCTATAAAACCTCCCACAGGCTGCCTGTGGCTATATAGGTTTAGCCCTGTCAGGCTCAGTGCCTTCTTTCCTCATGGACAAGTGCTACTCTCATTATATTATTCTGCAAAATGTTGCCATCTTCAAAATGAGTTTAGCTGTACTCCTGACCACACGTAATATTTCAGTCTTTTCTGTGGACTCAAGTGAAGCTTAGCTAATAACCCTCTGAAACCTGAGCCTGTAAACCAAGTAGGAAAGTGCCTGCTGGGTTTAATAGTCTTGGAAAGTAAGCAAGTTGGATGGCTCTCTACAGCTTAGGTGATGCATCTGCCATCCAGGGCAGGTGCATTGACTTCTACACAATGAATTCATATTCACTTCAGACTCAAATTTAGTTTGATAGAAGTTACAGATCAATAAAACTTCAGTGATAACTGGTATAACCTATTAGATTACCTAATAACATATGCAGGTTGTCAAGTTCTGTGAAGGAAAGCAAAGGCACTGCACTTCTGTCTCCTGCAATTTCAATATGTATTGCTGTTGGCAGGAAGATCTGAAACCCAAGAAGAGACCTAGGAGATGGCATGCAGGTAAAGTCTCTGAAGCAAAGCTAAGGACTACAAGTTGCCAAATACCAGACGCCACTATGTGTTTTACCTGGAAACATGGGAAATAGCTGATGAAAGACTAATTTCTGTATTTATTTCTTCTTCTCCTTTCTTTTTACAGAGAGAAGTGTCCTATTTTGAAGATGAGAAAAAACTTTTGAACTAAACCCAAAAGAAATACTAAGAAAATATATATAATTAGAAAGAGCAGCCTGCCAGACAATGGCATGTGCAAAACAAATGTACAGAAAGGCCCAGTCAACGAAATAGAGAAAAATTTCAATCTAAGTGCTTTTTAGTTATCATAATTAGATAGCATAATTCTTTCTATGCTTTGTTATGGGGATTTTAAACAATTCTGGAGAAATCTCATTCTCATGGATTTTCTGTCCAAAGGCAAGAGTCCCATAAGCAAGTCTTGTTCAAAGACAATCCTAGAGGTACATACATGTATCTTTGGGTTTGCTTCATTGATTTTTGTACCTATCTACTTTATGAAATGAGGTGTTGAAAAATTGTATTAATTAATTTTAATGAACACAGGACATGTACAGTGTCACTATTCATAGCATTTACAGACACATCTGAACACTTCCTCTTGAAAACAATCAGAATATTTATTTTGATACTTTCAATTTGCAACTATGCATAATTTAACAATTTCTATTCACAGCATGCCAATACTGCTGAAACACCTACGTTTAGCTAGTCAGCCAAAATTCCTGCTAATTGCTCCAACTGAGCATGAAATTTGTTGGCAATTTTGTTCAACACAAATAATATCTTTCTATCCAAACAACTTCTATAGTCATTTGATTATGCAGTACAAGTGCCAAATAAATTTTGTGAAGTGGAAAGATACATTTTTATCAAAAAACCTGAACAAAATCAGGTTTTCAGAAGTAATTCTGAATTCACAGATCCTACAGCTCACAAGCTAGTAAGTTGAGGCTTTACTCTCTTGTTAGTATGAAATATTAGGACATCAACCTGCATGCAGACAAATCTCCTATACATCATATTTAAGGCACTCTTACAATGTCTGTTTGCCCATGAGAGTAAATTGACTCAACAGAAACAAGCAAGCAAATGAGGATGTAGGATTAAAAATGAGGATGAGGGATTAAAAATGTGTTTTCTGCAAATTTAGAGGCAGAATACACTGCAGAACTTGAAAGAAAGTTCTAAAAAATAATAGGTAAGTTAAGGACTCTGTCAAAATATCAACAAGTTTTGAGGTGTATGTATATATTTGAGCAATGAACACAAAATTTGGTCTGTGTGAAAAAATGATGCGGCTTACTCCAGACAGCATTTCTCAGACTATTTTTAGATTTCCCATATGCTGAAGAAGAAAACTGTTACTTAGAAATCTTAGTATTGTTAGCCTGATTCTGTGCAAGGAATTGAACATCTTTTCACTTCACATTGAATAGTTAGCATACACAATACACATTAAAAATTCATAGCTGTGACCAGTATGCAACTCAATCAGGTATTTGTTCTGAATCGAAGGTTCAAAACAGTCACACATGGCTAGACATAAATTTAAAGAGAAGCAACAAAATATTATGGCAATGTAAAGATATTAAATTGGGCAGAACTACACTGTTGTATATGGCCATTGAATGAGGAACTAAAAACTGTGAAATTTAAAATTCTTATTTCATGAAAAACAGTTCCTTGTATGAGGAAGGAGTTACTGCAAACCAAAAAATACTACTTTCAGGTAAACTTTTTTCTCTAATGGAAGAACTACTGAATGTGAATTTTGCATATGATATAACATCCCTTATTCATGGTATCACAAAAGGATACTCGAGGTAAATCAATCATTTGCAAAGAAGAAAAAAGAAAAAAATATTGAAGGTAGGATTTAAAATAAAGTGACTGAATAGTTTAGGGGACGGTTTTCCAGATGAACAGGACTGCAGGAGTGGGCAGAGATAAATGCAGTGAGCTGCCAAGGTCAAAGTGTAGCACAAGATAATGGAATTCTTGAGGCAGTGGACAGCAAATTCAGCATGATCTTAGAGTAATACTAAAGAAGAGAAAATGTGATCTAATATAGATTCCTCTTTTCAGTGTCAGGTGTATCATCTAACCATATGTCCTGGTTTGGGTTAGAACAGAACTGATTCTTCTTGATGATTTTGTTTTCCAGTTGAAGCTCCTCTAAGTAACTGCATTTTCTGAAGCTGGCAATATGTTTTTCACAAACATTGCCTGGTTCCAGCAGTGACAACGCCTAGTGTTTGGGTCTACTGCTGAGAATTGCTATGCAAACCAGGGCCACTGCTGAACCTTGTGTCTCACGTTGAGGGGTGCAGAGTAAAAGTCTGCACCTACAGGAAAGGAGCAGACAGGACATGTGACCCTCAACTGACCAACTAGGTGTTCCATTCCATATACGTCATACTCAATATAAAGCTGGGGGTCAGATCTCTTTCACTTCTTGATTTTTAGGACCCATCTTTGCTGCTCTTGCTTTTTTCTCTCTCTCTTGCTCCTGAATCCAGCTCCAGGATCCAGCCCCTGAATTTAATTCTTGTCTGCTGCTGAAGGCCTCCTGTTGCAGTATCAGTGGGGACGGTGACATTGTTGCCATCAAGGGGGGGGGTTGGGTTCGATGCTGGTTCTGCATATATCTCTCTATATTTCATCTATTGTTACTATTTTCCATTAAAGTAGTCTTAGTCATTTTTTTTCCCAATCCACAAGTGTCTCTCTCTCTCTTATACCTTTTGCTTCCCATGGCAGGGGGGAGGAGGGAAAGTGGAGTAGTAGAGAGCATCTGTCATTGGGTAGTGGTCAGTCCAGCCCTAACCCTCAACGCTATATCTCTATGAGATCTACATGGGTGTAAGATGCATAGATTTTGAAAGGTTATAAAAATGATAAAGTACAAATTAAGACAAAAAATAATTGCATCATGAATACAAACTTAAAGGAAAATACTGAAGCTATTCCAGAATAGACTGGAGATCATGTTAGGCAGACTTACAGTCACGGAGAGACTGACAGTTAGAGATAACCTAATAGTTTCTGATCTTGCAAGAAAACTGAGGACATAAATCAATGAAGATAACAGTAAAAGTGAAAAGAAGGGTCAGAAATATTCAGTAATAGAAAACTAATCATGCAATGAAGGTAATTGAGGGATTGAAACAACAGAAATGGAAAGTTTCAGAGAGTATGCAGAAGGAAGAGCTACGCAGCAATCAGAATAATAATAAAGACAGAGATAAAACGAGAAAAGCTAATGCAGCTATGGGTACACGGTACCTGAGAAATGTTTGTCCAACCTGTTCTAAAAAGCTTCCAATAAAAGAAATTCCATCACCTCCCCAGGCAATTGCTTCTAGTGATTCAGCTTTATTATGAGAAGTTTTTCCTGATATCCAGCCTAAACCTTCTCTACTACAATTTATGTCCATTACACCTTTGCTGCCTACTGTGCATGCAAAGAAAAGATTGTTGCCCTCCTGATTGCTACTAACCTTGTGCATATTTCAAAGTTATTATTTTGATTCCTTTCAATAGTCTACTCAAATTTCCTTGACTTCCCCTTGCAGTTATATTTTTGAAGTCTCTGATTGCTTACATTGTTCTCACCTAGATTCTCTCTCCTCTGGTCCTCCTTGAGCTGCAATGCCACAGACCAGAGAAAGTACTTTGCAAAGACCTTTCGAATGCCTGACAGAGCTTGGCTTACAGGCTTAACATATAGACAATATGGGTAATCCAAACTTGGAATCAGCACCAAGTTAAAGAATAAAAACAAATAAAGCTTTGCTAGGAAAGAAAAGTATTAGTCAGAAATCAAGGGATGACAAACTCAGGGATGAGGTCCCTTCCAACCCAAACTATTCTATGAGAGTTCTAAAACCACCAATTCCTCACATGCATATCCAAAGCCTTCTAAGGGGCAGGTTATGAAAAAAACAATGTAACCTTTGTTTCTGAATGACATTGAAAAGAACAAACAGGCTAGGTGTCTCTAAACTATGTTTCTGCTCTCATAAGTCCAGCTACATCTTTTGCAGTCCCTGGAATCATTCAGAACACCCTGCAACTTGCTCTGTGTGATTGTGGCTGAAAAGGCTCATTGGCTGCATTTGGCATTACACCTTACTCAGCACTAAGCATGACAAAGATAGAAACATGGATTTGTCAGTGAAACCATTCTTCCCATCCAGGAGAATGTTGGGTTTACCCACACGGTAGTGTTAGATAATGTCTTATTATCCTACTGTAATCAGATTTGATCATATTTTAAACAAAATTTGTAATAAACAATTAATTTAATACACTAATATCTTCTTTGAAGTTCCCATATTTCAACTCCCAGTAAGCTTGCATAAGCAACACTTGCAAATTTGTAAGTTATCTAGCATGACTTTTACGTAAGCATGAAGTACAAGTATAATGGTCTTTGGTAACTCCTGTTGCCATATACATATGCCCTTTATGCCCTTCACCAGAAAAAAGAGGAACATTGTAGGAACAATTTTGTCATTATCTCAAATAAATTGTTGCTTTTTTACAAGGGAAGTGAAGTTATCCTCTGATACTGAGACTAAAATTAGGAAATGAGGATATGAAGGGGCAATATGATGACCTGTAACGAAGAGTAGGGAAAAGTCTGTTCCTTGAAATCAGACATTATGTCATCATGCTGATGAAGCACACAACTAGCTTCATGTTGTACAAAATAATGAAGCATGCTTAGGTTGAAGTTTCAAAAATTACTGACTGAATTATTCAAATTAAACAAGAAAATGAGCCTAACTTAACTGGATTTATCTGTAAAGCAAGCTAAAAAGTCCTGACATCTCATTGGCTGGAGAAATCAGCAACATAGCTTATTAGTATAAACTTCAATTAGCTAAACTCCACAATACCACTGCTAAAGGATTTTAATGTGTTTTAATAAGTCACTCTGATTTCCAGTAACCATTCCTGGTATAATAATAGCTACTGATGTCAGTGAATCTCTTTGTATTCTTTAACCCAAATAAATGAGATATAATGAGATATAATCTTCACTTCTTACTTATCAGAAGTGCCTGAATTTCAAAACTTATCATAAATATCACTGCTTGCTAGAGAAATAAAGTTAGATTTTATTTGAAATTCAAAATTCTTGAGATCATCTTACCTTGTCAGTTACAATTTACAAGTAACAATTTACAGGTACAATTAAACTTGTTATAATTGCCTATGTGAAGAAAAAAAGAAGGGTAATTATAGTAGGTGACTGCCTTCTGAGAGGAACAGGTCCCAATATGCTGACTGGACCTGTCTCATGGGGAAGTATACTGCCTACCTGGGGCCTGGGTAAGAGACATCACTAGGAAACTTCCTGTTCCGCTACTCTCTGGCCCTCTGATTACTACCCGCTATTTGTTGTTCAGGCTGGCAGCAATGAGGTTGAGAAGTCTGAGGACGGTCAAAAGGTACTTCAGGGCACTGGGGCAATTGGTTGAAGGAATAGGAGCACAGGAAGTGTTTTCCTCAATCCTTTCAGTAGCAGGTATGAATACTGAAAGGACAAGAAAAGCCACTTGATTAACATGTGGCTCAGAGGTTGGTGCCATCAGAGGAATTTTGGTTTTTTTGATCATGGAGTGGCTTACACAGCACCAGGACTACTCATGACAGATGGCGTTCACCTGTCTCAAAGAGGAAAAGGGTTCTAGCCCATGAGCTGGCAAAGCTGATTGAGAGGGCTTTAATGTAAGTTCGAAGAGGGAAGGGGATAAGACCAGGCCCACTAGAGATCAGCCTAAATGTAGCATAACAGTGTTGGAGGTGAGATCAATAGCCCAAGTATCTACATGTACATCAATGCACGCAGCATAGGCAACAAAGAAGAGGAGCTGGAAGCCATCCTGTGTCATGAAAGCTATGATGTAGTCACCATTACAGAAGCATGGCTGGAGTGCTGCAATGGATGTCAATAAGCTCTTCAGAAGGCATAGGTAAGGAAGAGGAGACAGTGGGGTGGCTCTGTACATTAGGGAGAATTTTGAGTGTATTTGATTGAGAGCTCAATGATGATGAAGATGATAAAGTCAAGTGCTTATGCGTAAGGATTAGGAGGAAGGCCAACAAGGCAGATATCACGGTGGGGGTCTATTACAGACCACCCAATCAGGACAAAGAGGCAGACAACGCATTCTATAAGTGGCTGGCAGAAGTCTCAAGATTGCTAGCCCTTTTTCTTGTGAGAGACTTCAACTTACCAGATGTCTGCTGGAAATACAATACAGCAGAGACTGAACAGTCTAGGAGGCTCCAGGAGTAACCTCCTGACACAGCTGGTAAGAGTGGCTGAGGGTTTTGGTCAACAGCTGGCTGAAGATGAGCCAGCAGTATGCCCAAGTATCCAAGGCCAACAGCATCCTAGCTTGTATCAGCACTAGTGTGGCCAGCAGGACTAAAAAACTGATCATCCCGCTGTACAAGGCCCTGGTGAGGCCACTCAAATATTGTGTTCAGTTTTTTGGCCATCACTCCATGAAAGACATTGAGTTGCTGGAATATGTCCAGAGAAGGGCAATGAAGCTGGTGAAGGCTCTAGAGCACAAGTGTTATGAGGAGCGGCTGAGGGATCTGGGGTTGTTTAGTCTGGAGAACAGAAGGCTGAAGGGAGACCTTCTCACTCTCTACAGCTACCTGAAAGGAGGTTTGGACTCTGAATGAACTGAAGAATACCAAGAAGTTCAGCAAAGCAGGGCAGAAAAAATATCTTTATTACTTTTCACTTAACATACAGATCAGCTAAAATGACTGACAGTAGCAAGCACAGTGGGAGTGACTCTTCAAAACCAATTTGAAGAAGATGTTGCCTAAAGGAGACTTAGAACACGAAGACAGCCTAAATGATTTAGCTTTGGGGATATACAGAACAGTAAAAAGCAAACAGGTCTGGAAATGGCTTAGATGCCTAGAAAAAAGGAAATTAAAGGAATAAAAAACATTTTAACACTGAAGGCACTGAGTGTCACAAAATGTTGTATCTACTGCTCTCTGATGCTGCTTTAATTTTTTATGATTCTGATATTGAAAAATTATGGGTGCATCACCAAATGCCACAATATTCTCAACCTCTCTGGACATGGTGCTCTTGACATCTTCTTACTCTGCTCCTTAACAGTCTGTGCTATGTGAAACTACTAACAGCAGGACCTTAGGAATTCTTTCTCTTCTTTACCTGTCCCTGGGACACTGTCTACTACACTGTAGACTCCCTTGACTGTTCCCCTCTTGGGATCACTGCCTTCCAGACTTCTCTTCCCCTCCTCCACCAGACTAATTCTAAGTTGCCCTTGTTCTTCCTGAGAAGGAGGAGAAGTCAGGCATGGCCTTACCTTCCCTTGTAAGACCTCGTGCAGACTTCATCAGTTCTAAGTAGGGAAACGGAAGCAGATCAAGACGCAGATTAGGGCTGGCATGGGATAACTGTACACAAGGTTAGTATCATGAATATCATGCATTAGCAGAAGAAGGTATTGCTTCACAGATTTAGAATTAGGATATTACTGTTAGCAACACAGTAGCTGATGTGATAGCAAGAGGGAAGGAGGGCAAGGGAAAAAAAGTTTGATTTCTTCTGTGTTAAGTTTAGGCTGACAATAAGACATTCAATATGTGATATAAGGACAGTATGACAGAATAGGTGACAAGATGAGACTTGTTAATGTCATGTTGAGAATCAGTTACACAGAAAGGCAGCCCAAATAGGTAAAGATTGATGGATAGTATAGTTTAAATTGGGAAGAGCAAAGGCTATTGCCAGTGCTTGAAAACCAACTCGAACAGCAGGACACAGAAGGAACAGGATACAGATTACAGTAATATCAAGATACTGTTGTTCTGTCGACAAAATGTTAAGAAAGTTAGACTGTCTTGGAAAGGCTCTAAAGCAGAAAGAGAGCAGAAAGTAACAGATTCAACTGTCTTCTGTAATATTTTCAGGATGGTATTTTAATCTCTTGCAAATTGCTACTGACTGAAAATAGGCCCAAATATTATCAGTTGTACTGTAAGTATTGAAACCAGGAAATCACTTTAAGTGCAGTATCCATGCTCTTATTTTTGAGATGTGCTTTCCAACCAATGAAAAGAAAATGCCTTAGTCCTGTAAACGAAAACTCTGCAGTGAAACTGTTGTTCTGGATATTTACAAATAATTGCAAATGATAAAACAAAAGCTAACCAAATAGCATGTTGGAATTCTGATGTAGGTAGTCATATGAATATTGACATGTATCAGACCACCAGTATTAATATAGAACACTAGCTGTGCAAAACCACTACCATGTAAGCGAGACAGCATTAATAAAAAGCAGTTTTACTATGCAATAGAATATTGTGACAACTTTTGGAGACTTTCAGTAATGTTTGGAACAGTTCAACAATATGGCACTATGCTCAAAGGACCCACCCATGGATCAACACAATGTAATTGGAAATGTCAGAGTTACCACAATGTCAATAAAAGTACAAGGTGAGGGGATGTAGTGGATCACCATTAAAATTGGAACCCCTGCTATATAGGTGTAAGATCTCCACAATGCCAGTGGAACATTTTGAAGAGAGTTACTGCATATAGCTCATTTTTACCAAAAGATCTCTAACTTTAAAACATGGTAAGGGGCATCAAATATTGCATTAAATTAGCTTAATGATTCTAACTTAATCCAACAAAATTAAGTTATATCTGCTTCATGCTATCTTATTGTTTAAGCAGCACACCCTGAAAATATGTGTGATGCAAACTCCTTTCAGTTCAAATGAGAGCTGAGAATGAAGAACAGGATGGCAACTACAACTTTTGCAAATTGAAAATAGACTTGGAATGGAAGATTACTATAGCTTTTACAGAATATACATGAAAGGACAATCAATACCCTGAATCACATTCATTTAATCCTAGGCACAATGCTTTGTTTTGATGTAGATGAGTATATTATAATTCCAAGGAAACTTTGAATGGGCTTCAATCTGTGTATAACTACGTATTAATTAGGAAGAAACACTATGGATACTGAATACTAAACAATTACTAGAAAACGCTAGGCTTGGAAGAAAAAGCTAATAAAAACTGTAAAATATAATTAAAATATTTTAGCATCAACCTCTTTTAGTGCTAAATAAAAGATAGAGAAGAAAATGTGGCAATTAACTTGTGATTTTTACCTGTAAATTTTAATTAAATAATCAGGATGTACAGAATGAGAGTTTGGATGTCTCAGCTCCCACTTTTGCCTCCCTCTGCAATGACAACAGAGAAAATGTTCCCACATACCAGTGTAGAAACAATGAAATTACATTCCAGAAAAGTTAACTTTTAACTACAGTGCAATGGGTCCTCAGCCTGGGTAGATGGAGAGGTCTTCTGTTCCAAGATAAAAGGAGACAGAAAAATGGTGATATTGGTGAAGAATGTAGGGGTTCTAGTATTTGGTCAGAAAATAACAAAGCTTCTTCAGAGATATGCAGTTTTATGTGCTATCTATTCCAAGCAGTTAACTTATAGCAAGAACAATTGTGATCGCTTCCTGTACAGTAGCTGGACAGTGAGTCTCAATTTGATAGGTACTCAAGAGCTGATTCTTTTCCTTTCTGCTATGAATCTGTTTTTCACATTCCTTACTTCTCCATGAACCTTAGAGATTTGATAGAATGTATTTAATCTTCCATTGAAAGAGGCTATTGAGAAAAGCACGAGAAGCTTTGAATTTAAGAGGAATTGACAGCAATGAAAAGAAAAGTACAATCTTGAAAGACTTCAGAGCCACCACACCTCATTCCCAGGTCCCACCATAAATAAGATAAAGTCATAACTGTAAACACAATATTGTAAATAAAAGGAATAGAGGATTATGATCTAGCAAAAGCCCAATCTAGATTAGAAATTCGTTATTATCCGCATATTGTAATTCTCCCTCTATTTTCAGGTGAAACTTCCAGAATCCATTTCATGCATTATTACACTGTTCTATATCATATTGCCTTGCATATTATTATTTCTTTTCCAATGTACTGCAATTACAATAAAAGAATGCAGTAATGTAGCCATTAGCTACAAACGAAAATATGCAGTATAGTCTGTGTTCTTCAAATCCGTACACAGAAAACACAACACTGAAAAGCGACTCACAGCTGCTTTATTTATTTGCTTGTTTGTTTGTTTGCTGTAATGTCTGTTAATTAAGATAGATATTAACTAGGGGGCACTGTGTACTCAAAGGACTGAGCATGAGGTTTGCTTCCTCCTTAATGTCTGCCTCTTGCATTCCTTCAGTTCACATCCATCACGAAAAGACTACCAGGTGAGCTAGCTGTCACTCCAGCCCAGGCTAATAGATTCTCCAGTGGCTTTTGTTACAGCTCATGTCAAGCTATTAAAACTCTGCACCTTGAAAATGGCATAACATACGTAGCTGAGACTTGTCAGCTCCAGGTAATCAGATGCTGTTTTGGTTTCAGAAGCAGATGCAGATGAGACTAGCAATATAAATATGCAAATCACAATGGTCCCTTGTCAGCACCACTGTTCCTACCTCTAATGGCCCTCGTAGAAAGTCTGTTTGCTCAGGTCCTACTTCCAGTGCTACATCGACAGAAGCAAAGGGGCGGCTGGCCATCTGCTGTCGCTCCCGCATAAGTTGCTGATGAGGAAAAAATGATGTTTTAACAAAACATTAAAAAATGCACCAGATATTAGTCTGCCTTACTACACCTCCCATTAAACCAGAAGAACATAAATAGCATGCAAAGAATCATTTGCATAATAGTAAAGGGAGAAAGTTATACCAAATTATCATCATCTATATTGACTCGCGAACGAAGCCTGGAGGGCTTATGTTGTCTACAAACGGTTTTCAGCCTGAACTCTGATGAAATCTCAAAATGAAAGCTTCCCTAACTAACTGTTCACTCAAAATAACTTTACTGTTTGTGCAGGTTGCAAGTAAATACAGAAAACGGTTGGTAAAAATAGTTGGAGTTTAATTCCACTGATAATGCATGCATTAGAACACCTGCCAAGTACAAGTGCACTTGGCCTTCAAATTTTCATACTTCACTACTAAGCCAGATGGAGTTAATAGTGTCAGGACTCATAATGTTATGCGGTATCTTTTCTGTAGTTACTTATATATGAAGAATAATGTGTCAGGATCAGGAAGCCTGCATCACTGTACTTGGAATACAATCAGCTATGCTCACAGAGCTCGTAAAACCCCTTCCAATCAAACCAGTGTGCACAGAAGTCTCAGGCAAAACCACAAAGCTAACTCATATTTCTTCCTCAATCTGTAATTATAATGCTTATTAATCCATGATGAATAAAAATGATGACCAGCACTAGATATTACAGATCCTTACTTCACTGCTTCAGCGCAACTAATAAAAGCATTATTAAATATTTAAAGTGAATGAGCCATGCAATTAAAGTCACGTGCTCCTCCAGCTGAACAGGACATCACAGCATCTTGAAGAGCCAAAATGCTTACAAAAATATTTTATTAGAAAAGATCTGTGTTTTATTTTCTTAGCATTTTTCTCCTTACTGTATCTCTGGATAGCTTAAAACATCAGAAACTGGTATTTGAATGCAAATGACACTAGCACTCTGATGTACTCTTCATAAAAGCCTTTGAAATAATAAAAGGCATGCAAGCAAATATTTGCTGGCAGCTCAGTAATAAACATTCTCGATTTAAGGTCTTTTACAAAGCCACCAGCTCATTTTGTAATACTTCTTGTGTGTATTTCCCTTGACTTGCATTTTAAGATTGTCTACAGAAATCTAAAGAAGCATTTGTAACATCAAAATCAAACCGGTACAGGAGTTTCCTAATGCATACCCAGGATATTCCTAAGGCCTAGTTTTCATAAACATGCAGTGTATTTGTCAGTAAGCACCTGCCCAAATGGGCTTCCAGTATATCACACCAAGAGAATAATTGATATGCCTCTGGGTGAAAGTATATGTTTTATATTCAGAATAAACAAAAGCCTAATATGAATATCTAGATGGGTAAAAAATAAATTTTTAACCCTTCATTTACAAATGAAGCTTGTAGTCTTCTTGTGTACTGATTTACATCAGCACTGATTTTTCTTCAATACAATATATTCACAGATTTTACAGCCAGAAAGAATTACTATAACCCTCCAGTCTTACCAACAACTTGACAAAGACCACATAACTTTAAACATAAAATACTGAGTTGTTACATGCTAGAATTACTATATCTAGCTCCTTTTCTTCCTAAAATAACAAAAATTAAGAAAACACTCTTATTAGTGCCGTCCTGCCATATGGAACTCATTACAGTATTGTAAGTCTAGAGAGCTATTGGCAAATACTTAATTTTTAATGGGAAACCAAACATTGTTTTAAACAAACAGAATTGCTTGGGGAAAGTACTTAAATGAGCAGAATAATCTACACTCCAAATGTGCAAACAATTATTTTAGAGATTTACTTGACACAGACTTTAAAATATTGAATATTTGCTATGCTCTCTTTTTTTTTAAGGCTATCAGTTTTCGTCACCTGATCACGTGTTCAGCAAAATCTTTTCCTTTACAAGCTAATCATTGCAATTTTGATATATCATTTGATAAGAGCAGTGCAAGGATTCTTAATTAGCTCTGTAAAAAAAGAAAAAAACTTTTAAATGTTCAGGTGCCCATGAAGTGCTGCTGAGTTTGGCATCTCAGCACTTGCACATCAAAGGAAAACGCTCTATTCAAAATACTGCATCTTTTGTTCAGCATTTTGAAGCTCCCTGTAAGATACAGAACAGGAAAAATAAGATGCAGTGAGGACAAATACAGGAAAATACGGTGATATTTAAGATCTGTGTTGTGGCTGGTAAAGGTCAGTAAGAGCAGTGAAGGGGAAAGATATCTGGGCTCCTGGTGGATGGAAGGATGACCATGAGCCAGAAGTGTGCTCTTGCGGCCAGGAAGGCCAATGGGATTCTGGGGTATATTAGGAGGGGTGTGGTTAGTAGGTCAAGACAGGTTCTTCTTCCTCTTTACTCTGCCCTGGTGAGGCCACATCTGGAATATTGTGTTCAGTTCTGGGCCCCTCAGTTTAAGAAGAATAGGGAACTGCTGGAAAGAGTCCAGCGCAGAGCCACTAAGACGATGAAGGGGCTGGAACATCTTCCTTATGAGGAAAGGCTGAGGGAGCTGGGTCTCTTTAGCTTGGAGAAGAGGAGGCTAAGAGGTGACCTCATCTATGCTTTTAAATTTGTGAAGGGTGTGTGCCGGGAGCATGGGGTCAGGCTTTTCTCAGTGAAGCCCAGTAACAGGACAAGAGGCAAGGGCTGTAAGCTGAAGCATAGGAGATTCCGTGTGAATACACGTAGGAATTTTTTCCCAGTTCAGGTGTCAGAGCACTGGCACAGACTGCCCAGAGAGGTTGTGGAGTCTCCTTCTACAGCGATATTCAAAACCCGTCTGGACACACTTTTGTGTGACCTGGTCTAGGGAATCCTGCTGTGGCAGGGGGGTTGGACTAGATGATCTTTCGAGGTCCCTTCCAACTCCTAATATTCTGTGATTCTGTGAACTGTCTTTGTATGAAGACTGGGACAAAGCAAAGTTCCAGTTACAGAAAATCTTGTGATTTAGATTATTGCATGGCAGGTGGCATTCAGGTGTGACACTCTGTGCTCCAGTCACACACTGTTTTCATGTAGCCCATGCAGGTATGGGGAAATTCCTGTAATTGAGCCATAAGCCAAGAGACAGGGAAATTTTAGGAAAATGGTTATTATGAGAAGAATGAAAAAACTCTTCCTTACTTTTTTCTCAGTAGTCAAAGAGATTTAAAAAAACACATAGGATACTGTTCCTCTAGCACTACATTTTTCTGTGCTCTTCTCTTCACCTCCCAGCATAACTGTCCTAGAAAAGCCCTAAATGAAAAAAAAAACCTAATAAAGTACCTGAGATGTTAGGAACTGGGACAGGTGTACTTTCACTGTGTTACACAGGAAGAGACTTTCTTGAGAGACCAATAGATTAGAATTGCTGAAAAGGATGAGACCATTTTAGTGCCATAATAGGATGAACAGAAAAATCTTTTCAAAGATCTTTCTGTTGCTGTGTGGCACCCTTTATGGGCTAAATTAGCCCACTGGCATAAGACACATGTCTCTGTCTGCTTTATGGCACACTCTAACAAGTGTGCACGACGTACAAGTTCATGGGGTAGCTTAACAGCTAGGGTAGGGATGAGACATGCCAGACACTTGTAGAAATATTAGGAAGGTTTCTAACCACCAGATCAAAAACGTTTTCCTTTTGGCCTGTTAGAGGCAAGCAGTCTCAGTACACTGTCTCAGAACTAAGGAAGTATATGGCAGTTGAAAGGAAGCTTCTTATTTTAACCACAGCAACAACTGCCTAGGTTTTCTAGGTTTCCTTCCTTCACATCTTCCATTATACCAGGACATTTATGACTTTGTCAGGGTGATTATTCAAAACCGCAAAGAATGTCAATTCTATAATCTCTTTGGCAACTGCTGTCCAGTCCAGTGCTGCACTGTCCTCGTACTGAGAAAGATTTTCTACACATCTAATCTGAAATTCCTGTTCTGCTTATTCATCATCCAGTTCTGACTTGTCTGCAGTTATACCTTGGTCTCCTCCTCTCCTGTTTCTCTACTGTCAACTGCTGATGTGAATAAAAGCAAATGCTGGAACAGAAGTGTTAATGCCAGGCATTAAATCTGAGTTCTGTAGAAAAAAATGTTCGCAATGAGGAAAAATATCAAAACCTCACGGGGAGTTACACTCACTAATTTCTGATCACATAGCATTTGACAAACTCCAAGGGAAAAAAAGAAAAAAGTCTCTATAAGAAATGCAATTCAGTCATTCATCACATGTTCTTGAGGTTTCTTATTGCCATATCTAATCAACAGAAGTAACATAAATGGGCTTAAATGACTACTTTGATCTGAGTAGACCACAGGTATTTTAGTTACAAATGCAATTATCTTCAAAAATCTTAAATTCTTATTCTCAAACTGAATTATACACAGTGATAGTTCCATGAAGCTCTGATTATTTGCTTTAATTTTCACAAGACAAGATTACCTTCTCTGTAACTTTCTCATTGTAAATCTTGGCGTTACAAATCTCTCCAAATTAAATTAGCTATTTACATAGCTGGAAAGGACAGTGATTTCTCATTTACATGTTAAATAACCTATTTGCCTTGGTTAATTTCCAAATCAGCTGGTTTCACTGGAAAGCCATAACACAGTCACTAAACTAGTTGTTGGGGTTTAGATGAAATAAGCTCACCATTCCATGATTACAGGAGACATAGTTACTTTAAGAGATGGACAAAAACCAGCTTGTGAAACCAAGCAGAAGGAATAATCATATTTATGACAGTAGTCTGATTACGTGGATTCATTCATCTCTCCATCATGCACTTCCCTAAATAACCCTGGTCACCTGCTTTCCCTGTATCTCACTTCCCACTCTGTTAAGTGGAACATGCCCCAACAGAAGAGTGAATTCAGGTAGGCAATGAGATATTACAATGATACAATAGTATAACATGCTATTTGCACTGCAACCCAGACTCTACCAAAACTTCCTAAGATATCAAGGCCTATTCTATGCCACTTTCATTTAAAATTGCCTGAAGAAAAAGTGCTCTGAGGTGTGTGCAAAGGTCTGTCAAGGGAAAAATGAGAGCAGTTGTACTTCTTGTCCCAGCTTTATACGGAATAAAATGAAGGGTTATTTAAACTACACATAGTCCAGCAAACAACAGCTAAGACATACTTAAAATACAGTGTACACATCCCCAAAAAATAACAGTTCCAAAAGGTCAAGTTTTTATGTATCCCTTTTGGAAACCAAATACCAGTCGTCTGTAATTTCCCTTGAACAAATCAAAAATGAGAAAAAACGATGAGCCCTGAAAAGGTCATTTTGTTGCTAGATCCAAGGAACAGATATTTAATGTATTACACATTAGCAAGCAAAGAGCAAAATGCGAATCTACTGTGACTTCAGGTTTTGGACCTTTTTGACTCTGGAATAGAATTCCCATCTCTAAACCACTCAAGAGTATGAAAAGCTGCTTATTACAATGGAAACAGCACCCTACTTTATGCTTATTTGCCAGTAAGATATGGAGCCTCATGTTACAATACAGTTGTGATTAATACTTCTGAATTTTCCCCTAAATATAGCATAGGAAGATTTTTTTGGGTTCTAAGAATCAATAATAAGCTCAAAATTCAGTTCACTGCTTTAAAACTGAAGAAGTGCTAAACAAGACCTAATCTATTCTCTCTTTCACTTAGGTAACTATGAATCCATATTGGACATTTACACAGTTCTGTAACCGTAAACATTTTGAAGGTTCCTCCAGAGGCACTTCAGTCTTTCTGTCGGCCTTGCAAGCCCCAGAACTGCTCTTTGCTTCTTAATCAAGTAGGTTTAAAGAATCCTTTCAGCAAACTGTTGATTATTTTGCTGTTAGCTACAAGAGCTTTTTTCAATTCACAGAAAATTTCTAAAAATACTTACTCTGCAAGCTAATTCTGTGTACGGAGAAAAAGAGAGCCAGACCCACTAATTATATATGTTAAAATGTTTCCACATAAGACCTTCTACTGTGTTTGCCCAAGGACAGTTATTTATAAATGAATACATTAAAATATCTGTTAAAATTCATTATTTCAGAATATGAAAGAGAGATTCAAGTATCATATTATGCAAACTACTCCTTGGGACTCTTTCATTTACAATAGTGTCACATAAATAATGCTTTTCAAAATGTCTTCTAAAGAATTACTACACTCATAGTTTAGTACTTTAAACATGAGTGTCATATTTATAACTGGAACAGACACAGTATGAAACTAACTAACATTAAAAAAAAATCTCAGTGCATCTGATCAATATTATTAAGCCACTGCTTTTGAAATGAGGCATCATGAATAGTATCCATTATTATCATACCTGTTAAAAAAGGCTTTTGCTACTTCCCTTAGACAACAGATGTCAAGCTGATAATTCCCAGCTCTGAAGTAAAGTTTTAGGCTGTTCCTATAGCAATTCAGATTGCTTTAAAGATAGTAAATATGGTCTAATAAAAGAAACTGGGTATAAGAGGTACCTCATGAGATCATTTTGTCCACCTCTGGGCTTTGGTTCTACACAAAGGCAGGTTGCAATGCGATCCTCCAAGCAGATGTATAAGTTTCTTAAAAAGGCCCCAGTAAAGGAGGTTCTACAGTCACTCTAGAAGTCCAGAGTTCCTCATGACTCCCATGCTGGAGAGGTCTTTTCTAAAATCTAAATTAAATCCCCTTGCTGTCATTTAAGACAACTGCTTCTTGTGCTGTCTGAACTGGAAAGCCTTTCCTGTCTACAGCTGAGGAAAGAAACCCCACCTAAACTCTCTTCTCCTTTACAGGAGCTCTTTATAAATCTGAAGTTTCCCTTTAATCATTTCAACTATAAACAAATGCAGGTGTGAAACAATTATCTCACCACTCCTGCTCCCATTTTCAGTGCTCCCCTCTCTACTCTCTAGGTGACAGACACCTGTCGAAAAAAATAGGGCCCAAACCTTTCATAGCAGAATAGAAGGGTCAGTTTGCAGGCCTTACAGATCATTTTGTTGATAATAGCATTAGTATGGTGACTTGTATTCACTTCTGAATGTACAGGAAATCCTTATAATTAATCCTGTCCACGTGGCATTTTCAGGGAAACTAGCATACTGATCTGTAATCTGAAATATTCCCAACTTCACAGATTTCCTCACCATACTAGAGCACATTCAGGTCAGCAAAAACTTGGCACACAGTGCTAGTGGGAATGGCATGTGGCCACAGCCAACTCATTTTGTGCAGGGGAGTGAATGGCTTTGAAACAGATGCAGTTCTGCTGTCTGATCAGAGTAATGATGTGAATTAAAGCAGCTCTCCTTTGTTCATGTTGTATCTAAGTTTGAAACAACTGATTTAGCAAATGTGAGATGTTAAACCTTTTAATGGTGGCTCCTCAACAATACCTGAAAAGTAAATTGACTGCAAAGCTTTCCACTCCTGCTATAGACCTAAGACAGTAAGGCCACTGACCATCCCTTACCTTTGAAAGAAACCAAGAAACCAAGGCAATTTGCTCTGAGTTCAAGTACCTTGAACAGGAAAGTATAAATAACAAGAAACTTCCAAGACAAGGAAGTCTGAAGCTTGTAATATTTTAATGGAAAATTAAGAACTGAACTGCTGCCTAGTAAGCTACTGCTACTGAAGGGACTAGAAGCTGTCTAATCACCTAAAATTTTAAGCTACATCAGAATTTGAGAAATAAGAGGGCTTCCAAGCATTAAATGCTCCAATTCTTGAGTCTAAAATTCAGTTCTGATACAAGAAGCACAACACTAATCCCACAAGACCATCTTGGCAGTATCTGTAGCATAGAAGTCAGGTTGTTACTCTCTTTATCTTGATAATAACTTTGTGCAGAGTCCAGCTGCAAACAAGGAAATCCAACCTTCCTCCTAGCATTCCTACAAGGGGTTGCACAAGACTCTGTGTATGCATACTCTACAGATTAGAAATAAAAAAACACTGTGAAGAAGTTAATCCCTCACTGAGACTTTCAATATAAAGGTGACAGAGAGTGTAAATCAAAGTACTCTGGCATTTTGAGCTCCAGTCAGACTGTTTCAAGAGAGAGAAGTGGGACGATTTAGAGTTCATCAATTATATCACATCAAATTAGCCTCCATCACTGGCTTGTCTCGACAGCTTTCATCTATTCTAATTTACAGCAGAGAGGACAGCCAAGTACAGGATTGTGGCAATGACATAGTCAAAGGGACGCGCAGCAGATTTCCTTCACAGGAATAGTAGGGTCTTCTGGGCAGCCACTTCAGCCAGGTCAAAATCTTCACCCATGTTTAGTTTCTTTTATTTGCTTTGATCTGACAACCCTCATCCTCATTTAACAAAGCAATGTGCTAAACATGGGTTTAGCACTCCTGTAGTCACTGCCTTTCTACAGACACTATTCTGTATACATGTGCCTTACACAGTGATTTACCTTTGCAGTTAGATCTTGCAAATGGATGAGTATGCTACTGGAATGATATTGTAGCTGTATGTCGTTAGGACACAGGTCAGCTATTTTAATGGAAAATCAGTATCAGTGAATTGTTAGAATTTGCCTTCCAAACAACAGACTTCAAATTTGAATTTGCCATGGTTATTTAAAGACACTGACAGTGCAATAACTTAAATCACAATGAAACGCAGAAAAAAACCTTATAGATATCACTTTACAAAATATTTTATATTAAGAATTCATCCCTTTGCTATGGATGTGATCACAAGCACTGTGCATCATCTAAATTGCAGTTTAGAGGCTTAGATGGATTCAGAAGGAAAATAAGCCTTGTGTTACCTCTCTGCATAGAGGTGGATTTACACAACAGGTATGAAAAGCTAGCTTTATTGTTTCTACCATAATACAAACAAAAAAAAAACACCCAACAAAAAAAGATTGTTTTCCACATAGTATCCAATTTCCTTCTTCTATTAAAGAAAAGTGGAAAATGGAAATAGACATTTAAAAATGCCCACATTTCAATGATTACCTCACCAGAACGAGCAGACTTCTGAAAGTGTATTTCCATATTCTTCCATCACAGTTTCCATGCATCTCTTTTACCTGCTTTTGTCTCATATGGCCAGTTTCCAAATTAAATATTGAAAGCTTTAGGCAAGGCAAGGTCATCTTTCCCATTCCTTTACTTCCGCCCCAAGCTTGACTTTGCTGGTAGGATTTTAAGTACTGAACTACTAATAGGCTTTTATGGCAGTCTTCAAGTTGCTTTAACAATTGTATCAGATTAAAGTGCTTAGATACAACTAAATTGTCAGAATTTTGACTACTAATTTTTAGTATTAGGAGTGATAAATACTAAGTAGACACTTAGAAGCAGCATTGTCTTTTACCTGGAATCTTAATTGCTTCCATCCTTTTTATATGCAGTCTTACACAGTTTGTATAAAGAACAAATGAATACAACAAAAGGTATTCATGACTTTTCTCTTACAAAACTAAAAACATAAGACATTTTTATATTCTTCCACAATATGCCCCTTTCTGCATAGGAATCTTATACCTGCATTAGAGAACACCATAAATTTCTCAAGAATGTGTACTTGTTTTCTGTTATTTGTTCCAGCTGGAGATATATTGGTTTAAAATGTCAGGGAACCTGCTATGTGTTAATGGATTTGTATATGGGCATCTGCTACATGCTTTCAAATTTACACCACCATAATGTACTAGACAGTTGGAATTTCACTAATTGAAATTTATTTACCAAGAAAAAAGCCAACAACATCCTTAATTGGGAGACAAAAGAAAACAAAGACATGATCTATGAGTCAAAGGTGCCAACGATCTCAATAATTTTTGTCAACAGACCTATATTTATCACAGTGCATGCAAAGCAAGGAGTCACCCTCAGGGGCTTCTTAAAAAAAGCATGACGACTACGATTTGGCTAATTAATTTTCCTTATTTATTTGGAGTTGAGAGAAGCATTCTAGTATGTAATGCTCAAACCCTTCAACATAAGCTTTTGCTTTCTTACTTTGGGGATATGGTGGTTGCTTGATTATTAACATGGAAAAAGTTATTTCTTGATTACATTAACTATTGTTATTTAAATAGATGAATTTTAAAAACATGCATGAATTAAGGATGATATTCGCCTCTGCAGAGATAAATTTACATTCTCACTCCCATCTAACTAGGGACCAACAAACCTGTCTCTATATCTGGTTAAGGATCTCTCTCAACTTTAGATCTAGCACAGGTTCAAAATGTCTAATGATAGTAGGTAACTGCTAGCACAGTGTGGATGAAGCATTTCCTCTCTGTGAAACAAAGAATGAACTCCTATCAGTAAAGATGAACTGAACAACCACAAATCTGTGAAGTGCAAAAGCACTGGTGAGGAGTGAAGATCTGAAAGAATTCTCTTATAATTCCCTGCCATACATAAATAGAGGTGGAGTACAGAAGTCATTAAAGGTACTACAGGAAAAACACTTCTGTGTAATATTTCCATTGGAGCTTCCCTGCATTGGTGGAGAACTCTTTCTCCATGGCTGTTCAATGCCTTGACAGTGCTTAAGACAAATAATTCAGTTTTGGCACTTGGAATTGAGAACATTGTTAATAGGTCCCAATGGCTTCAGCTAATCCCATCAGGAGATGAGAAAGATGCTTTTCCTCACCTGGTTAGATTGAATCATGTACTACAGCAGGGTTTTACAGCTTCTCATCCACTAGAAAATCTTGCTTCGGTTGCTTAATACAACTATTCCTTACGCCCCAACCGCAGGAGGAGAGCAGTGTGAAGTACCAATTTGGAAAGCCCAGTTTGGAATCAGAGACCAGAAATCAACACAGAGAGTTTGGCCTTGTAGGGATCTGGGTCTGACTAGCAACAAAACAGGTCCTATTTTTCTAATGTGCAATTTTAACCCTTCTATTAGGTGAAGGCAACATGATAATCTAGCTGCAGAGAGATACACTTTGAAGACAAGCAAAGGGAGACTGAACAGCCAGACTCAGTGGATTATTAAGATCAGCATTACTAAATTAAGAATGTACACAGCCACAGGTTACTCTATTATGTCCTTTAGTTCCTACACAGCCATTTTTAAGGGATATTACCTAGGAGTTAGTTACACCTGGGTAAGTAGCTCCAAAGAGGTCCTAACACATTTTTTTTCAAAATTATATATAGTTCAAAATGCAAAGAATTATATTCTCTCCACATTTTTTTTTAATGTGTTATGAATACACAGATAAAGTAGGAAAAGCTTTAATATTTTTGTTTTCTGACAAGATATATATACTTAGTATGAAGTTAAAATTGCCAATATCCATGATTCAAATGCAAATATCTACCCCATACAGGTACTTCAAAATGGCTGTTTAACTGCTTTGTCCATGCTCCAACACAAAAGGTGGAAAAACACAACACTAGGAAATTTAGTTTCATACAGGGTACCCCTACACCTGCAAGCCATGGATTTGCAAGATTACAGCCTCATTAGAAAAGAAAAATAAATAATTTTTAAAAGGATATGAATATGTGTCTTGTGTTATAATTTAGCAGCATTCTGTTTCTCTTCCCTTTCAGTTCTGATGAACGAATCTTATGATTTCGACAGTAAAGACTTCCTTGCAGTAATATTTCACTGGCCTTTAAACTAACGTGCATTCGTTCCTATCCTACAGGCAAAAGTCATTTCTGAGTTTCTCAATCTTTAGTGGAGGGAAATGTTGACCTAATTCTCTGTAACTTTAGAGGCATGAGATGTCAACAATTTTTAAACATGGCTTTTAAAATGCAAGTGCAATAAAAGGTGGTCCAATAAAAAGTAATGACTTTAAATTGTGGTAGATTCAATTATTTTCTTGGAAAATGGAATCAGCCATATCCCACCAATGAAATCTTCCATGGGACTGTACCAACATTTTAGATACATAGTGACTACACCAATTAAAACAATTTGAGAGTATATTTGTTCTTCTGTATTATATAACTTAGTATCTGAGTCCACATGATTTTTTTCTGAGAAGTGCAAAACTTTCTAAAATATATAACTTAAAACGTATTTTCAGTTGTAGTCTCTTTTCCTATGCCGAAAATAAAATAGGTCCCATTGACCTGTTCAGCACCCAATACTTCTGACAATCAGCTTATGTGTGCTCCAGGATGCATTTAAAGATATGGGTTTATGTTAAAATCTCTGGGTAGCAGGATTCAATAAACTCATAAATGAATGGTGCTTGTATGTGAATTAGTCCGGAGGAAAAAAAATCATTGGAATTCACAGACACAGGAGCACAGATATATGTACACCAAACATTTCAGCTACTTCATCCTCTTTTCTTCATTTATATTCTACAAGTCAAGGCTTACTGCAGCTGAATATTTCAATTATTATTTTTTCTCTAAGTCCCTGCATTCTAACCACGTTACATGCACATCAGAGATCAGGTCTTTCCCTAATCATGTCCTGCCCAATTTTCAGAAAATGAAATGTGAAAGAAACATAAATGTGAACTAAACACAGAGTTGGTGTCACTTATATGGACAAGGTGCAAGACAGGCTTAACGGAATCATGTACACCAGAAATAAAATTAATGATGAAAAGCAGAATTAAGGAAAATGCTCAACACGAGCTACAAAAATGACACATTTCTTTTTCTCAGATGTTTACTTCCTGTGTCACTAATGTGATAAAAAAAATATTATAGCATTCCAGATCTTAGCAATGAACAATACCCATGTTCTAGTTCTCAGTTAATGACAAATTCCTGTTTGTTTTTCTGACAAATTTTAAGTTCTATTTCTGCAAATATTTTTGCATTCAATCACACATAAGCAACTTGGTGACTGGTAGGTATTACTTTAGAGTTTGATTTACCTTGCCTTGAGTATTAACATAACAAAATATTTAACTAGTTAGACAGATCTGCATAAAGGAACACTCTCCAGTATTTACAAGTAAATAAACCACAGTTAAATCTCATAGATGAAAAATGGTACCTTTATGTTTTTGTCCACTAATTACAACATGCAGATAAATAGTTTCGATTTGGTACAATTAGAAAATTTTTGAAAATCTTCATGTTCACCTTTATGTAAAGCTTAAATTGAATATTTGCAATATACAGGAACTTATTATTATATACCACATCAGCACATGTATTAATTATATCAGCATTTACTCAAACTACAAGTATGAAAGAATGGCAATATATTGACATTACTATTTCCCACAACATAAAATGGGTTGTTTCAAACACTGAGTTAGGTCTGATATATTTAATGTGACTTGTCAAAGTAAGGCTTACATAGGATGAATGCAAAGAATTTACATACATATAGATGTCCCAAATCATAGAATCATGGAATGCATATTAGGATTTCACTGCTGAGTGAACAGCAGTTTGTAATACAGCTGTAACGTCAGCTGAAGGATCATGTTAGCTTCAGTCTGCTAGACAAGCCTAGATACTTATAAGCCAGTTTCCTCTTCTGCTAAGTGTCAAGTCCCTCAGCATTACACACCAGACAGCAAAGATGGGGGGAAGCTAGAGCTAAACCACTTAACATGTTCTAGAGCGCTGCATGACAGTGGGTAGTAAGCTCTACAGCCAGCTAGCTCTCCATCTTTTGGATGGCGAGAATTGATCACATTTGCTTTATGCAATACAGAACTGTGGCATCTGAACCATGGGAAGAGACGGTACCCAAGTGTAACCCAGGTTTAGAGATGGACACATAAAATCAAGAACAGTACTGGATGTTAGCTGGAATTACAGCTATCTGAAAGTATGGCAGCCTTCTGAACATTTCAGAGATCAATGTTCACCTGACCCAAAACAAAATCATTCAGTTTTTCATCTACTCATTAGAAATTTGCCCTGAAATCTCTCTCTCTTCATTTAAAGCTGACATTTAGATAAACTAGTATTTCTGAAAAGAAAAAATATGCTATTTAGATTTAGCAATAAATAGTGAGAAACACTTAGCATAGGGAGCACTGCCATAATTTCCAGGATTTTAATCATTCTATACATATTTTAAAGTAATTTGGAAATGTTCCTGATCCTAATATACACCACAGAATAACATCAACTGTTACACACAATATAAACAAAAATGAGCTGTGTGGAGTAAAACACAGCCAAGATGAGATGTGACACCTAATCTACTGAATTTACTTTGGGATTTTTCTGCTAATCTTGTATTTCCAGACAATTTTTGGCCCTTTTGCATGCAGATTGGCAGCTGTGACTCAGCTGTACAAAACAGCTCTCATATTTTCCTTTCCTGAGGCACTTCTTCACCAGAAGCAATCTCATTTAATGTCACCTCAGCAGCCACTGGCAAACTCACCAGCAGCAAAGAAGAATCAAGCTGTGATCTGATAAGATCTAGCACTCCCTGAGCACGTCATTTATTTTTTGAGATGAAGCAAAAATAGAAGCTGGGCAGATAGTTAACTATATGTGGAAAGGACATCTAGCACTTCATCTCGAGAAATAAATTACATTTATTTCTCAAAGAGTAAACCACTATGCAAACTTTTACTCTGTGCCATGCATTCTGTGGGATCAGCTGCATTTCTCAGACTAAATATACCTGTTTTAAAAAATGCCATCAGCAACAGTTCTGCATCTATATGTGGCTCAACACAGAACATTTTTTTAATGCTTTCATAAAATTTCTAATAAAAGGTCCAATTCTTTGCCATATTAACAAACCAACCTGCTACTAAGTTGACACAAACACCTCAAACAAGGCATTACTTGAGAGTATATTACTATTTCTGCTAAAAATATATAAGGCTTTGATGCAAAAGTTTGCAGACATCAACCAAACTTAGGACATGTTAAAGTCACCTAAAAGATCTGCCTATATTCCACAGAGGTGGTTTTGGAACGTTGTGTTTTAACTTGATATTGCAGACAATTGTGTGCTGTTAGTCTAAAACTAACAGTGCATAATAGGGAGGTTGGCTACTGTGGTTTTTAATGCAAAATGACATGGAACATTGTTTGCCACATCAGGAAAAGTTGAAATTATGCCCTAAGGCAAAACATCCTGAGTCATAATTATTCAATTATGATGTTTAAGATCATCCACTGTTGTGTGAGCACTGTGAAAACAAGGCATAATGAAGTGGGTTATGCCAGGTCTGACATTTCACCCTTCTTTCTGATCATGCTGATGTTGGGGATTTAGCTTGGTTCTGTTGTATAGTTCTGTGTGGTTTATTATTATTTCCATTTTAATATTAAACTAGAAAATGTCTGCATCTGTTATGTAAGTGCATGCTATATAAAAAACAATACAATCAGAATCTATCCAAAAGAAATGCACTTATACTAAAAAAAAAAAAAAAACATTTTAAAATCAAGGGAGCTAGAGAAACAGAAGAATTAATTATTCACTATCACTGTCAATAAAACCAACATACACTGATCTGTACAAGACTGACCATTTTGTTATAATGCACTACTGTGAATAAGATCATTGGGGAATGCTACCAAGAAAGAGATTATAACCACAAGTATGCTTTTGCTAAACAAAGGCAGTAACAAATTAAAAGTGAATAAGAAATGTTTACAAGATTCTTTCTCAGCTGCCTAGCTCTCTTGCATCCACTTTAAAACATATTTAACATTGTATGTAACACAATTCATAAGTAGCAACAAGGCTCTCAGCTAATCACCCTTAAAGAACAGATTTGAGGAGGGAGCTATCTCCACCCTGCCAGGCAGGGTCCCAGCTCCATAGCCCTTGGCTGTGGGGAGTGTGGGGGGTGCAGAAGCCACCTCTTCTCTCCCCCCCAGGAAGCCATCCTGTCCCTCCTGTCCTACCTTCCATGTAGACAACACGGGAACCTGGTTTTCTGCCACAATGCCCGTTCCTTTTTTCTTCTCCCTCAGACAAGGCAGATTTGGAATGGGTTTGCTCTTCCTTTCAGCAACAGAAGAACCTGCTTAGGGCAGGCTTCCTTTGCCCTGGTTCCTCAGGGAACAGTTGTTCTGAGTTCGACAGCCAAGGATAGGTGTGAGGAACACCTCCTCCTCCCTGATGGCCTCCATGGTCATGATGCAAAGACGGAAGAGATACAAGGAGACCAAGCTGTGCACTTAGTGATGGGTATGCAGTTTGGATTGGTTCACGAACTATTCCCTCAACTCAGGAACAGAGACAACAAGAAGGGTATCTTTTATTTGACCCCACTTGGGAGCTGCCTGTTGGACCATGCTTACAGTGTACTCAGAGAAAAAAAACAAAAACAAAAAGAATGGTCTGAAGAACACAGAGAAAAGCTAAAATTTACCATTTTTCTCCTGCAACTATTGTGAGGAAAAAAGAATTATAAAAAAGAATAAATTAATAATAATGTTTTCCTCCTCATGGAAAATACCTCAAATAGGAAATAAATACACTGCAAATGTACAGACTATTTCTGGAATAACAAGCTTTTCCCAGGACTTATACACAGGCCATACCACAGCAGTAAATATTGCTCCATGCATACAGATACACACACAGAGCAGTAACTCTGCAAAGAAAAGAATATTTTAGAAAATTTAATCTGGTTTCTTCTTAACTGTGGGGCAAAAAATATGTGGATTTTAATAGAATGCTGAGATAAATTAAGACTACAATAAATAAATGTACAGGTAGATGTCTCTTATTAAAGTAGTACATAAAGTGTGAAGCACAAAAAGGGTCTAAAAAGCAATTTAGCTGAAGAAGAAATATTTCAGGTATTAATTTACTGCCAGAGATACAAGCCTACAACTAGCAGAAGCACAGAACATTTCCTATGCAAATAGGCAAGACAAGCTAGTCCTATTTTCCCTAGGCATCTCCAATAAAAGGCAAACATAATATCATGGGATGAGTAAAAATCTACTCACTGATTTTTATATTGTAATGTTGAAAAAACTACAAGCACTTAAAATCTAGCACTTATGGTACAGAGAAACCAACTGGGACGTGTTCAAAAACGTGACAAGATACTTGCCTCTGACATTATCCTGTGAAACATTTATTCAGGGTCCGTGGCTTTTGATAACAGCTCAGCATACTGCTGCTGTTCTCCAATTTATTCTTCAAGTTTTTGATCTGTCTGCTGATTATCTCTGAGCCAGTGGTTCAGAATCCTAGTTTTTCCAACATTCATCTTACCACCAAATTCCTTAAAGTAGAGAGGTCTCTGAATGATCCCACCTCCTAACAGCATCTTACAGGTTTTTAGCAAAAACAAGGCTGCTACAGTAACACAACAAATGAAAGACTGTTAACTTAGAATTCACTGCTTGCAACAATGGAAAAATTACTTGGCTTTTATATGCAAGCAAGAAACAAGAATCTTCTAATTTCCAGCAGCCATAGACTTAAACACAGTGCACATGCACTTATGAAGGGACTGTGCTACGCGCTACTAGACAAAACTGATGCAATCAAATTGAATGCCTCCTTATTTTGGCATGTGTTATGCCAAAGCAGGAGACTGGGTAAAACCCTGACTTTGAGAAAAAGACTATTAATTAATTAAGCATCTGCTTTCACTTTGGGAATGCGCAGTAACTGCCATGAAGGAGCTGTGGATGGTCCCCATGCTAAGGAGGAGTAAGTTTAAAACTAAAAAGAAATATTGGAATTACATTCACATCCTGCTGTTGTGTAAAGAATTCAAACAGCAGTAACATGGATGGTGTGTCCTTGTACCATTCGTTTTGTGAGACAATCAGTATTTATTTGGGAAGGTTTTACTTTAGAGTCATTTGTGTGAAATGTAGTAATTCTAAAGAAATTAGGCTAATAAATGAGAAATAACAATCCACAAAGGCATTTCTCTCTCACATATTTGAAAATTAAAAAAAAACCCATGTGAGTATGTGGGAAATTAGCACAAAAATCAGCATCACAGCCTCCTTATTTTGAAAAGTTAGGGTACTAATGCAATGGCAGGCATCAGGAAAAGGAGTAGACTGAGACTCCAATAATAGATCAGTACTTTTTATTTTGGCAAAGCTAAATGCTTACAATTTCTGATGATCTCCACTGTATATTATAATTTATTCTTTTTCATTAGTTTTACCTCAACAGCAGGACCAGAATGGGATGCAGTGTGTGAAGGCAAATTTCAGGAAAGGGAAATGCAGTAATTCTAATAAAATGAAAGTAACTACCATTTCACCTAACATGTCTGTTAATTGAAGCAAAGCCCCTTTTCACAGATATTGACTGTATATAATCTATTCACATTAAAGTTGAATTTAATTGTATTGTTATTTTTATATTGCCTAAAAGCCGTAAGCCAGGACTCCTCTGCACTAGCTGCTGTGCAAACAAAAGAAAGAGGGGGTTTATGGTCCAGAGAGGTTTTTTTTTTTTTATAATTTGTTAATTTTTGATGAAGAGTAAATGATAATCTGAATGAGGCATTCAGGCATTCAAAACCAGAAAGCATTTAGCTCTATAATGCAACTCCTATTATAATTCTCAAGTCTGCATTCAGAAAACACCATTACCCAATACACTGAACATTGCTATAAACTGACAGTAAAGAGGATAAAATTCTCTTTAGGTATAAATGCCTGAACTACTACTAACATCAATGGAATTGTGCCTTTTTGCAAGAGAATTTAAATCTGCTATATTAAAAAAGGTGGCAGCAGAAGAAAGCCCACAGTCAAACAAACCAACACCACACACACAAACAACAGACTGTAAATTACTAATACCCATTAAAAGAATGTTTCTTCCTATAGCTGCCAAACTAATTTTACTTCAAAATAAAAAAGAATTAGTAATTACATCTACGGCTCAACTGCACTTTACGTTCTTAAAAACATCCTATGAACTTTCCAAGATCCATTTTTAAGTGTCTCCTTAATACAAGCTACAGAAAAAATATTTTCCACTGTTTTTCAGCTATGATTTTGTAGATTCCATTACTCTCCAGCTCCCCTAGGATCAGAGTTATTTAAAAATATACCACAATCTCACTTCAGATTGCTCAAATTTTAAAAGTCTTTGTATTAGTTCTATCAAACTTCTCCTAAAATGTGGGGAAAAAAAGTACTTGGCCAATTTTCAGAAGCTCAGTATCTCTAGGACAATAAAGAGATGTTTAAGTCAATTAGTTCTACAATGGAGAATCAGCATCAATGAGAACTTCAAGAGCGACTCTTGTCTTTTCACTGTAAATACCAGATCTCTCTAGAGACATAATTTTATTTCATTCTGTGTTGTTTGCCACGTCAGACTAAAATTGTTAGCTTCAAAATACTAAACCTGGAACTGACTGATTAATAAACATGCTTTTGGTTTCACAGTGTGAAAGTATTATTGTAATTGTTTTTTCATCTCAGAGCACCTTGGTGTGAAAGCCTTTCCTGTGTGCCTAGAACCACTTATACAAAATGCATTTTTAACTACCAGAGTTGATCATGAAAGGGAGGAAGGGGAAATAAAAAGACACTTTATGCAAAGAACTTTGAGATTTCTTTTTCTTGAGAGAAAAGAAACCAATGTTTCTTCGCTCATTCACTGGATTCAACATTCAGCATAAAGTTTATTTAAGAAACTTAATTTTCAGCTGATGACCATTTTACATTCTAAATGAAAGGATGTGTATTTTTTTAAGCCTACTAGACAGAATATATTTGGGTTGGTGCCTTGGAAAAATAAAGGGAAAAGTGGATCCTGACAGGATGAATAAATTACGCTAGCATGAAAAAAAGGCAGAACAACGCAGTTGACACCAGTTTAACATTTGGGGTTAACTGCCAAAAACGATACAATACTTATTAGTAACTGACTGATAATGTTGTCCCCTGTCCTGGGACACATTATTGATTTTCTTACACAAACAGGATCTCCATCAGCTTCTGTCTTCCCTTATGTTCTCATTTCCCTGCAAATTTTGGTAACGAGGGTCCTGTTCCTATAGACTCATTAACTTCTGAATCTTGTTCATTTTATCAACCAAAAGTTAATTGATTAGCAAAAACAATTATGGGAAAACAGAAAATCACAAAAACCTTTCATCATGACACTTAACTCCAGATACTGATACCGAGTGAATGGATACAGATGCTAATAATTTTAAAATATGATACTTGGAGACTGTCTTAAGTGATGAGGGAGTTCCCTGTCTCAAGAGACAAAGATATCCTGTGTGACTTCAAGCAAAACATCATAAATCATTGCTTAGCAAAGATTCAAATAGCAACTGTCCTGGTTACTGACAATAACTAAAGGCACAAAACACTTTGATCCTATTTGCCTGTGGGAAAGTTATTTTGTGAGCTAAAATAACACCGTAGGACTATATAAATAGTATGATAGCAACCAGCTTCAAGGAAAACATTAAAGTCTTGATGATTGCATGAAAAATGCATGAAATAAAGCCCTAAGAAGAATGAAACATAACTATGCACAGGATTGACTTTATGATACATAGAACATGATAAATGGTAGATAAATGACAGATAAAATTATTTAAATGTTCACTTCTATGGAAGAACAAGTAACTTAGATTTATCTGTTCAATTACAATACCTAGACAAAGGGATGGCGTGCTTTATTTAAAACATAACGTCCCTGGAAAGGTATGTCGCTGCTCTTCAGCACCATGCTCAGTCTCTAAACAGTTCAGTGTCAATAAAAATTCAGACAGTTTTCTAATATGCTAATATAATAAATGAGTTTTAAGGAAATGTAAATATCTTTCCAAGAATGAAGACTTCTGACATCACATTTTTGCTGCTGTTAAATGTCATATTAAAAAAATTTACATGACCTTATTCAAAGACTGACAGCAATGTGAAGCCAATACCTACCTAAAAAAATGAAAAGGTATCTTTTCTGACTAAGCTAAGGAGTAGATTTTAAGAAGTTATTGCTTAAAAACCCCACAGGTTTAAAACGTAACATGCCAACAGGTGAAATGCAGCCACCAAAGTAATAATTGTAACTTGCTTCATTTATTCTAATTAAAACCAGTACTAGTCACAGTTTAAAATTTCTAGTTCTATAAGCATGTACTTTAACCAGTAATTTTTGGGATTCTGCTCAAAAAGAGACATTGATGAGATAGGAAGAACAGTTTCAGGACATAGCAACAGAGAGAAGTTATAAGCTTTTCCATGGACTTTTTAATTGATTGTTGCTCTAAAGTTATACCTGGAAATAAAAAATGAAACAAAAAAATATTTTCAACACATAATTTTACTAATTTCCTTTTCTACCATGTGCTTTGGTTTTATTTACTATCTGGAATACCCTCCAACTATATACCTGACAGTCTTCTAATCTTTTAATATCATAAATGAGTTTTAAGGAAATCTATCCTTAAATACAGGAGAAACTACAGTATGCACTTTCCCTCACCTCTGGGACAGCAGAATATTACACTTCTTTCAGAAGCTAACAGAAGCCTCTTGAAAGCAAGAAACAGTTTGATATGTATTTGATAATCATGAGCAAAAGTGAAAAATATCATGTGGGCAAATGTCTGTGATGCATTTTGGAGCCACATAATTATTTTTGTATTCTTATATATTACTAAACAATCAGCTTATGGTTTGATTTAAGCATTTACATGAGCAAAGCATTCTTACCCTGAACAAGGCAGTACTGTACTATCCCTCACTTAAAATCACATGCAGTAGCATTTCTTACTTGAATAAGGTAGAAGGAGATTGTGAGACAGTTGCTTTCCTTTGAAATATACACATTGAATGTACAAAAATTCAAAACATTTGACCTCTGAGTTGGTCAACAGAGCTGATAAGATCCCTTGGTAGAGTTATGACAAGCAAAACAAATGACTACTGTGTCATAGGGCCAAGTCATAATCTTTCAAGAGATCAAGTTCATGGAATTACAAAAATGTTATGCCTGGCAATGACAGTATTGTATGTGAACAGCAATAAGAAGACTGAAATAGCCCATTCTTTCACACTCCTGCAAAATATATGACAGTTGCATTCACCAACCAAATGTGTATTTGGTTATATACAGCTGTCAAACATTTTTGCAGGGACAGTATGAGGATGACTTAGTTTGAAGTATTCTGTCTCTTCTTCTTTTCAGTTAAAAGACATTTCATGGTCAAGAACAAAACCTTCAATCACAGAAAACCCCACCCAAACAGATCTCACTTTAAGGATACTCTCATACTATTTTGTCACTTTCCCTTAAATTAGCATATAACAATTACTTATAGTTATCTTCTCCCAGTACCATTCCAAACAATGCTTTGCCTTTCTTTAGGATTAAAGGGTGTATGAACAAAGAGCTAGAAAATAAAATTTGCTATATTATGTGGAAATAAAAGAATCAATTAAGCTTTTACTTAACAAAATTGTTCACCAGTTGTATGTATAGACTTGCTATAATTAATCCCTGATTTTCAAAGCTGGATGCCTGTGGCTCCCATTCAAAAACCCTCATGCACTTCAATGTGTATTATAGACATTCTGCATTTTGCTGTATTGTATAGTCAGCATCCCACCCAAGTCTCATGTCACGGTGGTAAAGTTTTGAATGTAATTTTCTTTTTCCTTTCAAGAAACATCTTTACAAATGAATATTCATACTCCCCCCATATCCACACACAGTATTTTTGAATATATGAGGAAAATGTACAAATAAAGTTTTATCTAGAAATGAAGAAAAGGAGTTCTAACAGAATCACACAAAATTACTATCAATTTAATCATAACAATTGGGTTTTGTAATCCAATGAATATACAGAAGATGCTTTTTTTGTCAGTGCTTCTGAGTAATCGTTACAAATGATGACTGTCGGAGTAGCAACCCAAACTTTTAGGAGCTATTTTGTGAATTAAAACGCAGAAACATACTAGATGGACTACAACTCTGAATATCAAATGTCCACAAACTAAAACATCCCCAGAAAGGCACTGTGTTGCAAATGACAACATCCGGCTAACAGTAGCACCTTCAAGTACATTTACAGGCCCCAACTTAATTTCCTCAACACCAGCTGTCTTACAGACACAGAAAAAAAACCCAAACCAAACCAATTACTGTCTCAAAGAGCTTCTAATGTAGGCATAAATCAAAGAAAACAGGTGAATATCACAGGATCGAAAGTAGGTCAAGTCATTGTTGGTAAATGGACAGTAGGTTTGCAGTGTTACCAGAAGAGAGTCAGGAAGGCATCAAAGATCTGAAAAAGTGTATTTAACATAGAATAACAATGTGTCTGAGGAGTTGTTCAAAAGAAACTTCTGTTTTTTCTTACGGTATAATTGTAGAGATCACGAAAACGTAACAATGGACAGATCAGACCCCATCTTTTAAGGACGAATTTTGAACTGTTTCCAATATTTGTATATAACCACAAAGACTTCTGTAATTAATGATTGTATGCCAAGGGGAAATTATTTCAGATTAAAATAATTCTATTTATTAAACAAATTGTTTGTATCATATTAAAAAAATAAATAACCAACAACAAACAAAAGGCTTTCACAGCAGCTCGTATTTTCTTACTTTTTTAACATTGGGTGAAGCAGTAATGGGATTAAACTCTGTCTATTACTTCCTTTTGGATATCTCCAACATGGCTAAATATTACTCCCTACTCATCTACTCATCGGGGGGCACACATTAATCTCTCAGATTAGCTGCACAAGGAGTCTAGATTCCTAACTTCAGAAAATTAGGATGATACTGTTAGAGGTTGGTACGTAATCTGTACTATCATGTTGCTTGATTTAGGCAGAAGACAAGGTACCACAGTGCTGACCTTGAGATAACTGTAATCACAGAGACCATGAATAAAATAAGAAAAATAATAGTAATTACCATTATTATAAATTAAAACATAGTTCAAGAAGTATAATTTCTCACAGTATGCCATACCAGCAAGTAGTAGCACATTACGTGATGTGTTTTAGTGATAGTAGGTGCTACCAAGTCCTCTTATTAAACAGCATTAAGTATTTACAAGATAATTTTTAACAAAATTAAGCATTAAAATAAACATTAAAATCATACACTTTTGAAAATAAGATTTAATGAATTTTAAAGTAAATATTTTCTAAATATTTACTTGGATAAAACTACTTGTCAAGTAATTCTAAAGATGCTAATGATCTCTTTCAGATCAGATTGCTGAACAGCAATGAACAGAAATACAGGCAACTTAAAATGAAAGATTTTAATACAAAAGTATATATGAAGAAAATTCCATTAGCTTCAAAGAAGTAATTTCTGATGTACTGTGTTGCCTAAGCTGATAAATCTGTGCTGTGTCAGTTTTCATTCAAGTTATATTTGACTACACTAAATTAAAATGCCGAATGATAATGGGCTCGCAGATCTTCTTAGCAGAATATTTATCTATCTTAAAGCTGTATCTTTCACTATAAAAGAAATAATTATTTGTCTACAGTTCAATCTGTATTTTGTGTACGTTCTTTATAGTGCCTCTTCCTTCCAAAACAGTCTGGACGAGAGAAAAACAGATCTTCCTCTTTTCTGACAAATTCCATGAGTTATGACCCTATAATAACCCCACTTCTCAATATGCAGCTGCTTCCAATATTTCTTAAAATACCTCTATCTACAAATTATACAGATACCTGTTATAGAAAGCAGGTAGAAATTAGGAGGTAGCTGTTAAATAGCTTAGCTACTATATTGCTGGTTTTCTATTTGCCATATATATGCATGATCTATTGAAGTAAGCACAAATTTGCAGCAACTGGGATTATCCTCACAGGAACTGGTTTCCATGCTGCAGGGCAAACCCTCAATGCAGTAAAGAACTTGCACTGAAGTCCATATGGTATAGGTTTCATGCATTTTAAGTCTGAAATCTAATGTTCCGTGTTTAATAATGTCATCTTCAACCCATCTTGTACTGGGATCTGTACTTTAAATGTTAAATAAATAAATAAATAAATAAAATGTCTATTTTTAATAGTGGCAACCAGCCACCTGAGGCCCAGGTGGCTTATGGAAAGGAAGAGCACAAGGCACTACTTGGAAGAAAATATAACAACATAATATGACCCCGTAATTTGCTTTCACTGCTGACTTTATAAATAATGAGATGAGTAATTTGGCCATAACTATGTGAACAGATTTGGGCCTGGTGCTACTGTAAGCAAAGCATATACTTAGAGATATTCTGCTCATTCAAACAGAATATGATCTAGAGAAAAAAAAAAAAAAGAAAAAAAGACTGATTTTCATCTGGGAAATGTTTATTCCACATAACATCAGAAAATCTCTAAAAATTACAGAAGAGATTACCTGTATAGTTTTGGATGCTCTTTATTTTCTATGAGGTGTTGGCTAGAATGGCAGAATGTAAATCTGGATGCCTCCCAGCTATTCTGCTGCCAGGACAAAGTGGGGGGAAAAATAACCTTAAATTCTTTTAGAAAAATATTAATACAAAGACCTTTCAAAAAAAACCCCCAAACCAACCACAAAAACACCACAACAGTCTGCTACAAACCTTTTTCCTGAGATGATATACACAAAATATTTAAGAAAGAACAGCCTTTCTTGATTATTTTTATTATTATTTAGGAAGTAAACACAACCAACTAGCTTTATCTTCATGAGAGGAGAGACAGATTACATTTTATGTCTTATAAGCTTATAGTTCTTCCACTGAGAATGCTCACTTGCTACAACAAAGTCATCTGAAGTACAGCAAGTTGGATCAGCAGTCTAGAAAGATCTGTCTAGGTAACATAACCTAAAATATGTAGGACTATAAAGGCTCCACTGCAGCCCCTGCATCTCTACACAGAATAATAGAAAAGCCAAGGGACTGCCCAAAGACTCAAGCTCAGAAAACATCCTTAGCCTGCAACACAGTAGCATTATGCATTTGCACCTGAGCGCTCTCCGAGGCTTCAGGAAGAACAAATAAGCTCATTGAAGTAATCAAACCCACAGGTACATAAACTTAGTGTGATTAGTGTGGCAAAGTACAAATTCCATTGCAAAAAAAGTTGTAGATAACTACCCAAGTGTCAAAATCCCATTCTTGAGCACCAAGCCTACGAGATATCATTGAACAAACTGAACCTCTGGTGAAGAACCCTACAGATAAGAACAAATCTCAAGTTCTCTAATGAACAGTGTCTGATTTCCTTAGTCAGAGCATTTTCCAGGTCATTGTCATCTATATCCAATTTCACAGACACTCTGTGAAGGCAGAGACAAAGGAAACCTCTCACTGATGAACTTTAATGATAACAAACCACAGAGCCCTGGATCATACTGAGGACAGTAAAGTCTACACCATGTGCTCCCTTTCCTGTGCCATCGTATATCGTGTATGATAGATTCCACTGGCTCTTGTGAGAAACTCAATCTTTGGAGTGGAAAAAAGTCCTTCTAAAATTACTCTTAAAATCTCAAAGAGAAACTAAGGATAGCTATTTAAAGAAAACAATGCAATCCATTCTGGATCACAGCCAGATAATAGGAAGCAAAAATATTACAGCTATCTCTAGTGAATGGGCCACTGCTTTAGAACATCAAGATCTTGATTCATGACTCTGTTCTGAGGACATCTGACATACACTCATAGATTACAAAACAACACAGTGGAAGAGACTTCAAATAATACTGTTCTCTGGATTCCCTAAAACCTGATTGCTCCTTGACTTACAGGGCTCAGAAGTTAACATAGGACTCTAATTTTGTCCAAACCAAGAGGAGTGGAGAAAGTATTTCATGCATTTTACAGATCTTATTTGTAAATACAGAACTTGCTTTCTGCTTCCTTCCCACCTCAACTTTCGAATCACAGTCACTTTGACATTCACTGCACCCAGATATTAATATATACTTTTCGAGTTTTCCAAGGCTACAATCCTGTTTTGCAATCCTGCTGCCTCCTCCAGCTTTCTTTGACAGTTTCCTGAAGACAATATACTCCACAGCTACTGCTTCTGCCATATCCACAATATCTCTTAACTTGTTACAGATGACAACCAGTTTAATGTGATCCTGAGTCCAGCAGGAGTTATGTCTAGAAGGAGGTCAGTACTTAAACACTTCTGAGGACTTTAGTCTTTCCAAATCTCAGATTTCCATCTATAAACTACACATGGCAGCAATTTGCAAAAGGTTTGTGGGATTACAACCATTTAATAATATGAAGTGTCCAGACAATATAGTAAAGGAAATACACTTTAAAATTCATGGGCTTTAGAGCCAATCAATATAGACAAGAATATAAAAAAAATGCTGACATGTAAGTTCCTAAAACAACCCTTATACTCAACCAAATACAAACAATGCTGTATTCAGACCTGAACCAAAGAATCAAGTAAATGTCAGAACATTAGACTATGCTTGGCCACAATTATTTTACAATAGTCCATGATCCTTGAAATTTTTTTTTAAAAATTCAGGCTTTCACATATGTGAAATTGGTTCCTGCAACAGAGCACATGTACCTATTTCCTCCCTGCATTCTTGAGAAGTGCACAGCCTGCAAAGAGGACAGTGGTTTCCTACTAGACCCTAAACCCACTGAATGGGTAATAAAAGAGAGCAGCAGCATGAATAACTGTGAAAGCAAACACAACAACCTGCATAGTTAGTTGTATATCTATCATATATGTACATATACAAATAACCAAGTGAAATTGAAGTAAATCTTAAGAAAATGGATGATGAAGCTAGCTCACAACCAAATGGCACAAACCTCAATGCTAGTGATGGGAGATGGAAAGCTTTTGCATAAGCCCTCACGGTAAAGACAAAATTCTGCTTGATGAAGAGAATGTTTTGTGTCTTTCGTGTCTATGGCTACAACTTTCAAAGCATAATGTAGAAAATTCAGATAAGAATCACATGTCCTATTATCAACTTCCTTATTCATAGATTAATCTATTTATGTGATATATTAAAGACAGAGTGAAAAGTATGTACCTTTAAATGCTTAATTACAGTACTTAAAAGAATATTTTGTATAAGTAATTCATTATTATAGTATCATAAATTTCCTCATAAGTCTTAAACCAAATATAAGTAGCATATGCTTTGGCAGGGGGGGTTGGACTTTATGATCTTTCTAGGTCCCTTCCAACCCCTAACATTCTATGAGTCTATGGTTCTATGATAAAAAATCCACATAATTCGTTTTCAGATTGAGAAGCAAACCTCTTTTTTCTATTCATAGCAAATGTAATTATATCATTCCTAATTCTTATTTAAATGGAAAACTTATGCTATTCTTTTTTAAAGGAAATTATTTTTAGAAGTGTCAGTACTTATGCATGCTGCCAAATCTGTGAAATAATAGAGCAGAAGTACTTTATATATGGTATGATATGATTTTAATCAAGAGATGACACTTCCATTGGTATTTAAGATTAACTAGAAATCCATGATACTGAAGACTAGGAAAGGTTCAGAAATTGAATTTTCATTTGCTTTAATATTTCTCTATTTTGTGACTCAGATCTCAGGTCAAATGTAATACTTTACCTAACATTAAAGCAGGGTAATCTTCAAAGATCATTTCAGCATTACAGATATTTGCAAAAACCAATTTAATTTTCACTACATGCTATTAAGAAAAACAAAAACCACACAGGTGAACTAGATTCAGGGATGTCTCAATGACATACTTTCACATTGCTCTCTGAAAGAAAACCTGAAGTCCTTATTCAATGTGTTTAATCCTTACTCTTGTAAATCCCCCAGTGCAATCTCAGGGTTTCAATTTCTATTTGAAAACAAGCAGCTACCATAAAAGAACTTATGCTTTTTGTAAATGACATGACCTGTCACTAAGAGGGGAGAAAAAGTAGAATAATTACTGGGAAAGGTATGGACTAAGTAATGGAAACCCAAGGTTTTGATGGGTTTTTTAGTATCATGCTTCACTATTTGAATTGAGTATCACTTCATTTTTCCTAAACCATCACCATTCAGTCCTGAATACATACATCATTATGTCTTCTGCAGACATCTGGAAATAGGTGAAGTTCTAGTGTAGCTGTGACAGAAAATACATGGAGAGCCTGTGGTAAGAATCCAGGGAAAAGGCTGTGCTGTTCCATACACGGTTTACTTAAACTAAATAAAGTCAAAGCACCACACTCATACGACAGAATTGATATAGGCCACAGGGAGCAAAGGTTGTCTGCAAATAATCATCTTTATCCAACAACTGTGAACTAGATATTGAGTGAAAATGTCACATGACATAGTGTCATTTTCAAAAGTAACTCAAGTTCTTCAATTTCTGTTTAATTGAATTTTCCTCACATATTTCAGCTAATTACATGAGGCTTATTAATGTTTATAAATGTACCATAGAATCTTCTTTTTTAAAATACATACCTTTGAAATAGTCCAAATATTCTCTTTTATTGTAATTATACTAACAGACAGCCTGAAACACTGTTTTTAGGTGACCATTCTGGTCAAGAGAATACCTGTAGTCATGGAAAATGCCAATGCTATAATACTGCCCGAGAAACAAAGAAGAAATATCTGAGTAATGTGATTTTCTGTAAGAAATCCTGGGCTCCTTTGTCCCACATGGTCTCTGTATAGGAGGAGGGAAGTTGAAACAATTTATATTGATTATATGCTAGGGGTATTCAGGAACAAAACAGGCCATAAAGTATTGGTAAGTCATTTACAGCTGATTCCGTTTAAGAACGAGAAACAACATAAGCACTCGTACCACATACCCTTGGACATTTAAGGCTGAGTTTTCATTGTATTCTATACCTTTGGACATCTAAGGCTGAGTTTTCTTTGTATTCTACAGAAAAATGAAAGTTTCACTAGATGGCAACTCAAAACAACTGAATCCAGCCCCTGTTCTATATGAACTGCTAGAGGCATCTCTCAGTCATACCAAACTCTAAAGCTAAAAAAAAAACCCAAAAAACCCACAAAAAACTCTCCTAATACAATGACCTCCTACTTTCCCAGTTACTTTTTGAAAATTTCTTGGTTTGCATTTGGGCTAGCCTAACATTTACCTAAGTCTCTCCTCACTAAGTCATTCAAATTCATATCTATAATTAAATTATTCTTTGGAGCAGAAAATGGAACCTAGCATCTCCCCTAGCTGATGAGAGCACTAGTCATTACTTCCTGCTATTTGGTCCAATTAATATTTTCCCCACAGTGAGAAACATTAACAAGACAAAGCTCAGAGGGTTGATGCTCAAGAACATTCTAACTTTGCAATCAGGGCACTCTTAAGAAATAGAGAGTTTTATTTCCAGCTCTCTGCTCCAGATAAGATAAAGGAATTATTCTAATTGTGGTTTCCTATCCACACACACATAGATGTCTTAACAATTAAACAAGGCACATAAATTGTATGAAAGCTCCTCCTCCTCTAGACTGGGAATGACATTGAAATCTAAGATTCTAATTTTTCATTTCCAAGTTTTCTTTGATTTGTTAAAAGCACATGTCACATTAAAAGGTCACTTTGTCTGGCCTAAATAATTTTCTTCTACGTTTCTAGGACTGCCAATGAACAACAATAATACCATTGACAACTTCAGTATGTCACAAAACTGCAGTTAAAAAGGACTGGAAAAATTAGTTCATTTGAGTTCTGGCTTTGCAAATACCAATACTCAGATTAATATGCAACAACAGAATAGTGTGAGCATACTTAACTCTCATAATTCTGTTACTCTCTCCTGGTCATCAGCTTTTGCCTCCACCACTACGGCCCTCTCACTAGCCTTGACAAATGCAATCCTGACCCACTTATGTCTATTCACAGGATTTCTAGAGAGATCATTATCTTGTCATCACTTTGACCATATCATTGTATCATCCCTTGCTTAATATCCTTTCAGTGGCTCTTTGGTTTCCCTATCAAGTCAAATACCTTTTATTTGTCTTCAATTCCAAAATAATTTGCAATTTTTTCTCTCTTATCCAGCACTTCTCCTTTGCTATCATTACAGCTCCTGAATCTTTAATGCTGCCTTCTGAAATTAAAAGTCCATTTGCACCTTCCCTAGAGTCTCCCTTAGGGTACCCAAAAACTTAGACCACTGTCAGCCTTCCTATCAGTCCTAAAAATTCAGCTCTGACACATCTCCAAAAACCTGGGCTGAACTAGGCCACCAGTGTACTGAGCTGAATGAGGGGTGTGGCCTTCCACAGCCCCACAATCTTGCCCAAAAGACACCTTCCAGTGTGTTTTTACCTGTTGTTTTTTGATTTCTTAGCTTTCCAAAAAATATTCAGTTCAAATGCTCTGACAGACATTAATCAAGTTATGCTGCAGATTCATATTTAAAAGAAACAAACACAGTGACTGTTGACTGCTCAAATATTCCAGACAAAGACACTTCACTGACTCAGGAAGTTCCCACTCTTTCAATTCCTATAGTACCTTATATTGGTTGGCATAATTTGAGAACTAGTTAAAACTAGCATGGGTTGTTTATGCAGAGATTGTTTTGAATTTTGTTTTCATTTTACTGTTATGTCTGTACCTTAGCTCTGATGAATCTACCATGTGACACTATGAAGAATTAAAGATTTTATGGAACAATAGTAGAGGAGATAATAAGTAAGCTGAAACAGTTAAAAATGAAAGCACTTATTTTCTAGTACCTTTGTTTGTACTAGATGGCAGGACTTCCTGTCCACTAAGAGACATTCACTTAAATGCCTTGCAGCCGCAAGTTCCCAGGACAGATCCTGCCCTTTAATTACATCAAGTTATTCCTTTTAAGTGTTATTGACATTTTTTAAGTTGTTAAAAGAAACAGAGCTCAATGTTTATATTGCTCTGAGTCTCCCTGATTGTGTCCCATTCTGATAACCACCTGTCTGACGAAGCTTTGATTGGGTATGCATCTTCTGCAAATAATTCAATAGGGAACAAACATGTTACTGTTGTATTAAAAACAGAATGTGTACTGGGACCTAAGATTATTGGTCAGTGCAGGAATTTTCCAGGCATCTGGTCTGTAGCTCACATTGCATGCAGTGAATTATATCCCAGTAATTGAGAATGATGAATGACTTGACCCTCTTAAATATATAATGAGGGGAAAAAACAGCACAGTGAGAGCCAAGATTTAGGCAATTTTAGCCTCCAGAAAATAACAGTTGTAACCCAACACCACCCACAAATCTCAGCGGGTGCTTTAGTTGGGCAGTATGTCATGTACCTTGGGTAATACATCTTGCATTGTGGGCAAGAAGAAACACTAATATTGATCTTCTATACCATGAAAAACCATATGTAATGTCAAAGAATTTAGAGGTTTACACAATAAGGTTAAAAAATCCACTCAATCTTTTGCTTGGGGATGATTTTTTTTTTTCCGTTTTCCTGCACAGGAATTTTATAAATCCCTGTAAAAGGCAGGAGAATTGAAATAAGTGTTACAAAAGACTGCTAAATTGCTCTGATACAATTGAATTTCACAATAGCAAGATAATACCTCTTTTGCACATACCTCTGTAATACTATGGTGACTTTACAAAAATATAAAGGTATTAGCATATCCTGAAGTTAAAAAGTATAATAATTAATAATTTCATGCTGACATTTCACAGTGGGATAACCTGCTGCAGTAAGAGACTGTCTGGGACCAACCTCCCACTCACATAGATACTGAAGTCAGAGGTCAGCTCACTTCTGTAACAATTTGTCTCTCTTCCCAGCTGGCCATCCTCCTTCCTGCTGCACTGAGTGGAATCAGCAAAATTCAGGACCTCTTGTGAGACTTTGAAAAAGATGCTATCTACAAAGTAGCAGAATGAAGTTATGGCAGCTATGGAACTTTGGGGCATTGGCCTTGATTTATTATTTTGCAACACTAGATAGAAAGAGGGAAGAGGAGCAAAGTTCATATACTGTCCTAAAATTTTTATTCAAAAATATCAGGCAATATTGTGAGGGAAGGCAGACAAATGAGGAACTGATAAAAAGAAAGCTACAAGTGAAAAGAGTTTAAAAATTGCTCAGAAATTCTCGGTATTCTTGCCTCTTCTACTTATTTTGCTTATTCGGGCAACTAGTTGCTAAAAGCAGTTTTTGGTCAGTTCAACTGGTTGTTAAAGAAACTTACAGCTCTCTTTTGTCTGTGGTTCAGAGACATGTCTGCCTAACACTGTAGAAGATGAGCACGTGAACAGTCTGCAGTTCTGTTCTGGCACAAGGGCTAGATTTAAATATGAATAGGGATATCTCCTGCAGCTGACAGAAGTGCTCACTCATTCCACCACTGCTGCAGAGATGTTACCACCAGCTCCAGGGTCTCATTTTTCAGAGCAGCAATTCAGATAATGCATATTTATAACATTTTTACAGCAGAATGAGTTAACAAATCACAAAGTACTTGAATTACACAGGAAGTAGCAAAATCCAATCGGGTAGAGCCTTAATTTGATACATCTGTATTGTGTGATGGGCTCCATTGTATGGACTCCATCCTGTTCCATGGCAGACAGGGTGTGCACTGAAAGCCCTAGATTTGTGCTCTGAAAGACAGCAGCTGCTTCCCATCTTCCATATCATCTGAAGAGAATTTTGCATTCAGAGTACACACATCTCTAATACAGGCTGAGGGACAGAGTAGGTCTACAGCTATCCTGAGTATCTACTGCTCTGGAAAATTACATGCGGCAAACAAAGGAGGATTTGCCAAGGAAATATGTCAAGCTGTTAAACACATACTCGAAGAGAAAAAAATTTTACCAGTGTTTCTAAACTTTATATAGCACATCCATAACATCAACACTGGGAGGCAGTTTCAACAACTAGAATGATAGTTTTCTTCTAGAGCATTTTCTATGGTGTTTATAAAATCAAAACACAAGAAAAACAGGGAAAAGTCATCTTCACTAAGACTATTCTTATTCAAAAACCTCTTATTATCCATTGTTCTGGTAAGATTGTTCTAATCATTTCTAATTTGTAGTTGATTTACCTTTTTTATTGTACACTACTTAGAGCTCTTGCAGAACTCAGCTATTAGTGAGAAAAAAGTACATCTCACATTTTAGTTTCTAGATGAGACAATCTTTTTTTTATGGTTTTGAAACTTTATGTCGATACATTTCTTGTTCATTCATTAACTGATTTCCTACACAAACATCTCAGTTCTTTCTTCCCAGCTACCCCGACACACGTATCTGTAAAACATATACAGCATCTTTTCCATGTTGTGTTAAGTCTGTAAACTCATCTCCATTTTCCAAAACTGCTTCTTGCAATGATTATAGAAAAATGGTGAAAATAATGGTTTGAAACGAGAGATAATAGATACAACAAATATTTTATATACACTGTTGGAATAAAATTACACATTTGTGTACTACCTTGTATAATTTTTCCCTTTTATTTCCTTTTATTTTTTAGAATATGCATGTTCATTTGTTGCTATATAGAACCTAACACCCCAGAACTTTCAAAGAACAATGGGGCTACTTAATTGCTAACATAATACAGTGTTGATGATTGATCAAAACAAAACAGTTTTCAGTAAATGGTTTATTTACCTTTCTGTTCCTAAATCTGATATCTCCCAGTGCTGCACTTAACCCTTTTAGAAGCTAGTACTCCTGAGATATTATTTACCATATCTATCCACATAATATCTAAATAATATGAGTATTTCTATGCTTTCACCACATTATTTTGTCTAGTGTAAAGATACCCTATTATAAACACAAAAGCAATACTATCTAGATATGAAAGAAGTAAGTCAGATGCTAACAAAGACCATACAAAAGCCAAAACAAAACCAACCACCTGGTAATTTACCCATTTGTGCATTTTACCCAGAAGATTTTGCAATTCATAAATGAATGAGAAGCTACCAGAGTTCTCTTTTCTAAAGGCTTTTATGCTAATTGAGTTTGCTCTAAACATTTTCATATATCACATCAAGTACTCGATGAAGTGCCAAAGCACTTTGTTAACAAACTTACTTCCCAGATGTGGCTAAAGCAGGGACAGACGGCTTGAATGTTCTAACATACCTAACAATTCAATTACAGTTATCTTATGGTGCCATCACATATTTTTCTTCAACAATCAAACAACCTCAGCTGGAAACTCCAAGCAATAACATAAATAAAGGACCATCTGGCAAGAATAATTAAGGAAGGCTGGAAATAAAACATTAATTAGTGCCGTAGTTCAAACGACCTTCAAAGGCCTTATTATGAAATTATATCCAAAACAGATAATCATTTATTTCATGTTACAGTTATATTCAACTAAGCATGAATAAATAATAATATCATTTTAGGATGCTATTACACTGTTATTGACTCAAACTGATTTTGAAATTGTCTTATTTTTCTATAACAGTAAAATCAGAATGGAAAACAACCTCCATCAGTTTAGAATGGCAGCCTTGGTTTTCCCCGATTTCACATCAATAAGTCAGATCTAGGGAATCCTGCTGTGGCAGGGGGGTTGGACTAGATGATCTTTCACGGTCCCTTCCAACTCCTAACATTCTGTGATTCTGTGAACCAAGCTTACCTCAAAATTTACACACTACAAAGGAATAGAGTGGTTTGCCAGGACAATATGCATGCAACTAATTGCTTTTAAAACACTTACATTTGTTTTATCAGTTTTGGAAGGAAAAAAATGAAGTCTAGAATGAATTGCTTTCTGATTTATGAAATCAAACAAAATGCCAAATACTAAGGTTTCTTAAAATCTCTTCTGTACAGAAATATACATTCCTATCACAAATTCAGGGAAGACCTCATAGCTTTCAGAATCTTTGCTACTTTTACTGATGATCTTAAGTTAGTTGCAATGAGAAGTCGTCAATATATTTCAACGTAATCTGCAGACAGGTAATGGTGGTGTCTGCCTTTATTCTCAAAGCAATACAATGGGAAGATGATGTCTTGAAAATGCAACATAACCTGGTTGTTTTAAAGGGGGGGAAGAGCTCAGCAATGCCAGTGTCTCTGTATCTTTTCCAAACTGAATTTAAAATGTATGCATGAATTATTAACAAACCTACATCTGTATATTTTCTGGGTTTGTTCTTTCAGTTGAGCATTATTAGAAAAATATGCCAAGGCAAATGATTTTAAAGAGGACTATAATTAAAATACATGAATTATTTTATTTTATTATTCTACAGAATTGCCATCCAGCCAGTAATACTAGAGTCTTCATTATTTGGTAGAGTCACCTTCTCCTTATCCCCTGGCTACAGGACATCAAGCAGCTGAATGAATTATCTTGGACCACAGCCAACAGCACGTCCTTTAGTTACAAGCCAGACAATGACAAAGCTCCTGAAACTCTCAGACATCATCTGGATAAGCAAGCACAGGGGACAAAATCTTCCTTAGGGAATCCAAAGACCAGATCCACTTATAAAGATCCATTACTAATAAAAGAACTACAGGAGTTCCCAATGCCACCCAAGGCCAAGGGAAGCTGGATGAATTTTTGCTGATAAGTTATTGTTTCAAGTATTGGCTTACGTCTAACATAGCAGGTTGTTCACAACATCAAATGGTGCAAACCGCAAAAGTGCTATTTTAATGGTGATACTGAAGTAATGAATGACAAGTTTGCTCTTTTCTCTTAAAGTCAGTAGTGTTATAAACGACCAAAAGAGGATTGTAAAAGAATGTCAGAAATTAGATAAGGGAAGCGTTTGCTACAAATCACCAAAGGATGATTCTGGAAGAATGACAAGAACTAGATAAGGAAGCATCTGCTGACTGCCTAATTGCTGAAAAAAGTTCCCAGAAGTAACCCATACTCATTGTATTATCATTAACATGGTAAAGCACTCACCCTGAGGCAGGAGAAGCCCCTAACAACAAAAGTCCCCTCCTCACGGAACATGCATAATAAAAAGTAAACACTGCCTCTTTAAATGAAGACAAGAGCATGCAGGAACCAAGAGAAAAAATCAGCAACATAAGAAAGTAAAGCTTCTGCTGAAGGTAACCTATAAAGGTGCAATAGGACTAATGGTTTCAAACTGAAGGAAGGAAGATTTAACTTAGATCTTAGGAAAAAATTATTTACTCAGAGGGTGGTGAGGCACTGGAACAGGTTGCCCAGAAAACTTGTGGATGCCCCATCCCTGGCAGTGTTCAAGGCCAGGTTGGATGGGGCTTTGAGCAACATGGTCTAGTGGAAGGTGCACCTGGCACTGGGCAACCTGGTCTATGAGTGGCAGGTGTCATCCCTGCTCATGGCAGGGGGGTTGGAACTAGATGATCTTTAAGGTCCCTTCCAAACCGGGCCATTCTATGAATTCTATGAATGTTATCTGGGTGTGCTACCATTGTGAATGAACCACTTAGCACCCATGTCAGTGCAGAAATGAAATAAATATCTGTGTATCAGCTTTTTGCACACCAGGTGAAGAACCCAGACAACAGTAGCTTAACCCCACAAACCTTATTAGGATCACACATACATTGCTGATATATTTTTTAAACTGAGAAACTGGTATGGGATAAGGTAGCATGTAAGTTCACCACCACACCGACCACTGAGGAGGTAAATTACTACTAGAACTTGCTGTTATTCTAAAACAAAAATTATTGCAAAACTTGGGACCATACAGTAGCAACTGAAAAAAAAAAAAAAAACAAAAAAACCCAAACTAAGTCATTGGGACATCAGAGAGACAAACTAACAACAGCTGAAGAGTAAATTTCCTGAGAGAAAGTGGAACCCAGACAATATCCACACATAGGGAAATGTGCTGAAAGTAAGGAAGACAGCTCAGCTATGTGGGAAACAGAAGAAAGAAGAATCTAAAAATAAAAAGGTCACAGGCAGGCAGTACTTAAAATTACCTAAGGGAAGGAGGGCAGAAAATTACTAAGGAACAAAAGAAAGGTGAAAGGCCACAGGACAGATTGTAATAACTCAAAGATAAAAAAGGAGGAGGTCTGGACTCAATACCAGCATAAACCATAAACCAGTTGCAGCCTAGTGAGCTCAGAAGAAACTTGTTAAGACAGGGAATATAGATCTGGAAAAAAGAGCTATTGCTCTGTAAGATTAGAGTCTACCTAGTTAATATAGAGATCTTCACAGAGCTCTCTGACCACCTTCCTTTGCTGGCTGTAGAAGAGCACCTCTAGTTAGGATGCTTCAGACACGATGATTCTGCACATGAGCAGGGGAAGGCAGATGGTCTGACAGTGCGTGCAATAATCTGAATGAGTCCAAGTTTCAAAATTATGCCAAGGATAGTGAACAGGACAGAGACTTGTATCATGTTGTCCCTAGTTGCTGGCATTGCATTTTTAGATAGATGGCTGCATTGTTGGTTTTTCAGTGAGAGAGTAGAAGAAGAGTTAGGTGTATGATATTCAGGTTTATGGAAGAACAGTACTCATTTTCCAACAAAAAACTGACAGTACACTAAAATAACCCACACATGATGGGCAACATAACCGTAAACATTTTGTCACTATTCTCATTGTCTTTTTTCCTTGCGTCTCCTGAGCAGCCTTCTGCAGCACTTAATTCATTAGGAAGTTTGCAGGAGTTGAGGCAGTCATATCCTTCAACAACATTAGCTGACGCTGCAATAACAACCAAGGTTTACATCCCCCCAGCAGTCCCCAAGACTTCTGCAAACAAATGCTGTAACTCAAGTGCACCGGATATGCATATTCCTCCAATGGAATGGATGTAGCTGCACTGCATCCCAAATACCCATCACATGCCCAAAATATCCCAAATTGCTTTGGATTCATGTAATCATTCCTCCTCTTTTGCATTTTCCACACACATTACTGATGCCATCTTTGTGGATGAAGTAATAAAGGAAACAGCAAACAAAGGACTGAACCTGACAAAGTCTGCTCTGCATCAGGAAGTCTGGCCCACTGAATGATATTACTTAAAGTCATAAGACATCATGCTGCAGAAAGTGGGGGCAGGGCATTCCCAAAAACTTTCCAAATAAGCCCACATTCAAATAAAACTTCTTAATTCAGACAACAGCCTTAGACAACAGGAACACAAAAAGTGCCTCAATAATCTTGCTCCTACCTACCTGAGGGGAGAGTATGGCATCTGACTGAGGCTGGAAATCTGTCAGATACTCTGCATGGCCCTAACTGTTATGTACCACTTCCCAGGAAAGAAGAAAACTTCAAAAATAAAATATAAGGTGGTATTGAGGTAGCATTAGAGAGGCACAAGGCATGCTTCTGATGAATTGGTGATGGTATTACTTCCACTGTAAATCTTACTGGGTTTTATGAAACATACAGTAGTGTTTGTATGAAATATGTTTGTGAGAAGATATAAAGAGCCTTTTCTGATTTTCAGCAAGCCTTTTTGGAAGGTTGTTTGGTAATTTTGTGGCCCTTCTAGTAAAAGATGTAGAGAGATCCCTTTCTTGGAAGAAATTTGTAAAGGGCAATGCAGACTCCAGTTGAAGCTTCTGACTTTTTCAGATAATTTGCCAAGCCAGAAAAAGACCATATATTATTTTTGTAGAAGGGATAGCTTAACAAAACCTGGTTTTTTTCTTTTTTCTGTGAAATAAGATCTTGTACAGTGAAAGGCTGCTTTTCAAACCTCTCTGGCCTAAACAAACAGCTTGAGTATCCATCATTAGCAGATATGGCTCTGCAGGAGATACAGCTTGAAATTCGGAAAGCTTTGCTCTCCAATTAAAGCTGAGAAAATGCAGGAAAACACACCCTCTTAGGGAACTTTTGCATGAGAACAATTAAAAACAATTTTTACTAACACTAACATTTATTGTCTGACTTATGGAAGAAAGTATTGTCAGAATGACACCTTCGGCCACACATACCAAGACAACACTGAAAAAGAACCTTAAGATCCCAGAGAAAGAGAAATCTTTAAATTTCTTCTTTTATCAACAACTCCTGGTTTTCATGGTTAGGAATGTGAATTACAAGGAAAATTACACCATCAAACTGCCTTTTTTTTTTCCTCTCTCACTCAACAGAAATTACTGACAATTCTGTTGCACATTTATCTTCATATCTTTAAAGCACACAATTATGAAACTAGAAACTTAAAGAAGACTTACTGATATTAAAATAAAAAATCCTCATAACCCTATTATTGTATTGGGGGTTATGTTTATAACACAATCCAAAGTTATTGAATTCTGAGCCATTTGAAATATTTGGAACAAATATTTTTTAGGAATATATCCTTTTGTTATGTCTGGAAAAGACAAAAAAACACATGCAAATGAAGCCACATTTCTCTGCAAGCAAAATCAAATACTATTTTAAAAACTCCTACTATATGATAATCACTGTGGGTAGAGTTATAGAATCATAGCATCACAGAATTGTCAGAGTTGGGAGGGACCATAAAGATCATCTAGTTCCAACCCCCCTGCCTGGCAGGGACACCATCCTCTAGATCAGGTTTCCCAGAGCCCCATCCAGCCTGGCCTTAAAAGCTTCCACGGATGGGGCTTCATCAACCTCTCTAGCCAACCTGTTCTACTGTCTCACCACCCTCATGGTGAAGAAGTTCCTCCTAGTATCTTAATCTGAACCTACGCTCCTGTAGCTTGCATCCATTTCCCCTGGTTCTGTCACTACCTGAGCTCCTGAGAAGTCCCTCACCAGCTTTCTTGTAGGTTCCCTTAGATACTGGAAGGGTACAAAAAGGTCTCCTTGAAGCCTCCTCTTCTCCAGACTGAACAACCCCAACTCTCTGTCTGTCCTCGTGGGAGAGGTGCTCCAGTCCTCTGATCATTCTCATGGCCCTAACTTCACAGAGAATTATGACCTAACTTCACAGCAAACAGGAAGTACATCAGCACAACTAAGGTTCTAGAGGAAAACTTTCAATCACTGATCCCCCAGGAGTCTACACCATTCTTAGGAGAAGAAGCACACTCTTACTCTGGAAAGAAACTACATCTAGTTTTTCAATGAATCATAAAATAACTCATCTGTACAGAAGACAGACAATTTTGCATCTACTGAAATTAAGTAAACCCAACAGGGAACAATGGGCTTCTAAACCAGCCACACAGCCAAAACCACTAGACATAACTAGACAATTTACAACATATTGTCAACATTATTGTAGTAAATAAGTAATATAAGTCAAAAGCATGCAAAAAGAAACACATTCTTATATTATGCCCTGGAAAACAAACATCAAGAATAAATACAAACCAAATTTTCACCTTCAGTTTGATCACAAAAATGAATTATAACATCTTTAAGTATCCTAGAAATATGTCCACTTACTCTAAAATTTATTTCTCCACAGTCATCTCTCTATAAGGAAGGGCAAGAGAACAGAGTGTTCTAACATGACACCCATAAAATTAAAACATACACTAATCCATTTTTCTTATGCCAAAGATGACAGTTTGTGAAAATGTGACCACAAGCATTTCACAACACTCACTCAGTTCTGTTAGAAGAATATGGACTAGTAAACCAAAGCTTGATGACTGAACTGAAAATATGATATGGCTAAAGAGTCCTTAGTATGGGGACTGTAGCTCCTTTAGACTTAAGAATACTCATTTATACAGATTTTCTACATACTATTTGCTTACTAACCATTGGTCAATTACATTGTTCCAAGATGATTTCCAAGAGCTATAACAGACAGTTTAACTTCTAGGACAGTGGAAGTCAATCTAAATCCAAAACCACGTATCTCCAAGCTTTTGAACCATCCTGTTAATAGGTCACTGCTTAACATGGTTGGTTGAATGCAAGCACTGCTACAGGAAGTAATGAACTGCTTTTTGTGTTGCATGAAATGGAAAAATCTGTCTAGGTGAAGTCGTTCAGAGAATAGCAATGATCATTTGCCAAAGATAATAAAAGTTGATGGCAATTATAGCATACCACGCATCAAAAATTGGATTTGTTAAATATGCTTTACTGGCTGAATTGTTTCAATAAAAAGTACAAAGTGGTTTTATGTATAACTTTTTCCTGACAAAACAACTATTAAGCATTTTTCACACTTTCATTTAACATCTACATTTCAAATGTCATTAGCAATGACTTAGTGACAGGAACACACTAAAGCTGGCATTTGTCAGAGCTGACAGTGGATTGGAAAGATGAGAAGCAGTGTTCTCCTACCTCCACCCATATTTAACCTGTGAACTGCAGTGTGTTATTTAGCAACCCAGATCTTATCTTCTCTCCTTGTTAAAACAGAATTATAGTCTTCATTTCTGTGTAGTACTTTGAGATATTTGAATGAAAAGTGAGGCATACAAATTCCTTGTTTTTCTGAATCTCCACATGACTTTATAACTAACATGTGAAAAGAGCCTCTTTTCTATGATAAATACATACACATAGATGCAGATACAGGCACACACTATAGTGTCATTACAAATTATATATGGTACTAGATGAAGTGGTTTATGTCAATTTTTCCCTCTACTGCTTCTCTCAGAGTTCCTCAATATACATTAACCATCTTCTACACCTTTTGATCATTTTTTCTGCTTTCCTTCTTACCTGCTGCAGAAAGGAAGAGGATCAAAATGAAATCAAAAGGTATTGGTACCTTTGTACTTCTAGAATTACAAAAAAACAAACCAAAACCTGTATTTTAATGTTACTTTGATTCTGAGAGACTGATATCCTAAAAACTCAAAGGAGAAATATTTCAATGTTCTTAAATATTTTAATATTCCAAACCAGGACTTCTGCATCTCTTTTTCAATAATAAGTCAAAGGGAGGTGTCAGTAAAGAAACTCACAGATAAAATTATGCAAATCTTTCAACTTATTCCCAAAATACACTTCGAAAATACTGTAACTGAATAGAAATTATTGTACTCTATAATAACAAAAATAATACAATTACCTACCACTGTAGCATAATATGTATTGCTTATTGTGTCATATAATTTCTAGTCCTTCTATGCATTTTTTTTGTTACCTGGAAAGACAGAAATGGAAAGAAGTATTCTTTCACTCACACCTCAAAGGCCTTAACTTTTTTTTTTTAATGTAAATTTGGTGGAACAAAATAAGTAAGATAGAATTGTTCATGGAAGAGAATAGATTTCTATAATCTTTCCACACACATAACATCAGGACTTCTTTTAGTTTGAAAGGGTCATGCATCCACCAACAGAAAAAATAGAAATATTTAATATTTGAATAGAAAAATATCCAAGAGGAATTAAATATGCAGAACACAGCTAGAACATACTGAGAAATTTTTTAAAAATTAACTCAAGGGCAGATGCTCCAACACAATATAGTCCAAAACCAAATAGCTTGGGCCAAGTCCCTGTTAACTGTTAAGTACTCTAATTACTGAAACATCCAATGTTGCAAATGAATGTAAGCAACATTGGGTAACGTTGGGGTACAACTCCTAAATGTTGTATAATTCTATTATGTATTTTTACATTTACAACAAACAGTGAACACTGAGGAAAATTCTGCTAGAAACAATACCAAGTATTAAGCAATGTAAAGTATTTCTATTGCAAAAACCACAGCATATGCCCTGTGATACCTGCAGTGCACTGTCTCCAGTTTGGGATGAAAAGGCAAGCTTGTTTTCCTCTGTATCCTACCACTTGTTTGTTTGTTTGTTTTAAAAACTGGTCTGCAGTTTCTGGCCAAATAATTTACCACAATGAGGAACTACAACAGCTACATTGCTTTCAACAGGTAGATAGTGTGGTCTAATTCAGAGGTTCTCATATACATTTAAAAATAAAGGAGGTAAAGCAAGAATACTAATTTCTTGTTCAGTAACTGTACAATCTTTTCAGATGTACAACAACCACTCCCACCATCTTCACTGACTACATGTAGAGCATTGCACAAATATTTTGTGGAATCCCCAAGTTACTGCCTCACTGTCAAACATCTCATTGGTATATGCAAGGCTATTCAGTACCAACACAGTTAAAGAAAAGTCTCCACTCGGTACAATAATGAGCTGCTGCCCAGGTTTATCTTGAGGAGTTACTGAGCTGGATGGTGCAACCAATTAATGAGAAAACAAAGGCTATAAACACATCTTTTCCAGATGTGGTGATATTCAATTGTCAACCCAGTCGTCACCCGCCTTGCCAACAATAAATAGCCCCAGGTTAATTTAAATGATTTAAGTGCATCTTTGCTAGTCCAAATCATTTTGACTGAAATGGGCTAAGTGAGCCTTGGCAACTCATTCAGCCAGCTGAGAGCATGATAATCTTCAGAAGATGGTAGTGATGAGGAGCTGAGGTTGGAAACAAGATTCCGTTGGCACAGCTGGATGAAGAACAGCTATATTTATATCTGAAAGACCATCATACTTGAACAAAAAGTCAATACTGTGTGCATTCCTGATCTGGACATCTAATTGTTAGGTATTTGGTATATTTGTGAAATAAGATCACAAGTGCATCCTAAACACCTAGTGGTTAGGATGTGGCACTCCCACCGCTGGGACCCGGGTTCAACTCCCAGTCAGGGAAGCTTTGTTGTGACCTAGTCTTAGGGAATCCTGCTCCGGCAGGGGGGTTGGACTAGATGCTTTTTTGAGGTCCCTTCCAACTCCTAACATACTGTGATCTTCCTATTGTACCTACAATGTCAACCAGCATTTCAATTAAGCCATGAATTCTTGCATGTCTTAAAAGTCAAACACATAATGTGCTGAGAGAAAGTCTGGCATTGGTAAATAACACTTATTTTTCTTCTTTCAACAAAGACAGGGAAGGTAAGCTTTCAAGCATACAGCACTGAGTGTAGAACACTATAATTAAGAACTATATATTAGAAAAAAAAGATTTTTGTGGTCTCTTATTAGTACTCTTTCTTGTGTTAGTCAGTTTATATTAGTCTGCTTATTTAACAACTCAATCTCATGGACAATTAAACAATACTCACAGAGGTATATGAATGTCCAACCCAATCAGTTCCACCTTATTAAACTCTTCTTTCATTGTTTTGTTGCATCCTGAATTACACAGTCAATACAGTCTCCCCAATAGGGCTATACTTCTGAATTCAGTTTAGAAATAAATCTCAAACTTGATAATTTCATTATCAGGTTACCTACACATGCTCTTTTAAATGTAAAACAAAAGTTGTAGTTTTTTTCCAAGAACTTCCACAGACTTTCCTTATTTCATCTCTGCAGTGATTTAAAAATTGAAGCACTAGAGCTCTTGAAATCACTGTTGTCAGAGTGTATTGTAAGAGACAAACTCACAGTCTGACTAGCATCAGCTACATTGACAAAGTTATTTACTGCACTTTATGGAGGCACTAATCTTGTTTTCCATATTCCTACTGAAAACTGGTGACATTCATTATCTTCCCAACCACCTTAGCATGACATGCAAGTCAGTTTGAAAATTGTGTCGTAATATCTCAACAGTAATATAAACATTGATTCTTTCCAACAGTAACAGTAGACAGAGACAAGACAACTTTTACATTCCTTCAGAAAAGCAGCAATCCCTTTTTGGTTTTGTCCATTCTATGGTAGACATAGATTCTTTCTTGTTGTAGATTTATTTTGGCATACTGCATTTATTTTCTGAATGAAGAACCCCCATTGGAAAATGTTAAGTGAAGTATATTTGGCCATCATAAAAAATAAAATAATTCAAATCCCAAGAGGCTCTAAATCTTTCTGGTTTTATGATAAGTAAAGGGTTACTTGTTTAAATTGAAATAAAAACTATACCTAATGTTCTGATGTTCCTTATTTTGGGGAAAATCACCTGAATTTCTAGAAAAAGAATCACTCAAAGAGCTGAATTACATTCTGTATAACTTATTCTACAATCCTCGTGTTTTATATAGTAGATGAGTGATCTGATATTTGTCAAAGGAAAGGGATAACTTATATTTTGTTATAGCAGCATACATCAGTGACAGGTCATGCCTCTTTGCAGTAGAGACCTTTAAGTGATACTAAATGAAACTATTATATACATACCATATTTCAAGTGACTGCCAACATTAATGCATTGTTTCAGTAATAACCATGAATCTACTGTGACATATTTGGGCTACTTCTCTGTGCAGTTATAATAAACTTTTGTCCAAGAGCATTTAAGTCTGTAGCACTCATTATCCTTGTTGTGTGACCTAGAAGGGTCCTTGGCAATCAGAATTCTGACACAGAAGTTCACAGTTCAAAACTGCCTTTCAAGTTGTCCCTTGAGACTACTTGTACTGATCCCAAGTCTTTTTTGACAGCTGTGTTGAGATTTCCTGATTATAAATTCCCATCTTCTAATCTTTCCACTGGAAAGGGCAGCTGCACGTAATGGCAAGTTAATTGCAGCATATGACATAGATATTAATAAATGCTGTAAAAAATTGCAATCTACATTTATAAAAACAATTTGGTGACAATAATTTCAGTGTAAATCTCCAAGTGCTCAAGAAGTCTAAGTTGCTCCTAAACACTGCAGAAGGAGAAAAAAAAGTTCAAGTACACTTTATAGGCTATAGGTCTCAGTAATTGTCACTGCATGGCAAGGTTTTATATTACACCAGTGAAAATGAAATTGTTCCACAATTGTTTAGGTATATGGCTGCAGAAGTTTGTTATGTTTAAAGCACAACAGGTTATAATATGGTACAATAAGACAAAATAACAGAAAAATACTTACCTGTATTGACTATAAACATAGTAGAAGACATATAAACTAACTGCAGTTGTTTGGCACTTGCAACTGTTTTCAAGCTATGACAACTGTAATACAGACCTGTCAGCCATTGTCCTACCTCATGATGTGACGCCTCAGATCACATAAACTAAGAAAATGCGAGAATAGATCAGTATGTGCATAAAAGAAGAATGATGCATACTTTTAGAGAAGGTGACATTATAATGCCTGTCATGTCAGATGTCAGAAGGACCAAACCAACAGCCCCCCAAGGAGCTATTATGATGACCTAGCCTGACTTGATTCATAATATATTTTAAAGCATTGCCCCCAGTAGTTTATGCAACTGTACAACTATTTAGTGATAGAGAATCTCCGAAGCCTTCATGAAGGTCTATTTTTCTTTATAGGATCTTGTTACAGCATTTCCTACTATATTAAAGAACTCCTTAAAGCTGGTAATCTTCTCCCTGAAGAGGAGATAAACTCTAACCAGATCACCTCTTAGTCTTCATCCTGCTACCTACATTGTGATCTTCAGTCTCTGACTGTATAAGCATTTGTTTCAAACTTCAAACAAACTCTTGTCTCTCTTCTGTTGATCCTTTCACCATTATCCAGCCAGAAATATTCCAGATAAATATTTAAGGAAAGAAGCAAACATGGTAAAAAGATTTATAGATTATAATAAAAGTAATTTTTATGCTTGTATGTGCTATTGATACAGCTTTACTATACGACTTTAGGTTTTAGGCCTAATAGTACAGATCTTCAGTTGAGAGCCACACAGATCTTTAGGGTTTTCTGGTTTAATGTCAAAAAGCAAAATACATAGCTGAGTATTAGGCTGTTTTCAATAAACAAGACAAATATTGAGGATAAGAGTAAAGTTTTCAAGGCTTAAAGCAGTTTAGTTCTTAAGCAAAATTTATACTTTAATCTTTCTAATCTCTGTAGAATACTTTTAAGTTATTCAGAAACTTCTGATATGTAGGTAAACTAACATACATTACAATCAAAAGCAAAAATACACCAAAACAGGCATCCATGCTTCCTCTTGTGACATAAGCAAGAAATACATACTATTTTTTCCCTCAAATCTGTGAAAGGAAACTTTGGTGAAAGCCAAAATCCTGATCTGTACATCATTGCCCTGGAGGTTAACATGATATAAGAGGGGCAAAAACCTGTAGGAAGTAAGGACACATTTGCTTGTTCTTGTCCCATGTGAGTGCCCAAAAAACCTGACCAAGCAAGTTGCTGACTTGAGACAGTTTATAATTCTTGGGTAGACTCTTTAAACTAGCATATGTTCTAGACTATACACCATGGTTCTGTTGGGCCCCACTTCTCCTCTTTTATACTTATTACAGTTTAAAAAAAAAACCAAAACAACACAACAACAAAACCCCAATACAACGCCACCCCAAAACAGAAGATATGATACCTTCCTCTAAAATCTTGCAATAGAAGACAAAAAGAGATGAATAAAGATATCAGGAGAGTACAACCCCTCACTGCCCCAAAAATGCTGTGAAGTTCAACACCTGGAAATGAGAAAGGATGCACAGTAGCAGACAGTCTACTCTGAGGATCTCATCCACCTCAACCACAGTGGCACCATGGTGTCTGTGTTATACCAAGTCATTTTCAGGTTCAGAGAGATGCTACCCAGGAGAACACAGGTGAATGCTAGTACTGCTGCTCTATTAGGAGTTGCAACCCACTGAGATGATTTCATCAGATCTCCTCAAAGATGTATGCTCTTTAGAAAATACACAAAGCTTTTTCTTCCTTATTGTGATTTAAAGATGTTTTTCACAACAATTTTCTCCCAGATTTTCAAAACTGCTTTCTGCTTCAAACTCTTTTTGTGTAGTTTTTCTATTGTATGATTCAAACAGCACTTTAAAAAACAATAAATGCTGCTCAAGTTTGCAGAGTTGTAGCTCTTTAACAGAAAATGGAAATATTTGTACATATGTAGATAAAAAAAAACAAAGCAAAGCAAAAAAAAGGCTTTCAAAGTATCTAAACACCTCAATATACCATTAATTCAATTAGTCATACCTCGTTTATGGCCCTATGATTTCAAGGGAACAGTGGAGTAGAAAAAAAGGTTTCAGGAAAACAGTGCAGTAATAGAACATCTGTAAATTGGCAAGTATTTTCATTAAATAATTAGCAACTGGAAAAGTAGCACATGCAAATATTCTAATGGAATAACTCACACTGGCATCTGTTTAACTGGCATTCACAAAATAAGACAAGAGCACCTGAGGTGTTAAAGCCCTAAAATTGCATATTGTAGCAAAACAGAAAAATAAGACTAATGAGTTAGCTCTATATTATTCTTATACGCTTATAATAATCCCTTAGCTAGCAAGTTTTAATTTTTTTTCAAGGTGTTATAAAAATTGCCAGAATAAGTATTAGTCAGAGGTAGCCTTTCAGTTATATCTTCAAATACCAGCAGGACTAATCCTCAGGTAAAATAGCAAAAGCTTAATGCTATCATATTTAATTTCAAAGGCTTTGAACAAAGAAATTATTTCAGATGATTAAATCAGTTCATTTTGAAAGAGAAATCATAGCAAAAAAATTATACTTGTCATAAAAGCTTGTTGTATTTCCCATAAATACCCGAGAATATTTCCATAAACTTGCAGACATATTAAAGAAATTGGCTTTGCATTCTAGAACTCAACAATTAATAAGGGAGTTGTTGAACACCACAGATGAATTTCTTTGTACTGACCTTGAACAAGGAGTCATTGTGAAGTATCATCACTGCATTTATACCTTTAGTAGTGTAGGAAGACTATGTCCCTCACACTTCACCATGCATCACTGAACTGTAACAAACTCTGACAGGTATAGAGCATATCTCTAAATATTATGACACTCTGCTAGTGACAGCTGGAAAAGAAAAGCTGGACACAATCACAGTTCTCACATTTACTGGAAAAGATGAGCTGCCATGCATAGCGACCGTGTTTCAGGAAACACTAAAGAGTTAGTTTTAAATATTTTTAAATATCCCATTTCCTGACATTTTAAAATGCAGAAAAACATCAGTTACAATTACAGAGGCTTTTACTGTCAGCAATTAGTCATTGTGTCATGTATAACATTGTCACAGAAATCACTGATGCAAAAAACAACCAAAACCTTAAAAATCTACAGCATTCGATAACCTTGCTCAACTATAAAGCAAGTCATGGCAATGGTCATTTGCAAAAGCAATGTTTGCATAACAATTACATGAGAGGAACTAAGCCTGGAATGTCACAAAAGCATTCCAAGATTATACTTTCTGCAAATCAAGTTCACTCATTAACCATAAGTATTTCTAAAGTAATTTATTTAAATATTAATTTTAAAATATGAAAACTACATTCAAGTGCTGCACCTTACACAGATGGCAAGTACTCAAAGGAGGACTGCATCTTCCCACCAGTGCTAACTTCAGTTTATATTTCCTCTTAAATTATTTTGATGAGTGTGCATTAATTCAGTTCCATATTCAAGCAGTCTGTTTACACTTTGAGGTGTGCAGCTACCTACTCTTCTGTACTTTAAACAGATGGACAGTTCAGCCTTGGTACCCAAATAAATACTTTCATTTTTGGCCAAAATAACACAAAAATCTTAGACGACATAACTTCACTTATCACCAGTCAGTTACAAGCTACACATATATATATTGAACTCAACATTCCCTTAAAAGCTACTTCTTTACTTACATAGCAAAATGTAGAGCATTCCCATAATAAATAAGAATGTTTACTTCTAAAAAGGATTATAAAAATATAATTTTATTCATGAAACAAAAGTTTTAATGCACCTATGCAATATGATATGAAATACTCTCAGGAATAAACTAGCACTCTGAAACAAACCAAATTTTTAACCATTACAGGCTTCTATTTATGCTTTGGGATTTTTTTTTTAAATATATTTGTTTGTGTATGTAGATATATTCAGAAGTCATAGTAATTATGATAATGTCACTGCTTTAACTGATTTTTGCATCATCAGAACAAGCTTGGTTGTTTAATATTACCAATTAATTCTATCACAGTATTAAATTTACTGTTTTTAACAATTTTGATTAAAAAAAGCATAATTTCAGAGAGCATGTACGTGACTATAAATATTTCTGTTCTATCTTACCTACAACTTTCCTGTAATTTATAACTATATTATATTAAACATTTTGCCAACATGTTACATTTGATGCTTCATTCAAATTTACTTGGCTCAGAACTTTTTCAAAAATATTCTTTTGGGATACTTTTCCTTATATTTTGTGAAATGTTTTGGAAAAAAAATCCCCAAACATCAACAGAAAATAATATAACTGTTTCAGTTGTTCTTTAGATTATTTACATAAAAAGGAGACACATTTTCTGAACATTGTAATTAAATTTTTTCCTCTCACTTTACTCAGAGAAGTTGAAGCTAAACACTTCAAACTCAAATCTGACTTGATGACTTTGCCAAGAATGCAAAACATCCCATCTTGGAAGAAAACAGGTACGATTTTATTAACTTATGAACCTTTCCAGCCAGCACACTGGAATATCTTGACAGTACTTTTTCTACTACTGGAGCTATGTGGTGCTTTTACTTTTATCTATTTAAAACACTGAGCTGGATAGAAGAAAGGGAAAAAAAGGGATGGTTCATTTGATGTCATTGGTAAAAAGAAAGACTTAAGGGATACTTATGAGGAATGCCTCAAGAGGCCTGAACATCCATTTAATTTCATCTGGTTTTTTTTGTTTCTTTTCCCATTTTTTTCACTGAGTCTTCTTTACTGTTTGGCAAATTAAGTGGGGAGGGAAATAATATTAAAGTAACAGAGATACAAATAAATTAAATGTACAGTAGAGGCAGCTGACAAAGCCAATACTGAATCTTTTCCAAGACCCACCCTTTAAAATTCCTACCCAAAATTCCAAAATTCCACCCACTTAAAATTCCTAAAACAGTATTTTCAGAAGTGTTTATGATCCATCAACTTGCGCAAATGTAAGCATCTTAAAGTGAAAACGAGGTTAAAACAGTAAAAAAGTGAAGAAGTATAGGAGGAGGTAAAAACATGTAGTACAAAGACCATAGAAGGAAACAACAAGGTTCAGTAGATAACACTGGGCTTTTTACTTAAACTTGCTTGCTGTATATGCCATCTCATCTAAAACTTATTACTGTCACACCTCTGTCTTCATCTCTAAAACATATTGATACCTGCCTGTTGCTCTAACATGCTTTGAGTCTCATGGTTTAAAAGGTCCTAAAGAAAAGTTAGTTACTGAATCAACAAAAGATGATGAACTAGATACCAGACAGTTAAAACCCCTGTTATTCAATTGCTAATTTATCTCCTCTATATGGATTAAACACTAAATGAGGAAGTTACAAAGCTGTAGAGTAAATTCATAATAATTCAACAAACAGCAGCAGAACATCAACAGAGTTGAATTTTTTTTTCAGACTCAGACTATGATAAATCTACATGGTTGGCTGCAGAGTCTGTAACAACTGTCTTTGCAATTAGATGGCCATATTCTCTTTAAGGAGATGGAACAGAGCTTAATGATACTTGAAACTGCCATATTAAAGGCATTTTTACAGTGACCACTTTTTTTCCTCACTTAGTGCAGTGGAAAATGGAGTTTGACAGAGATGACAGGTGATCTGAGGTTCATTTAAAGATGCAGTTAGTATTGTGTGCTCTTGGTTTTTACTTTTGAGTGCTTCTTCCAAACAAGAGCTTTTCAAAGAGGGAAGATTTGGAGTCCTAAATGAATTTAGCATTCTTTTATGTCAAGGGCAAAAATAAAATTTTCTTCTGCAGTTTCTCAAAAATCCAACATCTTAATTTAAATTGCATAGACCTGGAAATACTTAACAGTAGCTTTCTGCTGATTTCCTCATCTCATTTTTCAGCTTTTTCATCCAATAGAGATGTAATGCTAGTTTTCAAGGCATCTTTCTTGCATTTTGTTGTTGTACTTGATTTAAAGCGGAGGGGGAAAAAAACAACAAGATTTTTCTTAAGCCTGACCATATACATGTTAGAAATATTTGACTACCACACTTGAAATTCATATCGCTGTGTACTGAAACTGAAAGAAAGGCAAGATGACATTAAAGCTACGCTTGATACTACTCCTATAGTTAATGGTCTGTTAGATACTCTTTTATGTCCCTATTTCAGAGGGTTCATAACTTTAGGACAAAATTCTTAGCAATCTGAAACTAAGCATATAGGATAGCAGTCCAGAAAGAATTGTATTAGGCACATACTCAATCCTTTTATAAAACAGATTTTAAATAAAGAGATCTTTTTGTGCTCTTAGCTTAAAGCATTTTGTTAGTTCCTATTTATAAACATTTCTAATTTCAAAAACAACACTGCAGAACAAAAAAGAAACATAACTTTTTCACATGCATCAGGAGAGGCATGACCAGCAGGTCTAGGGAGGTGATTCTGCCTCTCTATTCTGCCCTCATGAGGCCCCACCTGGAGTACTGCAGCCGGTTCTGGGGTCCTCGGCATAGGAAGGATGTGGACCTCTTGAAGCGGGTCCAGAGGAGGGCCACAGAAATGATCAAAGGACTGGAGCACCTCCCCTATGAGGACAGGCTGAAGGAGTTGGGGTTGTTCAGCCTGGAAAAGAGAAGGCTTAGAGGGGACCTTATAGCAGCCTTTCAGTACCTGGAAAGGGATTGTAAGGTAGAAGGGGAAAGACTTTTAGTGGCTCTGGTTATTAATTATGGCTTCTGTTAGAACCAGAGAGGTTGTGGAGTCTCCTTCTCTGGAGATATTCAAAACTCATCTGGACACGCTTCTGGAAGACCTGGTCTAGGGAACCCTGCTGCGGCAGGCGGGGTGGACTAAATGATCTTTTGAGGTCCTTTCCAGCTCCTAACATTCTGTGATTAATGGCATTTATAGAGTTCAACCTACATAGTTAGCTAGTTCATATATCCATAATTCTCATCATTATTTCAAGGAGTGTTTCTTTTAATTGGATTGAATTTACTGTTCCCTAAGGTTATAGAGTGGGCACAGGCTGGTCTTCCGAACATAAGTTTCAGTGGGTCACAAGGATTTCTTTTTCTGCTTTGTTTCAGAATGATTAGTCTAAAACATATTTGTCAATATTTTGTTGAACTGAAGCCTAAAACTGCTCCAAGCCACTACTAAACACTTTTTCATCAGAGACACCGAACATCATCTCTGGAAACTCTAACAGCAGCTACTACTGTCATCCCTGTTGCTTAGAAGAAGGGAATCCTCCAGTGGGAGGACATGAGTTCTCTCAGCTCTGCCACTGACTGGTATCGATTACTCTGTCCACTTACAGCCCTTCATATTGAAGAGATTTCATTTCTCTTACCTTACAAAACAAAGTTTTTGTTGCACATCACTTCTGGCAATACTAGGATTACAACCTCAATTTTCAGTACAGCAGGTCCAAGCCACTCAAACATTCCTCATTTAAGAAATTGTACTTCAGGCATTAGAATCACAGTATAAACATCTCCCTTTTATACTAGACTTGAGTCTGCCTACATGACATAAGAAAAAAACTTAGTGGTCTATATGCAAAACAAAACCAAATCAGGTTCTTCAGTTAAAAAATGAGTTTAGGAAGTGCCAGAGATGCCGATTTAGCAACTATTAGGAGGCAAGTTGTTAAATTTTCAGCTGACATGCCACATTGAATCTTGCAGTGGCAAACATTTGTAAAGCAGTATTCGTTTGCATAGGTTTAATGGCTATCTAAAGCTTTGCTTTGGTATCTTTTGTAGACCTCAGCCCCACTTTAGGAAAACAAAATTAATCATGTATTCATTTAGACCTCAATATAAACTGTTAATGGTTTAATTATGCTACTGTATAAAGCTTCCCTTCTTCCCCTTTCACTTCATTCCATACCTTCAGATTGACCTTCTCCACACAAAAAACCCCAACTACACTATAGTTCTTCTCATCCTCTCACAAAGATTTTTAAATATTTCCTTATTAATGAACACATTGTTATGCCTAACTGAACATTGCTCTCGAGTATTTTCAAAGGACTAAAAAGCACACTTGAAAACTACAAAAATATTCATTTCTATGGATACAATATTAATCCAAATCTTTCTGGGTGCAACACAAAGTTTTGGGATTTTAATGCCTTTATTCCACTATCATAAAGTCCCATCATTCTTAGGCACAGATACAAAACCATTTCTTGCATGCAGTTTCCAGAGAAACAGGTGGAAGCAGGACAGAAGAAAGACACACTTAACAGATTTTCGCCCCCCCCCCCCCCAGTTCTTCCATAGCCCCTATAGCTTCATCACTCCTAAGCCTTCCTCAGATCCACAGGCCTTCTAAAATCTCTACATGCCCACCCTGTACTGCCCCTCACATGACTCTTGGCTCCAGTTTAGACCCCTAATGCCTCCCTAGATAACTTCTCCTCCTCCCTTCTATATTCCCTACGACTTTAGCTGGGCAAAGAGCACATACCACCACCAGTGTCTGGTTGTGTTGTGTGGCTGGTGTTGGGGTGATGTTGATGGTTTGGATAACACACATTCCCTAACTGGGGGCTGGTTAGGGTACAGAACAGCTAAAAGCACAACTCTTAGCTTTACTCTCTTAAGTCTGGCCTTCCTTCCTCAAAACAGTTGTCAGTTCTCACAAGACTTGGTAGAAACAAATAGCTTTTTGACATTGTATCAAAGTAATCGAGTTGCAGTTGGCGACTGGGTTCAGAAATTGTTACTGACAGTCAGCAGAGTATTTGCACAAGTGGTTTTTTTTCAGGCCACTAAGCTAAAATGTGATATTGGAAGCTGTGGAATTGTTTTAAAGGATGGAAAATGAGCATGGTTATGAATTGTGGTGGTTTTCAATATTGTAACAATGAAACTAAGTGCCAGCTTTCTCTCTCTGTATCGCATTCAAAACTGCTCAGCTGAGAAGTGAACTTAGCAGTGGATGGCAAGCTGCTGTAATGGAAGCCTCACACTGTGCAAAAACTGTTTCTACTTTTTTGATGTTTTATTTGTCTATCCAAATAAAATCACCCAGTGCAAATGTGCATGAGGAAACATATGGCATGCAGGAGGCTTATGCTAAACAAACTTCTACTTTCTCTCTTCCACCCTTTCTTTCCTCCTCTCCAAGATGACCTTAAACATACGTGCAAGGAAAACCTGTTTCTTAATTAAACATTATAAGAAACAATAAGGTCTAGTCCAGTGAGGTCAAGATCTTCATTGTTTTTACAAGCAATAGCTAACATAAATAATACTTCCAGGTTTCTCAGCTCTATGTATCTTTTACTAGGATGCAGATGACAGGGATGTGTTTAATTACATGAGGAGAGACATAAGGAGGCACACAGCACTGCAGGATTATGAAATCTCTCAGATGCTTCTTTCTTTGTTGTGTATTTCTGATTGCAAGCAGTCAGAGAAATTTAGTCTTAGTGGAATCTTTCTCATCTACCCATCTGAGTGACAGTGAGAAAACTGCATAGGACTGAGAGGGTCTCAATTCTTTCTAGTCAGCTGAAGAATAACAAAGAAGGAGCTAAAATATAGAGTTTAACCTCTTCTTCTGTGATCATTCTTCACTGCACAAAGACTAAGTGATCCTAGTTCAGCAAAGCATATCTATATCTTTATTTGCATGCTTAAATACTAATAAAGACCATGTATGGACTAGAGTTACTGAGAAAGATTATTCCTGTCCTTCATACACCACAAAGCATTAGTGCTGAAGTAAGATGAGCAGTGATATGGCTGAGAGTTCAGTCATTCAGAGAGCTGAGATCTGTATTAGACTGCCTGCTATACTGCACCTTTGAGGGAATTTGTTCTATTACCATTTACATTACACAGTATGGTAGTTGTAATGTATGTCAGCTGGAGGTTCCTTGCAAGTGATGCCTCACATTTCATATACAGTATCACTGCATATTCAAAAGCTTTACAGGTTTGAGTATAAATAAAACATCATTTTCTGCATATATCAATGTTGAATATGAGCAGGCTAAGAAGAACCACGTTTAGTCACTCTATAAATTAAGAGGTCAATGTCAAATTAGCCTCTTGTTGCACTGTCTTTTTAAAAAAGGAGGAGAAAGACACTGTGCTGGGATGGAAAGCTGGAGGTGTCCTCAGAAAAATCAAGCTTACTGCCACTGGGGCAGTGTCTGGTACCAGTTATTGCCAGTTGCCTCACATATCCTCACTCCTCATTTGGCAGTAGGTACCCTCAGGCTTCCCAAGGCTCTGAAGGGATACAATGAACAGCATAAATTCTGCCATGCAGGTGATTGCTAGCTTATATGTTCACGTTAAAGATATTTAAAAGCAATTTCTGAAAACTTCTTTAGCTTTCTGAATCTTCCAAATACTTAACTTCGGAGACGACAATTTAAAATGTGCCTTTCTTATCAAGAAGACACCATATCTGTGCCATATAGTGCCACTAATGTTTTCTAGCCCATTAGATTAATTTTTTTAAAGGAAGATGCTCTGCTTTTCTCAATGTTCATACTTTCCTATAAGCCTGAAGGGACACATAATAGACAAAAAACCCAAACCAAACCACAGAAGTAAAAACTAGCAATACATCTGATCACATACCATTTCATTAAAGTTACTTTAGAAATTAAGATGGGTGAATCATCTATCCAACCATTACAGAATAGTCTGAAAGAACAATTAAGGGAACAGCTCATCCAAGTAATATAGACGTACCTCAGTGAGCTTTGAAAATAACAACAAAGTTTTTCACAACAACATAGGTCAGCAGTAAGTGGTTCAAATAGCTAGCTGGTATTTAGGTAAATATTAAGGATATCTTTAACAAAAAATCATAAGGCAACAACTCTGTGTTGAAGACTTGGATTAACTCATCCAATTTAGCATACTAGAACCACTTTACACAGGACTTGATACGGAAAAAGACACAGATAAGGCCACAACAATATTCTGCACAAATAGTTTTCTTCCATTTTCTAACTTACTAATATCTTGGAGTGTCAGAACTAGAAAAATATATTTTCATATGTAACCTCAGGAGGAGAATAATATTAATAATAATAATAAAGTCAAACAATTTAATTAAATACTAAGTCATCCTGATGGATTCTTTTTTACATATAATACGAAAATGTGGTCTTAGCTGGCCACAAAGGACATTGCTTAATCATATCATTTCACTTCCTAGCCCAAGCAACCTGAGAAGCTACACATATTGTAGAATCACAGAACATTAGGGGTTGAAAGGGACCTCAAAAGATCATCTAGTCAGGTCAGATCCCAACCTATACTGATATATAGGGTTGGTCTCTCCTAGATGGAAAACTGTACACTTGGCTTTGTTGAATTTCATTAAATTTCTCCCTGCCCAACTCTCCAGCCTAAGTCATGCCGAATGGCAGCACAACCCTCTGGTGTGTCAGCCATTCCACCCAGTTTAGTGTCGTCTTCCAAAACTAAGACAGTTCTTCATCCACTTAAGCATCTCAACACAAGCAGTACACATCAATATAACTGTGCTCTACATTAATTATGTGAATTAGAAATCTATCACTAAAATGTGGAAATAATTTAATGCATGAGAAACAAGATGAAACAGCTTACACAAAACGTGAACCATAAGTGTCACCATTGGAAAAACATTGACTAATCTAATGTTTCTATTCAAGACAGAAAAGATTCTGCTTAGGTTTACATCTTAGTGATTCATTTTGTGGAAGGAAAAAATCATTGATTTTTCTCTTTCACAGAAATGCAGTATGTGCAGTGTCATCAGTACGTCAACAATTTACATTTGTTTTACTGCACAAAGGAGTTTCAAATCAATTTCAAAGGCTGTACATTTGAAAAGAAGCCAGCTGGCTTTTCAGAACTTTGAATGTGGTTGCCTTTATGTTATCAAGATAGTAGACAACTGAACATAAAAGGGATTCACAGCAGTTAATTAGCAAATGCCATTGTCCTGCTAAACAAAAAATTATTTCCACATAGCTGGATACCACTACCCTTAACAAATGATTATACTTCATGATACTACTTTCACAAAAAGTCTACATGTTTCTGTACTCTTTTAACACATTTATTTGTTGAAAATCTGGCTTCCGGGTGGCTACCTAAAATGTGCCACAATGGGAAACATAAGCAAACAAAATGCTTATTTTCTTTCAAATGCCATAATAAGGCACATGTGAATCCTGTCAAAAGATTGAGACATTTAACTCTGCAAGACACACTTACGGTACAGTGCAACTTCATGCAAAGAACACACAAAGGTGTAAACTACATCGCATCTGCTACCTTGTCTCAAAATCTGGCTTATCCGAATTTTCAGTTTGGTTGCTTCTGAAGACCCTTTGGAAGACTCCAATGAATGCAGAATGGAGCAAAATTTTTCTTAAAACGTAAAGGTCACTGGAGAAGAGTGAGATGGATAGGGCACTATAGGATGCTAGTGTTGGTTGTGCTATATATAGTCATAGTAGATGTAGTCAGTATGTATACGCACGTTGCCTCTTGGACCTGCAAGAGTAGCTGTGATGAGATGGATAGATTAGCCAAAATATAAAATCAATCTTAAATTCCATGACAGGAAAAGTATTCTTTGTTACTTGCCTAATTCCTGTAGAAACAGTGGCTACCCTAACAGCACCACTGAGGTTGCAGGAATACAGCATATACTGCAATAAAGAAAATGCTATTAAAAATGGATGGTTTCCATTCTTTCATTAGCACAGTATTACTAAACTATGACTCCATTCTGCATTATACACAGAGCTGTTAGGAGAACAATATGCTAAAAATTTAAGAAACATAAGCATAGATAACAGAATTCAAACTGAGGACAAATAGCAAAGGTTGGCACAAAAATAGGCAAAACCTCAGAGATCTAGTGTTAAGAATAGTGAAGCAGAGGAAAAACATGGAGTGACTGAGATCACGATAAGCTCCAAGTGGCTCTGATGATGCAAGCTTGTTTAACACGAAGAACAGAAGTGCAATTCATATGCCTGGATAAGCCAGCTAATCTTGTTAGGATATGCATTCATGTAAAATTAGTCTCTGCATCTCTGTCTGAAAGAAGCACTTAGACCTTTTTAATTTTTATAGCCTATGGCAATAAACGATTGTAATCATGGAACAATCAGAGCCTTTGCAATTCAGATCTGTTCTTAAGGTTGCTGCAGTCCACACTTCCAACCCAGCAATGGTCCAACTGAATTCATTTGTTTTGACTCCCAATGTTCTATGTTTCACATTATTGGAATACATTTCTCTGTTAAAGCTTCCTGATGGAAATCTAACACACACGGCGTGTCAGCTACAATTCTGCCCATTGCATACAAAAGCCTGATGAACTGTGGCAATGCAGAAAGCCTGCTGCCTGAAGTCGCAACGTGATCACATAATTATTGACCACGTTCTCTTGACCTTTCTATTGCTAGTTCAGGGCCTTGTCTTATGATTATTCAATGATTCAGTTATAAAGGGCTTCAGTACAAATTACACATTTTAAATATAAACATTTATTCAAGAGCAGAATGTGTCACAGTAACTCAAAATAAAATCTGACTAGGGAATCTAAGTGTTCATTATCACAGTAGCTATGCTGCTGGGCTTTTGTAGATTATCTGGCCCATGAGATTTCAGCAATGGGATGGTAAAAAAGTAAGTAGCTGAGTAAGCAAAATCTGCCTTCAGCTATCAGAGAAACTTAAAACTAATCATAGTGAAACAAACTAAAACCTTGAAAATTTTTGTTCAACTAGGTTACTTTGCATGCTTGCAAGATATGAAAATTATGCACACCGTTAGAATAGAGAATATTTTCCTAACAGGAATAAAAAAATTACAAAAAGAAATCTGTACCAATGAAGTGTTATAAGCACTCTTTTGTATTTCTGTATCTTTGGATACCAAAATACAGATAATTAGGATATGCAGGTTAATGTTGTTCCTAATATAAAGGAGGAGGCTAATATAATGTAAATACTCCCTAGTGTTTCAAAGGGGAAAAAAATTTCTAAACTATATACAATCTATTTATTTAAAAACAAGCAGAGAGACAGATGGCTGTCTCTCATAACACTGACCCCAATGGAAAATCAGGACAATCTACATCCACAGAAATCAATGAAAGGATTCATCTGTGAATCCATGAAAGAAGTCAATATTCCAACAAAACCAGAAAGATATGAAATGTTCATTGAATATCTACACTCCCTTTATATACTCCCACTATACTGAACCACGCTTCTTTATCATTTACCCCCCTTGTGTAGGCAGAAGCATCTTTGTCAACCTGTGCCAATATCATTCAACTGTTATTCTAAAAGTCTGCTGAGAGAAGTAACAGAAACTTAAATCTCCTTTATATGCAAATGAACCACCACACTTGCGTTTTCCATGTGCAACTGTTCCCTTTGGTAGTTGTCTTTGGTCAGCTCTTGAACTTTTGACTCTTTTCCTCTATTTGTTGAGGAAAATTTTAACAAATACAAAATTGCTGCAGTGGAGAGGAACAGAGAATAAAACTGAGGCTCCAAACATTTAGGAAAATCTGACTGCCTGGCAAATGGATGCATGATCAATAACAGAGATACAGAGAGAAACACATTATACAAAAACATTGCGAAATATTCCAGATGTCAGCAACACTAAGCCTCAGACGTCAGACAACAAATGAAGAGTATGCTCATACTTTGATGTTCAGCTCCACTTTGGGCTGGAGTTTGTTACTATTCTCTTTTTAGCAAACAGTATTTGCTAATATAAGTTTGCATACTGTGTTTTTTCCTGTGGTATTTTGCTAGTGACACAAATTTAGCTAACTTAAAAATGGATGTTTCCTCATAAGTATTTATTCCTGAAGGTAAAATTGAGTTGAATGTGGCATAATTTTATATTTACTTACTTCATTGTTTACAAGACTTGTATTTCATGTTACATATATCTTTCAAATTTTTTTGTGGAGGTTATAATATGTTTTAGCTAGAAAAGAAAGTGATTCTACAGAATCATCATTATAAAGCTTTATGGAAGCAAAATTCAACAGACTATATAGTTAAAAAGGCATAGAAAAGGCAAAGCTGTTAAATCAGATTATTACAAAAAAGAACAGGTAAAGTTAATGACAAGCACTGTAAAATATTTTCTTAACAGAGCCCGACAACTTTACAAAGTAATTGCAATGTTTCCAAAATATAGTATGCCAGTTTAATCAGCAGTTTAATTCCAGATTCTTTCTGATCTCTCAGAGAAACAAGAGATGTCCCAAATGAATAACAAGATGATGTCCTAGAACCTTGATGTATGCACAGAAATCACAGCAGCAAGTTAATCTGTGATGGCATTGCTGCTGACAATGGCTTTCAGCAAAAGGTCACCAAGGAAATACAGGCTAAAACCAATTCACAGCATTTGAAGCCCCAAAGTAAGGTAGATTATAATGTCTCTATTATGAGATGAAATCTTTAGCACAGGTTTCCACTAAAAGCAGATTAAGAATTTGTTTATGCTCGCAGAAAGTACCTCAGTTTAAACACAAAAGATTCTATCAAATTCCAAGTCTTCTCTACTTATTGCAAGTGAAAAATCTATAAAGTCATTGCCATGCATATTGTGAGACAAACTTCAAAAGTCTCTAAACAAGGTCTGTTTTTCCACTTTCAGGAATATTTATTCTACCCAAATCCATGTAATATCCTGTACGATTAAGGTCCCGCTACTTGGACAGAATGAAAGATGCAAGCAAAAATTACTTTAAAGCAGAACTAGTAAAACTTTGATTCCTCCTGATTTGTGGGTTTTCTCCCCTAACTCTTCACCTTCCTTCACTCATAAGGATATCAGATTTCCTAGGGTTCTTTTTGTCAGTCCTGCTGTGCTTAGTACAGGCATCTACTCAGAGAGTGGTTTGTTGGTTACTGACATACACAGTATATGTAGGCGTGCTGGTCCCTCCCCCCGAGAGAGAAATAAAACAGGTCTCTGCACTCTAGCCATCCACTTATTTTGCCAACATTTGATGAAGTTAATTACCTTTGCAGTTTTTCCCTTTTTGTCCAGCAAGCATGACATTGACCAATGGATTACAAATTTTGGGAGGATAGAGGACAAAGATCACAGTCTCTCTTTTGTTTGTAAGAAGGTTCTCTGGAGTCACACATTACACAATATTCTCTGAAGTACTCACGAGTGCCTCTCAGTTCAGCACTGATATCAGAGCTGGTCATTCAGAGCTACAGGAAACTCCATGAAGTTTGAGACTGTCACTAAGAGCCTTTGTAATGATACCTGCTCACATCTGCTGAACACCAAAGGTTTGAACTCACAGACCCTGAACCCTACCACCGCTGTGCTGCTGGAAGCTACAAGACAGCTGGAGCAGTCTACTGGCATATAAAGCCTCTCAGTACAAATCAGATGTTTTGTGCAAAAAGACCACATTTTGGATCTAATTATAAATGGAAATCTCTCTGCTTGTATTTCTGCTAGACATGTATACTACAGAAGTTCCATGGCAAACACACACTAGAAACCTTTAATTTATTACTAAACACACATTAACATTTGATATTTAACACATGAAACACATTCATTCAATAATTTGTGCTCCAATCTCACTGGCATTTGTTGCTCAAAAGGGTTAGATTTTCCAGATTTTTTTTTTAACCATAAGAAACACCAGTACCCTAGACCTTCTGCCACCAGCATTCTTCTCCCTGTGTAGATTTATGAAAGAATTCAAGCTGGTAGCAATATTCCACATATGTCCACTTTGTATAATCCTCAAAAAACAAAGGAGTGCAGATCTGCAAACACAGTGAATCTAATTCTTGTATAGACCATTTGCAGTATTTCCTCTGTGGGTAGCAGGAGGAAACACTGGCTTCTGCTTACAGAATTTTGATAATCTTCAGTAAAATCTCAATCATAATCTTTGTATATTTAAAGCATTTTTGATCATTACAACTACAGAAAATAGAAAAAGCAGTATTTCCAGCACAAGATATAGAGATTGAGTGATATATATTAATCCTCAGTTTTTCTCAACCTGAGACAATAGAATTAGATTCCAGGGTAAGCTCGCATACTGTGTATCTAAATCTCTGCACTGAGTCTGTGTCTCTAAAAACAAGAGCTACAAAACGTTCTGTCTCAAAACATGAAATGTGCTATACATAAATTAAAGGCAATTATTTATGTTTATGGCACTACTAATTAAAAATAAATAAATTACAAATTCATTCGGGTGCAATTAAAGGTTACCTGAGAATATGCTTAGGCCAGTACAAGAACAACAGAGAGAAGCACAGAGATGGCGACATTAGCATATGCCAGCTGGGGAGGGGCATGTGAAAGGTGAGAGTGCACCTGTGTGAGCATGAAAGAATTGCCAAGGCATCTTGGCTGCAAGTGAGCACAATCTGATTCCTGGAAAACATAACTGTGTAGGTTTCCTTTAACTAACATTGAGCAAAAAATAGTAGCTGCTTCCATAAGAATTCAAAGAATGTATAAAATATATCACCCTCCATAAGCAAATACTGAAAGTAGGTATTTAGCTACAAGCATACAATATTTGTCTGCTTTCATCTAAATGAATTGGAAAAAATGCCCCTTTAAAAAACATGTGAAATGGGGGGGGGAGGACACCAAAGTAATGTAATTGAAAATAATCATTTTATCCTAACAGATGGCCAGGTGGCAATATAATGCTTTGTTAATTTTGTAGCAAGGGCACAAAATGGTTTTTCCTTTCTAATCACCAAAAAAAATCAATCCCCTACCCCTTCACTCTCAACCCTCAAACCTATGAGCTATTTGTATATCAATGCTCATCTACTGGATAGAATTGTTGTTATTCACATACCTCTTAATAAGGAACATTTTATGAAACTCAGATGATGACATTTCATCCAGCTACAAAGAGTACTGTACAAGTACAAAGAGTACTGTAACAGTTATTGTCCTGCCTAACAATGAGTAATTTGATCATTTTCACTGATGTCAGTGTTATGTTTTTATAGTCATGTTATCTAAAGTATGTCTGGCATGGATGTGAAAGGTGATGAGGACATTAGTCCAGACAATGGCACAGAATCCAACTCTCACTGAAGTCACCAGGACCTCATAAATCGATTTTAATTAATTTTGGTCCAAAAGTATTACACAATTCTCTGTGCTGCAAAAAACTCAAATCTGGTACAGTTGTGGGCAATTGATAAGAGAAACTGAATAGAGGGACATTAACACTGATTTGAAAGCAAATTCACTGGGAAGTGTGGCTAAATATCTCTGCTTCCTTTTACATGCCATTTTAAGGGTAAGCAAGTCTCTAATTTTCAGTAATACAAAGCTTTGAAATTTTAAATACTGTGTATCCAAAACTATTAATTTTTAAGAGACACAACCCAAAATATCTGACACTGATTAAGACTATCTCTGTACTAAAAGAAAAATGTCGGTTAGTACAAGACAAAGAGTTGAGTACTTCAAAATATCTGAAAGTTGTGAAATGTGACAAATATGCATAATATCATTCCAAAGGTTTAAAATCAGAACAAGCACATGCCAAAATTAATACAGAACAGCACAAAATATTGCTTCAGTTATTAAAATGCCTGCTATGCTGGTAACTTTCATATGTAGTCCTTTCAAAATGCTGTGCTATGAAAAAACAGAAAGAGATCTCTAAGGTGCATTGTAGAAACATACTGAACCCTTGTATCACCAGACAGACATTCTCAAAGGCACCAAAAAATCTCAACTTAAATCAAGACCAGTGATCATTGCTGTCTGTTTTCTTTCTGTAACCTACAATGAAGTTAAACATAGAAAGACTGAGAATCATGTTAGTCACAAACCACATAGGGTATGTAAGGTTACCCTTGTAAAATGAAACAATTTAACTATGAAGATTTTTCATATTTTTTTAGTTATACTGATGAATAAAATTATTCTACAGTGGCACAATTTGCCAGAGAACTTACCCCCCTGACAAAGTTGTGTTTCAGACCTGTACTCCCAAAATTCATTAAAAAAAGGGTAAGAAAACACACAAAATATGAAAAAAAAAAAAAAAACATTAACAGAGTTAAAGCAGCAAACGGCAATGTTAAAATCTAATATGAAGGGGGAGTTGACTTTTTCCCAAGCTACTGAAGATTTCTTGGCTACAATATGCAGGGAAATGGAACCAACCTTGATATTAAATTCAGAATACAACCTGTGTTTGGATATTAATACTCTCTTATAAGAAAAACAAATGAGCATGTGGAGCAGAGAAAATTCTAAGGGTAAAGGTGTAAAAGACGGCACATTGCAGTTCTGTATTTACCATGTCCTCCTCTAACACAGCCAAGTAATACCCCCAAGAACCAAACTCTTCCAGTAGCTCCTACCACACAGGCACAAGCTGAAATTTGTATGAATATTTATTGATATTTTTGCAGCCCTTCAGTCCACTTTTGTGTTTTTATGGTGTCTTTTTTTTGAGGAGTGAGGGGTTATTTTACAGTATGAGAGGGCTATTTGTTTGCTTGTTTTTGTTAACATGCGGAATAGCCATACATCTATATGCAGATAGAGACACAAGGGTAAGCAGTTATGATGAGAAGCTTGCACCACACAATACTCTCAGTTTATGCTACTTCCCTAAATTCCTATAGGGGAATTCCTATGCTATAATTTTAGTAAGCTAAAACAAGTTTCAGACCTAAGTGGAAAGACATGCTGCTCCAGAGGGCATTGAATCCTCCTGCCAGCCCCTGCTGGCCCTTTACTTATGCAAACACACTCTTTCTATGTGTAGGACAATTAACCGAGCCACCAGAGATGGCAGATACATAGATACATTCAGTGGCTTAAGCTGCAGAAGCACATAAATGGGGGAAAAAATATGTAGGTACTGAACTATAAATTCATCCCTAACATCAAACAAAATGATGGGATGAAAGCTTTCTGCATTTTCTCCCTCACCTGCTCTCCTGCAGAAAATGCACTGACTTGAAAGAAACAATCCTTACTTGCTAGTTGTGCCTGAAATTCCTGTTAATAAGTTGCAACTTTTTACTTATTTAAGCCATGTATTACAGTTTGCTTTTTCAATTTCTGCACTGCTTCACATTCTGCTCTACATGTACCACTAATGAGGAGACAACTTTTTAAATTAAAGGCATTAATAAAAAGCTGCTTGTAGATATTTTTAAATTAAAAAAAAATGTCAAATGTAAATAACCATCTGGGGATCTGAATAGTTATTTTTTTATTTCAGAAAGCTTACAGCAAATTATTTCTGGAGAATTAAAGGTATAATCCTCAACCAATGCACTGACAGATACTTTATGATGTTTGTGCTATAGTGAAAGCTGATACTTTTCTGATTCTATATTTTTTAAGCCATTCATACCCCTGTTATAAAAAAATAATCACACCCACCTGATGTAAATTCCATTGGAACTTAATTGTATTTCCTTTCACACCCTCCCTTTGAGTGAATACTGAACCATGGCTTGCCCAACTGTTTAGCATAAACAGAACTTGAAAACATCATTCCTTGTGATCATACTCAATCCTCAGGTTGATTCCTGTGTATTAAGAGAGCCCTAAATGTTCATGTCCAAGTTTAGAGAGGTTAAGAGCTCTCAGTTTCCCACCTCCCTTCCTGCATTGGCCCCAGGTGAAGCAAGTGCTCTCCTGGCACAAGACAGTAATATTATGCTGCTGTATCCTCTCTTCTTCATTACACCAAGTTGCACTGTCTCTTCTGTGCTCTTAAACCTTTTGTATGGTGATTTTCACAGCCAAGAGGTAGTTTAATCTTTAATGACTATTATGCACTAGCAATGCACTCAGGCAAAAGCATTGCTTTCTTTAAAGAGTCATCAATCTAGAGAAATCATTTTGACAATTGAGTTCAAGAATAACAGCCAAAAGCCTAACCTTTTAGAAGTGCCAATTTTAACAAAAACACAATACAGCTGAGATGTGTTTCCTAAGAGCATATTCAAGTACTAGCAAAACAGAAAAGACAACTGATGATGAATAACAGATAGGAGAAACTGATGTATATGGCGTGAGAGGGAATGAGACCGGGGAAAAATCAAAGATAGCAGTTGTCACTTCTATACCAGACATGCCAAAGCTTGCCCAAGCTTTCCAGTAGTTGTGGACATCCATTTATTCACACAAAAGTAATACAATTAATAGTGTATACCTGAGCATGAAAATTAAGGCTTTTTATTTCTGGAATCATGGAAAGAAAAAAGGCATGGATTTAAAACAAAACAAAGCAACACAAAACCATCCTGAGTTTTAGTATTATTTTCTGTTCATTAAAAGATTAAATCCAAACAGAACGACACTTCATCAATGATGGGTTTCTATTTTAAATAAAAGTATGATTACAAACTCTAAGACACCAGGAAGATGTATTATTTCCTTATCTAACCAGTGGGTTCCCATATATATAGCTACACAATCTCTTCAGAGGCATGCCCTAAGTATGCTGCCTTCACACACGTATAAAAATGACCAACTGCAAGACGTGATTGTACTTGAATTTGCACAAGTCACTACTCTGTCATCATAAGCGCCAGCCACTCAACATCAAAGGCACTTTCACTTAGGATTCAACAAACATTTATCTTGAAGAAGAAATTCTACAAGTACATTAATGAGACATTAAATATGCTACACAACTAGAATGGGAAAGAAAGTCTCCAGAACTTCAGAACTTTGTTCCTTATTATCAAAAGCACATAAGCACCACTTGAAAAACTTTTATGTGAGCGGGGAGTGGTGTCAGTGTAATTTTTTTTGAGCTAAAACATGATTCTAATTTGATCAGACAAAGAAAACCCCTACTTATCATTTGATTCACTATCTTTCATAAACAATTCTACTTTCTTACCTTTTCCCTTTGTTCACTTAATTACTGGATTGTTTTAAGAATGTTTGAAGATCAAAAGCTGATTTTATTGTACTTTGAGGTGTGAAAATCAAAGACAATCATAAATAAAAGATGGTAAAAAATATATTTTTTCCCTCCAAAAATAAAAATTTTATTTTTAGAATATATTTTTCCCCTGATTAAAATAAAATTAGTGTTTGGGAATGCTCTGAACTACAAACTGTATTGGTTTCTTCAAAGAAACAAAAGCCACCTATGTAAAGGATAGCAGAGGTAGGTGCAGAACAGCTACAAGATGAAGTCATCATGCACATTTTACCATACTGCAGCAACTGTGTATCACAATTTTTTAGAAGGCTAGAAGACTTACATACAACATCATAATGGGGTATAACGCTATCTAGATTGGAGCAACTCAGTGTTAAAGGGCAAATTTTTAACTCTACTAAATCAATAGGAAATCAGATAATATCTTACATAGGATTTCCCTTCTGGCAATTTCATCTATTCAAAATTTTAGTCTGCATGCTAGAATAGCTAGAAAATGTATTAAATGCAGGTAGAGTTTTGCTCATGACCCATTTGTGCCACATTACTACTGTAAACTAGAAAAAGATATATTCTTTCTGACAAGGATATTACACACACACACTCATCCCACAAAGCAGAACTGCCAATAAATGCTACTTTACTTAGAAGACACTTTACCTATAGTTTGAAAATCTTTACCATATCTGATTTCTTTATGACAGTAATAAGAGTCGAAAAAGTTAGCTCTTAACAAGAACTCTGGAAAACATAGTGCTCTAAGTCAAACAGGGAAGAGTTTTCATACAGAAACAACTGTGTGACCCAAGTCTATGTTTTTCATATGAAATGCAAAAAATGCAATTGATTTCCCACAAATACCACTAACATTTTTGACAGACTTGCAGCTTCAAGTAGCTTTTTCAGTTGGTGGGTAGCAGTCTAGTAGATACTGCTTTTGAAATGAATTGCATGCCCCAAACTGCTAACAGACAGCCAAGTCCCATTGAGGGACTAAGGCTACAAGAAGCTGAATTTCTGATCAGAGAAGTATCTTGCAAATACTTACTGTACTTTGCTACCTGAAATACACTGAACAAAACCGTATGAAAGTGCTGCATGACAACTGGATGCCTGAGGTCTCCCTTCATTATGGGAAGAAAAGCAAAGCTACTCTTTTCGGTCATATAACCTGCACATCACGTTTGAAAGAATAAAACAGGAGAAGAAAGGAATTGAAAAATACACAAACAGACAAAACTTCCCTTCTTCTTGGAGTGAGAAGTTCCATAACTACAAATATCTGTACTGGATGTAGGAACACTGCAGGACTGAGCAGTAAATGAGCACATACAGAGCTTAAGAATGGGGATGTGAAAAATGGAAGCCAAGGCTCAAGCCGGTAGCAGAAATATCATTCCATAAAATATTTGGATTAGAGAAAGACCCTTCAAAGACAGCAGAAATGTTTCAAAATTATTATATCAGACTGCCCTGAGCAAGATCCTAGCAAAACAGAGGGATATCAACTCTTCTCCGTAAGCCTTAGCTATGAGTAAGAATTTTATATAGGTTGATAGTGAATTTTTGACTGTATAAACTACTAGAAAAACCCTACATACTGCTGAGATGCTAGACTATATTTCTTAATATCCTATTTTGATAGCAATTCAGTTAAATCAGCTTATTTCTTTATGTTAGGAATACGTACTTACTTGCGTCTTCCATCAACAATGTTAAACCTACATGAGGCTACTTACCTTCCACTAAAGGTAGATTTTCAGCCTGTATTATATTCAATAAATATTTTTGAAAAAAACTTGTTTTGGTGAAAGCTTCTATGCCATAATATTATTTCCAATTAGTAACAGCCTTGTAAGTTGACATACAAAAACCAAAATAGAAAGCAAATTGCGGGTGATTTATTCATTTGCTTTTTGCAGGCATTTCAATTGTTAAAACAATTTAAAGCTACAATCTAACCCGTGTGGCACACTGTGCTCAATCCAAATTTTTCACCCCAAGCCACACAACACAGAAAACTATTGGCATGTTCAAATACTGATGATGTACTAAGCACTGTATTTTAACAACACAAATGTCCTCAATTAACACTACATATTCATTTTAATTAGGATTTGAATTTCTAAGAATTTTTGCTCAAATGCTATGATTTTATATAATTTCTATCAATGATTCAAGACAAGGGGAAAGTCAAAGGTTTTATGTAAATTATTAGTTACATAAAAGAAGAAAGTATGCCTAAATTATGGTAGCTTCATGTCAGCAAACAACAAGCTATTCTGAAAGTAGCAGAAATACATCATCCATCTGCAGGATAGATAAGTCCTCTGTCATAGGATACAGGAAAGCAAGAAGAATGTCTCACAAAGATGCAGTATTCTACCTGATTTAACTGATTTGCTAGCAAAATAGGATATAAGAAATATAGTCTAGCATCTCAGCAGTCAGTAGGGATTTTCTAGTAGTTGATACGGTTCTGTACAAACACTAAACAGTGCTGTTGTAAGAAATGTGCATGTGTATTTTAAAATACTGGTGAAACTAGTTCAGCTAAAAGAGAACCAGAAAAATTGAAAAAATATTACAGGGGGAAAAAAACCCAAAATAAAAGGCCCCAAACAAACCCTTGGTCAATTTCTGTATGTATGGTTGTCAATTTTATGCTCAAATAAACTATTTTGCCTTGCTTGTCACTCTTACACAGAAGGCAACAGAAATGCACAATGAAAGGGATGTCAAGTCCAAAACAATTAATCCAGCCCAAATAAAGAAATTAAAAAGTTCATATAATAGAGTGGGGAAAAAAATAATCACAGGGTGTCTCAATTAGACAGACATCATGAATATGAAATCAAATGGTATAAAATGGTACTATTTCTACCAGGTAAAAAGCTTGCATTCACCACCATGGATATTGTCTCCAATTTGAAAAGATTATTTTGAAGTCTAATCTGCCTAAAACACAACTGGTACCCACCTTCTAGTATCCCCAAATGTAACAGATGTAGTCTCTAATTGCATAACAGATCATTAATAAAAAACACAGATGTGTTCTACAGCTAGGCCAGAATTCAACCTGTAGTTAATACAACTAGCAGTCAACATGTAGTTACTACTGATAATGAGCATCTAAGCATGTTTTTCTGACCAGTTTTGCATCTACTCCATAACTGTGCAATCACGACAATGCTTCCTTGCCTTACCTGTTAAAGTACAATGTGATAGACTTTTTAGTCTTTATAATGCCAAACTCTACAGGCATCAGACATTTTCCCCTCCATTTAGAAGGACTTTTATCCTACCTTGAAAGAAAAGCATTTTCTTTTCATGTGATTTGGTTCATGAAAAAACATCTAGTCTTTTAATCTTCTTTCTTTTCATAGATGCTTACAAACAGCTTAGTTTTTGTTGAAGGATTTTTCTGGGAATTTACTGACTATAATTCTCTAGCTCCTCTTTTCTTTCCCTTTCTACCAAAATGATTTATGTTCATTGTTTTCTATGAGCTTATAGTATGCTGGATGCTGTAATCACAGATGAAACTTGGACGTTTCATACATGGTTGATTTAGCCATTAACATCAAAAATGTAGACTTGCTTTCCTCATGAAATGGGAAAAGGACAGGGAATACTGCTAATGAACAGTAAGGTATTATGCTTAATATCTGCACATGGGTCTCATACACCTGGGTATGGCATTTTTTGTAACATGCTTACACTGTTAGGGAAATATTATTCCTTAGCTCTGTGAAGGCATAAATTACTATTGCAGGTAAAAAGTAGAACAGAGTCAGTATTGTACATCATGGACATTCTCAGAAAGCATACAAACCTGTAAGAAATGGGTGATTGGTTTTAATTAAGCTGAAAATTAAATATATATATTTTATACTTTCATAATGTATTCTGTCAAATATTGAAATAGGTCAGCCTGGAGAAGAGAAGGCTCAGGAAGGACCCTATTGTGGCATTCCAGTACTTAAACTGGGCCTACAGGAAAGATGGACAGGAACTCTTCACCAGGAAGTTTAGTGATAGGATGAAGGGTAATGGTTTTAAACTGAATGAGGGTAGGTTTGGATTAGCTAGTAGGAAGAAATCATTTACAGTGACAGTGGTGAGGCACTGGAACAGGTTGCCCAGAAAAGTTGTGGATGCCCCATCTCTGGCAGTGTTCAAGGCCAGACTGGATGGGGCTTTGAGCAACCTGGTCTAGTGAAGATGTGTCTGACCATGGGAGGAGTGCTGGAATTAGATGACCTTTAAGGTCCTTTCCAACCCAAACCATTCTATGATTCTATATAACATACTAAAATAACAGACTATAATTCACGTTTGTATCTCTGATTATTAGCAACAAACCCACAGCAAAAATTAAGAGAGCAATACAGTCAATTTCACCCACTTTTCCTGCATAAATGGACAGATGCCTAAATAAATTGCCTAAGGACAAGCATTATTGGGGAATAAAGGAAAAAAGGCACGAGACTGGGTTCTGCCAATTAGTAGCAATAGCATCTATAATGAAAAGCACATAAAAACAACCTGTACAACGGATTGCATTCTACACATAGGGAAACTGATGGCCCAGGCAGAGAAGCAATCTGCACAAAGGCACCAGTAACACCAGTAAGCAAATGACTGTTTTCCAAACCCAAATTTCTCCTGTATGGGATATGCTGGTCTTTGCTTGCCTCCTCAACTAATGTTTTTTACCACAGCTGCATAAATATAAAAGACTGAGGAAGCTACAGATACTTAGATATGATACATCTAATTAACTGGGATTTTCAAAATGTATGTGAAACACAGAAAAAGCTCAAGCTACAGGGTTCATTCTGGTTTCATTTTTGTTAATTACATGTGGGTCAACTGGTTGTTAAAGCAGTCTAGAGTAATGTACTGATGTTACAATTTAACAGCCACGATGCACTTATTTCAATAAATTCCAACCACAATATCAAATGGTATTTTGTTTTCCAGAAATGAATTGTGCATAAATTCAACAGCATGGAAAAAATAATGGTCTGCTCAAATATTCATATTCCCTTCAGTACTTTTACTACTATACAGCTGTCCTAACATTACATTAATTTTAATTAAATTTTGCATTTCAAAGCACTTTTCCCACAGTATGTTTTTGTGCGACTTCTGTCAATATTTGCAGATAAAAGGAAGGACAAAGGTTACATGTTAATTATTAATTATCTGTTGAAAACAAATGTAATGAGCTTAGTTTGTATCAGGTCACACTAAGTCTCAGCCACTGTCTGTGAACTGTTGGAGCAATGAACACTATAGCTCCGGGAAGGATAAACATTGCATCTTTATATGCTTGAGAAAAAATTATTGTTCTGCCTTTTTGCATACTGTCATGCACCCATGTTCTATTCTAAAGGTTGGGGGTTTTGGGGGGGATGAGGGGTGTGTGGGATGTGGTTCCAGCCTAAGAATTTACTGTTACTTTGCATTTGCAGGTTCCTCAAGAAATAAGCAAATTTTGTCACCATGAACCTTTTACTATTTCCTTCTATCCAGAGAAGAGGGAAAAGCCTAGACAAAGTTCCCCATAGAGTTTGTCAATAGCAACAATACTGACATTCACAGCACTGAACACATTCTGCTGAGAGACTAAACCAATTAATAGTGCAGGCACTAAAACACAAGTTGGTGACGTTAACTAATCTCCAGTTGCATTGATCATTACGTGTCCTTTGCACAAAAACTATTAAAGCTCTGACCTTAGCAGGCAGTTGTTCACATATAAGAGACCTGAGTACCCTCAAAAAACTTTTATTTTTAAAGAAAAAAGAATAATTGCACTTATTATCAACACTAAGAGAGAAAAAAGGTCAGTGCTGTTATTTTAGAAGGCACGTACTATCCATGCTGGACAAAGCAAAATGCAATCACTTTGGAACAGAATCAGGCATGATACTAATCCTTCTTTACTGCTAGTCCCCTGCACACATACAGAAATATACCTAAATATCACCTTGGAAAAAAAAAAACATATTTTCTAGAAAAAGCTGGACATTTTGGGAAGCTTATACATTTTTGAAATATTTTAGACATCAGCAGTCTACAGACCAATAGCAGATGTTCCATTCCTTACAAGCAATCAAAATTGTTACCAGGATTTAATACCATTTTTAGAAGACATGATTAACATGCAACTGTAAACAAATTCTGGAAGGAAGGAGAAGCAGAATAAAAGAGAATAACTATATGTGTCTTCTAGGGTTAGACTTTGTGTTGCTTCTCTGCTCTTCAGAGGATGTAAAATTCTGACACAGTTCCCCTTATGCTTCCCCTGTTGCAGGTGACTCACCTGTGCCAAAGCAGTCTCCCCAGTGTCACTAAAAGTGCTCCCAACTCTGAGAAAAGTTAAGGACAAACTAAAGAGAATATCTGCATTTCCCCTCAAAGAGCTCTTACTCTCCCACAGATTTTTTCACTCTCTTTATGGCAGAGTTCTTCCTTTTTCTAAGCCTTTTTGTTGTTTGCACCTAAATCCATTCATTTCTTTCTTACAGGGCTGTGGGGAACGGGAGGTTTGCTTGTGTTTTAACAGGGGACAAAAAAATTGATGCTGTACTGCAAACACAGAAAATACAAGCATAAAGAAGAGTCTTACCACTTGGGCCAATATTCATCACCTGCTCTTTTGTTTTTGTTGAGACACAAAATGAATCATCTATTTTAGTGCAATCCTCTTTATTTACAAAGAACATATTCACAAGCCTCATTCCTTTAACACTGTGGAAACAAATCCAAGTGACCTTTCTTCTTGAAAATTCAAAAGAAGTTATCTGGCTTCTTCCCAGGGCCCCACTACAGATTGCCTTTCTCACTGTCTGCTGCTTTTTGCTGACAGGTACTTTGTGAAAAGTTCTCCTAATGCTCTTATTTTTACAACTAATCCCATGGAAACCTCTCAGACCATACATCTCAAAGGCTCTGTAGGCTCTGCCAAGTGGCCTGTTGCCTCAGGCAGTCTTTTTCATTCTGGCCAGTTACCTTTTTCTCTTAAACAGCCTTAATTTTACCTTTCTGTTAGCCTGAAAGTTTAACCTAGAACACTTGCAAGATCGAACCAGGTCTGTAACAGCCAGCCAGAATATAGTCCATTATAACATGTGTATTATCTCCAGCAGTATTTTATGCTAATATTTAGAAAGTTCAGCTTTGATAATAAATTCTACTGAACAGAATACCACAACTACTCATTTTAAAGCACTGTTTATCAGCACCAGTAACTACATCCAAGCTATCTTCTATTCATACACCTAGGAACCACATATAATGAAATTAATTTGTTTTGACTGTTGCCTTTTGAGATTCTACAGGCTAGCTACACTATGCAAATGTAAGAAGGAACTTTGGTTATTGTGTAAAGAAAAGCAATGTTCTCCTGGTCATATGTAGATATAATTAAAATACCTATTTAATTTATGTTTTCCCTCATGTATTTATTAAGGAGAAGTAGCACACAATTTTCCTTGCAAAATCTATTGTCATCAGTTAGCTTCTTTACCTTATGAACTTCTGTGGAATGAAGAAACAGACAGACCTCTTAGTAAGCTTTCATAAATGCCTTGTGTTAGCTAAAAGTGGGTGTTTGATCTGCACACAGACACTGATTTCCACTCTCTTTTACATGCACTTGTTTAAAAAACCATGCTTATATGTACTTCAAGAAAAAAGCTAGAGGTAAAATAAATTTTCATACTGAAGGTATATATCATTGAACAGCTGATTTGGTTTTATCTGTTTCTGTTCCAGTCTTGGTCAGTAGAAAAGGTAAAGCCAAGAGCCAGCTCTCTACTTCCAGCTGACAGACATGTAGAGCAGAAGATCTGGAAACAAAACCAGATCACTACTTTTTGCCTTACAACATACTAATGCCATCCTTCAAGGTTTCCATTGTCTACTTGTAGTGTTTTCAAAGAGATGTTTTCACTTAATGCACAAATTGGCTTCTGTTTTTTCTCTACCTCCCCAGTGACTTTCTTAATACAGTTAATTTCCTCCAGCCTACATACTACTTTAACAGTATTCCAACAAATTTCTGCCTCTACAGGCCATGTTATCCCTATAAAGAGTAGGGAGCTTTAGAGCTGTGTTGGGTCCTGTCTCCATTTAGTCTGTATCGAAGGCTAAATTATAGCATTTTTTCTGTAATCTGATAACCCCCTTCCAGCTGGGAAGGGAAATTGGGAAAAGGAGAAGAGTCCTGTGGGCCGAAATGAAAACAGATTTAAAAAAAGAGTCAAGCTAATGTTAACACTAATGCCAGTGTAAAGCATACAAAGTCCCACTCACCCCAGTGAATGTACTGCAGTCACAATAAGCAGGAAAGCAGTTCTCAGAAGCAAAGCAGTAAAAGAGCCCCTCTGGGGACAGATAGATGCAGGAAAAGCAACAGAAGGAGTCCCCACCCTCAGTAAACTTCCCCCTTTATAAGGAGCATAATGTTTACAGGCTGGGGTACACCTGCAGACAACTCAGGTCAGCTGCCCTGGCTGACAGGAAACTGCTAATTGCCTGCAGATGGCAATTCATAAGTGAAGCTGACACAAGACAGCAAGGATTACTTCCTGGGATAAACACCTCTTGCAGGAGATACATCACCACCTATAACTAAGATGGGCTCATGCCCCTACTGTCATGATAATTGTTCATGAAAGCCTCTGAACACTGTATGGTGTTTTGAAATATCTTCATTAGATCACCTTTTTTTTTAACTTAGCCCTCAGAATAGATCTTTCCAATATAATATGGAGCTTGGCACTAGTACCATTTTAATACTTCCCATTACAGAGAATAAGCATGATGCAAGCAGTACTGATATAAGAATCAATCAGATGCTTATTTATTTAAAATATTTATTTATTTATTTATGAAGTGACAGTATTATAAATGCAACCCCAACTTCATAAAATTAAAAGAAGAGTGGGTTATTTCTACCACTAACAAGAAGTCAGTCCCACACAGGTATCGCAGTATAAATGTAAATACTGCAAAAACTGCGTGGCATGAGTCGTCACTTGGTGTCTCTTATACTGACTGAAGAGGGAGTCCTGAGACAAGATCTAGTGCCAACTTACTATGTACATCACATGAAAGGTTCACACAAGAGAGGAGCCTAAATTTTAGGTTGGAAAGAACATAGAAAAAGTCAGCCTAAAATAAATACACCAGTTATCCTTAATAAAACTAGATCCACAGTTGAAATAAGTAGTCATAGCTATACTGATTTCAGAAGAGCTTGAGCAATATAACAAGTTGAGATTCTGGTCCTATAAATAACTCCTTTGACTTCAGTAGGATTACTCACACAGTCTATGAGTAAGTACATATAGATGTCTAAGGTATCTGCTAGGCAACATACAAGAACCTACTGAAAAAGAAAAGTAATTTGTGAGGTTAACAACTTTTAAACATAAAGCATATAATCCTGTAGACACCCACACACATGAACAATTTTACACTTTGGGGTACTTTAATTACATGTATTCATATTTCTTGATTCCCTTACATCTACTATTAGCAGTTTCTTCCTCACATTAAACCATATTGAACAATTGAACAAAAGTATTCCTCTTGCTCCTTCAGTTGCTGTTCAAGAATACACCATATTCTGTGCAAAATAATATTACTAAAGATATTGCATTCCATAAACAATATCACATATACCAAAATTGCCTTTTCTAAAAGGAAAACTTAAAAATGCAACTGTCATAACAATACAAAGTTCAAAAAAGCTCTAGCTGAAATTTACTTATTGTCTACATTCATTAGTACTATCGACATAATGGCACTTTCTTGTTCTTATTAGGGTTATCAGAGAAATGAGCCTAAAAGTATTACATGAATTGTTACTGTTATTAAGAAGCAGTCTATTTCAGTTTCATTTCTGTGTTTTTAAGAATCTTTGAATACTCACAAGAATAAAACTACCTTGATATTAAAAATAAGGCTAGAAAGGTGGGGTTTATTTTTAAACAAACATAAGCTTATTTAATAAAATGAAGCAATAAGTTGCACGGCACCTACATACTGTATAAAGCAACATTCTCTACAATTCCACGTGTTTATGCTTGCATATGCTATTCTTCCAGACAAGCAAATGGTGCACAGCTGACTGTACAATGAAATCGTATATACATATATGAAAATTCCAATAAAAGAATTATATTAACCTTTAAAGTTGGGCAAGCACTTTACACATGTAATACCATGCCTTCAAACATTTTTACATAAATGTGCAATCATGCATTACTTCCTCATTGCTCAAGAGACTTAGTACATTATATGAAGAAATAAGATCCTAAGTAATCTTTTTAAGATTCTTTCTAGTGTGTAATTATAATAATATGTAAAAGGTATTTTTCATAAGAAAATACGTAAAACACCATTTTAACTAACTGATTCATCCAATACACACAAACATATATTTCAGGCTACATATAAGGAAGAAATTTTTTGTGATGAGGCTGCTGAAACACTAACACGGGTTGCCCAGAAGCCCCATCCCTGGAAACATTCAAGATCCGGTTGCATGGAGCTCTGAGAAACCTGATCTAGTTGAAGGTATCCCTGCTTCGTACAGGGGGATTGGACTAGATGATCTATAAAGGTCCCTTCCAACCCAAACCATGATTCTATATAAAAACACATGACACACTGGCACACAAATGTATTTTGTGTGTGTCTGTGTAGGTGGAGGAAGAGTATTCATCAGTGATTGCACACTGTTGTATTAAAGGTAATAATTCTTTAAAATATCTGGCTGAATGAATAGTGCAAAGGGTATTTGAGCAGCAACTGCTTTACCTTATGAAGGACAACTACTTTGCTAAAATACCTCAACTAGAAGTTATGTTGTTAGTAATCCATCTGTATGAGTTTGTTAGTGACCTCAGTGTAATCTTGTCAGCAAAAAGAAAAGTCTGACACACTATTAATAAGAAATCATTTGGATGCAAATTTTATCTGCAGCGTGGTGCCCTTCAATCAGCAGAAGTTTATGAGACAAAACCTTTCAGCCACTAAAAACTGGCGGACAACATATCAAGCTTTTCCATAAGAAGATTGAATGACTACTTTAGATACAAAATGTAGAGAGAACGAATAATATCCTCTTCAATTTTTTTATTTAGTAAATCTGGGTGATATATCTCTTTTTTTTTTTTTTGTACAGAAGGAAAATAGAATCAGATTAAAACTTCATGGATGGGCTCTTGGGTGAATTCTGGGTATAAAATGCAAGGAGACTAACAAATCTTTTGGGAGAAAATGACAGCTCTCAGTTTTTCATCCAGTGAACTAACAAGTCAAATTTTACTGAGAAAGGTACTAGTAGAAAGATTTGTGAATCTTACGAGGAAAAAGAAGGATGAGAGATTAAAACCTAGTACATATCTGATCTATTTATGTAGTGTAAAACTCTTCTGCAAATGCTTTGCTGCTTCTAAACTTTGCAACACTTAGGAATTCCTTGAACTTATTTGACAAATAAATATAACTGGCCCTTTGTCTACTCCTACATGAATTTCCACGCTTACCTGCAAATGTTATCCTGCTCTCTACGTAGGAATTGGAGATTTTGTACCCATAAGAATGTTCCAAATTTCTTCTGGTTTGTTTTTAAAGAAAGATGGTGACATAAGAACAAAGCTTTGCAAGTAATCTCATCATATCCTGTATTCTTCCTTTCAAGGATCAAGCTCTCTCAGATGAACAGTATTTCACCACCTTACTTCAGTCTTTCTTGAAATAGTTTTTTAAATGTCAGAGATCCATGGCAGGAATGGGTGGGGGAAGGTGTCAAGGGATGCTAGGCAGGAGGCTGTTTGTGTTCTCCTACACAAAGTTTCGTTGATCTTTTTGGAACTATGAAATAAAAGAATGAGACTTCCTATTTTCTCTCAATGCAGGTGAATAACTTCTAAGGGGTACGGTGAGACAGAGTCTGCCTGCTGTTTCCTGTCCTTCCAAGAGTTAAAGTATAAATATAGATGTTCAGAAAGCTTTATATAAAGTATATCTTAAGAAATGGCAACATAAATAGGAACCAAAATCTTGTTATGAGTAAAAACTTTTACAAAAACTGAAGCATTCAGTATAGGGAAAAAACATCTAAACTAATTAAATTGAAAGACTAACAGATATGGCAAAAAGGAAGTCAAATTCAGTTCAAACATCTGTCAAAGACTTTTGGAAGACATAATTTATCTATTTATTTATTTTCATATTTATATCATATTTCTTATATATACATATCATGGGGCCTAAATTCAAATGAACTCAGTAAAGTTTGGACAATGCTCTGAGCAGCAGAAAGCAAATATTTCCTCAATGAGCAATGAACTAGGAAAGAAACTTTAGAAAGTTTCTAAATTCAAGGGAAAATCGAGATATTCCAACTACAAAATACCAAAAACTTGCTCCAAAACTTTAGCCAAGCATTAAAGTAAGAAGGTAAAAAATAACTAAGTTCTGAATTTTCAGAAGTCTATGAAAACTTAAAAAAAAGTTTGCTGCCTCAACATCCTGATGAAATTCATTACTATCTAGTTCTTGTGGTCTTTTAGTAAAGTTTCTTCTTCTCCAGAGGAAAATGGACTGGATAAACAATAAATGCATTGCTATTAACACAATGCTTTTTCTTATTTGTTTGTGATCTTTTTATGTTTCAGTTCTTATTGTAGTTTGTGTCCATATTGAAGGTAATAGCTAAAAATTCAAATATTCTTGTCTTTCAAGCAAGATGAAAGAAATGGAAAGCTCATATGCCTGCATGAGTGGGTTTTAAAAGTAGGTACTTCAGAATTCTTTTCAACAACAGATTTTCCTCTACTTGTATATTATTGCATACAATTAATTCTTAACACTTCATTCCTAAAAAAATGCTACTCACAAGAACAACTTCTCTGATCTAGAGTAAAGGAAAATAATATGTGGAACGTTATTGGAAACTTGTATTTGACATCAACTGCTGCTGATGTGGAATAATTGATTGAAAATAAAGATTTTCCTAAACATTTACTATTCATAATGCTACCACACTCTATTCACAGCTCATTTAAAATAGGAAGAAATACACACTTATGTAATTTTGAAATTAAGCAGAGAACATTTGTGAATGAGAGACAACTAAGTTTCTTTAGTTAAAGAGAAGGATCACAACTGAAGCCTGGACCTCTGTTAGTTTTAATCCATCTGCCAAGTATTTCTTTCTATTTTGCTATTCTGAAGAAAATGATTTCTGTTTATGTTGTATTCATCAGATGGCCTATATAAGTTTTTGTACAGTTTTAGAAATACTGTTGATAACTTTAGGAATAATAAAATTTGGAAAACTTCAAAAACTTTTTATATGATAATGTGGTCTTTGTAGGATGATATCTATAGACTACATCAAAAACACTATATTTCAAACATCCAGGAGAATAACCATGGAAAACAGACTGGACCCCTAGATCTGTAAAGGTATATGTTCACGTTTGTTCTAAAACATGTCTAATAAACAAAACCTATTAATATAAAAAGTGAAATCAAAGAATTACTACATTCCAACACAATACAATTTTACACAAAACTATTAATAAATATTGAGAAATTCAACCTAAATATTAATAAGTTGAACAGAATAGAACACTTTAAAGTAACTGTCATCTGTATTTTGCAAGTAAGAACAAATATACGAGCACTTTCCCTTAAAGGGAGAATAAGCTTTACAATACTCATCTGATTTAAAAAATCCTAAATGAAATAACTATGATAATATATAGTTTTCCTTGTAGCACCAGTTCAAAGCTAAACCTGGGCATAAGTAAGCTATCACTTCAGTGAAGGAAAATTAAGTGCTAGTTACCTGGCACTTTTAAAGCATTTTTAAATACACTGTAAATCTACACTAAAAGAAGAAAAAATATTTAAACATTTATAGTGCTTTTACACTAAGAAAAATTAATTAATTATAGAAAGACTTGGCATTTGATGGGGTCAGGCTCTTCTCAGTGAAGCCCAGTGACAGGACAACAGGCAATGGCTGTAAGCTGAAGCACAGGAGATTCCGTGTGAATACACGAGGAAATTTTTTCCCAGTTCAGGTGCCAGAGCACTGGCACAGACTGCCCAGAGAGGTTGAGGAGTCTCCTTCTCTGGAGATATTCAAAACCTGACTGGATGCGCTTCTGTGTGACCTGGTCTAGGGAATCCTGCTGTGGCAGGGGGGTTGGACTAGATGATCTTTCGAGGTCCCTTCCAACTCCTAATATTCTGTGATTCTGTGATTTGTGGTTTGTTTTTGTTTTTTTTTTTTAACTAGTTTACAGTACCATTAAGCAAGTGCTGTTTCCAAGACCTATCAAAATTAGAAGCTTTAAGTGAAAAAGAATCACTATCTAAAAATTATACATCTTATTTATCAGAACAAAATATGATAATTATCAGTACTCATCACTTCAAACATGCTATGTATGTGAAGCACATGATCTAAGTTCAGTCCCATCTAAGTTTAATCATTTGTTAAAGAGGTAAGAACATGTATTTGGGCCCAATTTTCTAACACAGCTATAATGGTTTAGAAACAAAAGCATAAAGTGACTTTATGTATCAGTATTTATTGAAAAGCATCAATTGTGCCATTGTTTTAGTGTCAGAACTAATTATATGAATATAGAATTTTGCTTAGAATAAAAAAAAATAAAACAGAAACAAAAATGAGACTAAAAAAAAAAGTATAAGCTCTTTGCAGAGAGGTTTGTCTCCTATTCTATGTTCCAATGACCATTGATGACAACACAGCCTAAGTCAGAGCATCAGACAGCTTCCTAGAAAGCTTGAGCTACTATATTATGATTCTCTGCATCCACTCAACTTTCCAGTCTTTTATTGAGAGTATTGAGATGCATTAAACAGCATAACCAGCCAGTTAATAGATGTGATTATCCCTCTGTATTTAGCACTGGTGCGGTCTCACTGTGAGTATTGTGTGTAGCTCTGTGCCCCACAAGTTAAGAAGTATGTGAAGGTATTTGAATGCATCTGGAGGAGGACAGCAGAGCTGGTGAACAGGCTGGAAGGAATGTCCTATGAGGAGTTGCTAAGGATTTTGGAGAAAAGGAGGCTGAGCAGCTAGCTGATAAGGTAAAGGGGAGAGGGAGGTGCTGAGCTCTTCTGCTTGAGCGTCAGTGGTAGGACACATGGTTCAAAGCTGTGTCAGGGAAGGTTCAGACCTGACTTTAGGAAGCATTTATTTACAGAGAGAGCAGTCAAACATTGGAACAGACATCCTAGAGAGGTGGTTAATGCCCCATGCCTGTCAGTGTTTAAGAGGCATTTGGACAAATTCCTTAGTAACATGTTCTCACTTATTCAGCATTGAATTGGTGAGGGTAGATGATCCTTGTAGCTCCCTTCCATCTGGAATATTCTATTCTATTCTATTAATTATTCCACCATAAAGAACACTTATCTTTTTGCAACTTAGTGCTGTAATTAATTTATTTTTTGACAGGAGTAAGAAGCAGAGTTTTCTTCTTCAGCATAAAAAGTCTAGGATTAAAAATCAAATGTTTAAAGGGATACTTAAATTGTGTACACAGGAGAAACTGGAGGTGTGATTGTTCATCAAAGCTCTCAATTTATTCTGAAAGATAAATCTATTGCAATAATCTTAAAGTTATTGATACCTCTCTCCGTCGAGAAGCCCAACAGGTTTGTTTGATTTTCCAAACGACAGCAGCTACCAGTAGTAAGGATAAGAAACAACTGCAATTACAGAAAAAAAAAAAAAGTTGTAACATAATGGTCTGAAAAAACTTAAGTTTTCAATACCCTAAATGTAAAGAATCTACATTCAAGTGTGGAAAAAAATCCCACAAAACCAGAGGAAAACTGAACTCTACCAGGGTGACAAACAACAGACAAACAAGTTCAGAGTTAAAGAGGATGCACACCTCTGATGCTCTGGTTGTCTCCATGAAATGCAAATACTGTCACCATTAGCAGGGGATAAGCTCCAATACAACTCTCCACATACCCACAACAGTCTCCACAAACATGCACTGAACAGTCCACATTTAGCAGATGGAAAATCAGGGTAAATTATAGCAGAAAATGATACCAATTTATACTTCACTCTGTGAATTCTGAATAATTTCCTGGGATACAGGAATGGTAACTATGCAGAGTATAATTACTTTGAGGAACCAGGTAGGCACATGGCAATAAGTCTGTCTTATCAAATTGTGTATTTCAGTGGAAAACATGCCAAAGAACATTACCATGTTACAGTCCCAAAGACACAACAGAAGAAGAAAACACATACATTAAACCTGTGCAGTTTACAGTCAGAGCATATGCATTCTGTCTTGCTCCAACAGTTTTGTATTTGTAACCACATAAAGGATTTTGGTAGAAAGACCAGGGAATTGTCAACCTTTTAAAGTGAATTTCTGGATACTGACAAAAGTTAACACCTTATGTAAGCAGTCAGATCTTTTAATTTTTTAGACAGTTTTTTTAAACAGTATCTGGGTTTTCTAGCTGTATGAAGAACTTCCAGTCATGCTAGCACACCTACTGTACACAGTGTTTTCAATTAATACAATGTTGTAACTATTGAATTATACTAGGCATGCATACATTTATTTTGCGAAAAAAGTTCAAAATTTATACTTTAACTAATATGGGAAATACCAAGAATTCCATAAAGTAGTATAGTTCAGAGAAGCACTGTGAATAAATGCAAAATATAATCATCAACCATGCAGTAATACTAATATTCCCCTGTATCATGCTGTAAATGGATGTGAAATTATGATCTAGAGGAAACATCTCCAGAAGTAACACCTCATGGCATTCATTATTTATCCAAAACATGAAGACTATTAGAAACCTGTTTATGTCATCTGTAGTTTATTGTCTCTGCTAAGGTCCTGGAATGAAAGCACTCATTCATTCCTTGGTCTGCAAACAACAGAATCGGCTGTTCCACTGAAGATCTGACATCAAAAAGTACCATTGCTCTGACAACGTTCAAAAGTCAGTCTCCATAACCCCAGTTTTTCTTGATGGTTAAAGTAATACAGATTGGTATGGCTTGCTATTAGCATCTTATTCACTTAAAACTCTTTTCACTACAAGCTTTCAAAATTCATTTTTATCAATTTCTTCTCTGAACACCCTTGAGAAATCCTGCCAGAGTGAGGCCAAGTTTGAAAGAGAAATTTTTCAAATATATAAAGTGGTTTAGGCACAGAATGCTGAATTAAAATTAACAGCTTATTTTTTCATTTAAGAGACTTAATTCTGTCTACTTAGCTCCAAGAAGGCCAATTGTTCTGAACCTGAAAGGAAAAAATGGTTAAAGGCTCTGTTTCTAGATGCAACATTTGACTTTCCTCTTAACAGCCAGTGTAAACCACCAGCATATTTTTAGGAGTTTCTAAATTATCTTTGGGACTTAGGGATTTTTATGGAAAGGAAGATATATTCTCCCTCTCTCCTTTTAGGGTCATTTTAAATACTGTGTTGAGCTTTCATTGGTTCTTGGCACAGATCCTTTAAAAAACAACAGTACTTGGAATTTGGATTGGTTCTGATCGATGAATCAGAACGGTTCAGCGTATCTAAGAACCACTCTGCCAATAGCAAACTGTTGGAAGAGTCAACGATCTGTAATAAAAGGATGCAAGAGGGCAAGCACTGCCTCAAGAACCTTAGGGAATTCAGAAGAGAAATCTCACCCTTACACTTTAATGAATCTCAGTGTAAATCATCTTTCTACAGGAGTCTTTGTGGAATAATAACAAGTAAAATCACTGTATTTCTTACTAGAAGAGTTTGCCTTAAGATTTTCTTATGACTAAATACCTAAGGACAACGAATGTTGGCAGAAACTGGTCACCAGATAACATTCACCATTTTGTTTAATGGATCACTCCTATTGATGCACTGATTTCACCTTTTTAAATTTGCCTTTGGCTGTCTCCTTTTCTCCAGTCTCTTTTGAAAGCAAGTACAAGTTGACTGTGAATTTATATTTGGCATCTAGGGAAAAGCAGACCAAATGAATCCCACTGACGACCAGAATAAATCCAGTTTTGCAGTAACAACTTTTAAGCTTTTTAAACCAATAGCTGTTTACAAACATTATTTCCCCAAAATGTTTTCCCTTCCATACACCGTACTGTCTAGCCAGTAACTGCAATGGATGCTGAGGGGCAACATCAAAGTACCGATATGTTGCTATAAATTAGCATGTTTGTTCAGACAAATTGGTTCTGTGCTCTGTACGTCACTGCATCTGGGTCACACACCGAACTTTCCTGTCATCTGTCAAAATGTTGTTTAGTTTACATGCAAAATCAGCAACAGAAATGAGTGTTCCAAGGACACACTCATAAAATAATATAAATAACTGGGAATTAAAGCACTGATAATGTGAAATGTTTACTTAACAGTTTGCATTATCTTTTCTTTGGCAAGTAAACATGAAATATTTTACTTTTTAAAAATATAAATAATCAGAAGGAAAAAAATAATAAAAATTCATGTTAACAAAGAGAAGACATGAAAAATAAGTTTTGTCAAACTAACCTTGTTCCAGGCTGTGGTGAGATAATAGCCTTGGTTTATTTAAAGCAATAAAAATTAAAGCTGACTGCAAAGGATCTCACAATATTGAGTGACTTGGCAATAAAATAAAAGAATGAAATTCAGTGTCAATGAACTGAAGGCAATGTGCAGAAGGGAAAAAAAAAAAAAAACCAACCAAAAACATCTCTAGCTACAAATACACAATGATAGGTTCTAAATTAGCAATTAGCACTCAAGAAAATGGTTTTGAAGTCATTGCAGATAGTTCTTTGAACATACCAATTGAATGTTTAGTGGCAGTCAAAATGGAAAACAAGATGTTAGGAGAGATTAGAAAAGGAATAAAGAATAAAGCAAAAAGCATTGGAATCCAAGTGCATAAATCTATAGTATGTCTGTATCTTGAAGCACTCATCACCTCATCTCAAAAAAACTAAGTTGAATTTAAAAGGTACAATAATATAAGGAGTACAGTCAATGAGTTCAGTCAACTTGGCTAGGTGAATGTATTGGCAGTAGAAATAAGCTCTTTTCAGTTTTGAAACAATACGGAGTTGAAATGAGACATAATAAAGACATTAACATCATAAGGAAACAGTGTAACAGCAGGACAAGTATAGGTGGATGCTCTCCAATCCTCCAGTATACCTCTTAGCTCTTTCTTTTGACAGAGGTATAAGAAAGGAAAGCACTGTCCTAAAGAGTGTGGCAAAAGAGAGATCAGTGCAGATCAAACTAAATGAATTAAAAATTGCCAGCTGACAGTTAAAAAAGAAATTATAAGAAGGGGACCAACATCAGAAAAGGAAATTTTTAGATGGGTCTGCAAAATTCCCAGGCTATCAGATCAAGTCAGTTCAGAAGAGACTAATATACAATAGCTGTTAGGTCTATTCATGAATTTGTACCTATTTCAGCAATTTTTTATTATATCATTTTTTAACACAATCACTGCTAAGATGTATTTATGAGGACAAGGAATCCAGACCTCATTTACAGAGCAAAGGATCTATATTCCCCTTGGAATGTAGTCATTCCCAAAACAATTTAGAGAGTAGGGTGAATGACCAATTCAGTATGAATTGCTGGTGGGATGCTGAAAGAAAAAGGTTTAAAACCACCTTAAATACTCAGGTGTGCTGTAGTAAGCATCATTTGGGAGATGAGTTTAGCACTCTACAAGTTACTGCCAAGACAGATACTATCAGACTTGTCCTTGAAAGTCTGGTATTTGCATTTTTTTAATGAGGTTGATAACATGGAGAGAATAGAGAGAAGAATCACAAAAAAACATTTAAACATTGGAGAAAAGCTTTTGCTGACAGTGATTTAACAAGCTCAATCATCCCACTTCTCAAAAAGACCAAGTGGTGACTTGCCTACAGTGTATTTGAGTTTCCATGGGGAGAAAATACCAAGGCTCACATTCATCTAGCACAGAAACTCAGAGTAAGAAACTACAGCTGAAAGCAGACACATTTGAATCAAAATCAGACATTACTATGATTTATTTTCTGTACCATAAAATAAGGTTACATATACTGAAAACAGAATATTTGACTGCTGCAGTGACCAGCTAATCTAAGAGACAGAAAACGGATGGATGGTAAAGAGAGAGTACAAAAATAAAATGTGCTTTACACAGATTCAAGCACATGGTCATAGATTTGGCCCACCGTTTCTGACTCTCTGTTTGAGACTCTAAATGACATCCAAATAAATAGACAGATGCCTTTACAACGCAGATGGTTTATGAAATGCTGACCCAGAGTACAGAGGGAATGACTTTGCATGCTTATGAATGTAAATCTTCCCAATAAGACAATTATCATGGTAAGACACAATTAAAACCACAGCAGTCCAAGCAATATCAGGATTTTGTAGTCTCCAGAACAAACAAATTATCTGCCAGAAGATAATGACATAGCTTTGCACAGTTGCCCCTTCAAACCATGTGGAACGAAATAGGAGGAACCACTAAAAAAGCATGCTTGAAAATGAGCAATTCATCACCAGCGGCACGTATTACAGGATGATTGAAAGTTATCGTCTTAGTATTAAGTAGGAAACAAGAAACAGTAAGAGAACAGATGAACTGAAGAGGAAGAAGGCTTGAAGCTAAGTAGTTTATATCCAATGCAGCAAAGTGGCCATGGAAGGGCTGCAAGAGAACAGGGTCTAGCAGCAAGGTCCAGGCTAGACAGATGATCTTCCCAGGAGGACTCTGGGTTGTACGAAAAGAGAAATACTGATGCAATGGAACACAGATAAGGAAAACTGCAAGGAATAATTACTGCTTGTATAACTATCTCTGCAATCTACAAAGTAATTTTTAACTTACAGAGCTCATATTTAGACATATTTAATGCAATTCACAGAGCTGGCTTAGGAGTGAGAGGGCAGTGGTTTCCACAACTGAGAAACGATTTTCTGTGTGTTTAGGTGTCCGGCTGAAAACCTTAATTAATGCATGTGTTTCTGCTTGCCATGTGCAAATCAAAACAAAACCTGTAGGTCGTCTTAAAGAAAATCAGATTACAGGGACAAATATAGGGGGGGAAAAAAAAAAATCTGTGAAAGGAAATGCTCAGTGTGGTTGGACTAGATGAATTAATGAAACATTTGTGCTTTAAGCTCTATGAATGGATTATAAACACACTATAGACTTTCTTCTTTTTCTATTACATATTAATGCCTACAAATAATTATATATTGTACCAAAAGAGTACTTGCATTAAAATGAAATAATTTACTTATTTTTGCAGTGATGTAAAAGGAATTATTTCATGATTTAAATATAAATATTTAAGCACCAAAATTTTAAATGGAAGGTAAACAGAACAAAACAAAATGTTCTATCTTTTGCTATTTCTTTTCTCATTCTCTTATTAATTAACATGCAAAGAGAAATTAAAATGTATGTAAACATTTATGCATGAATAATTGTTGTTTCCATGATTTTACTTAAGCCACTAATTTGCATAATTCTTCCACATAAATTTACATATTGGATAAAAGTAAACACTTTTTCAAACTTTACCTTAAATCTAGTACACTTTTAATTCTATTAAGATTAAAAAATTGTATGGGATTCTACTTTGAGCACCCTTCATATTTACTCAGCTTACAACAGGAGACAAAATCCAGTAGCTCCACACAGCTGAGCATAGTGCAGAATCCCTAAGCAATCCCCAGTTTTGCTCACCTCAGAAACAGCATATCTGTGCTAGCAGAGTCTGTCAAGACCATTCTAACAACTCACAAGAAAACCGGTGGTCTGTTAGCTTGACTTCAGCATCACACTGACACTGTTATACTGTCACAATGCTCAAACACATATGGTAGACAAGTCCTTAGATTCCTAGGGGTGTGCCTGCCTTGTTGGTTTAGTGTGGAACTGGGGAGGACTTATGAACAAACCCCACTTGCCACCACTGTTGTGCTTTGGCTCATACTGTGGAGCAATCTCCGAGCTCATGATGCAGAAGCTGGACTGGAAGATGTGCAACATACATTCCAACACAAAAGGGCTTTCAGTCCACAGAACTAAACCAGAGCTAGTCCAAAGTGAAAACATGACAAGATGTATATAGTGTGGATGTCAGGTCCTCAGCACCATTTGACTCAAAAGGTGATCTCCTGTTTGTTCATACTGCTTTCTAATACAAGACATATGCATCCAAAGATTACTTTCATACAGTTATTTAGGTGCATAGCAGTCTCACTGACTGCCCACAAGTGTATACTTCCACTTATTTTAAAAGCTCTTCCCAAGTCTTTTTTTTTTGAAATGAGGAGTTGGGCCATCAAAGCAACCTTAATTATGAACCTTGCTGTGCTGACTGAGAGAACAGTTAAATATCTTTCTAGATGAACAAAACTCATGCCGGTTGATCTCACTTTCTTTGCCAAGAGTACTCTTCACTAAACAGCAATATTATTCTATGGTATTTTTAAACATGAACAAAAAACAATGGTATTCAGTAAAAGGAATGACAATAAAATTATTTTTAACATATATACATGCAAGGAAAACAAATCTCATATCTAAATAAACATTTTAAAATTAATATTACAAAAGTTTCCTAAGAGGTCACTGTCCTGGTTCGGGCTGAAGCAGAAGTGATTCTGTTTGGTTGCCCTGCTTTCCAGCCAAGGCTTCTTTTGGTGATTGCAGTTCTGAAGCTGGCAATATGTTTTTCAGAAACAGAGCCTGCTTCCACCAGTGATTAGGCCTAATGTTTGGATTTACTGATGAGGATTGGTATGGAAACCAGGGCCACTGCTGAATTTCTTTTTATTCTGTGACTTGTATTGGGAGGGGGGTGCAGACTTTTACTCTGCAAGGAAAGGAGCAGGCAAGACAGGTGACCCCAAACTGACCAACTAAGTATTCCATTCCATACACATCATACTCAACATGAGCAACCACTGGCTGGCTGGAAACATATCCTTCATGCCAGGACAATCACGTACACTGTTTTCCTAAGATCTCTTTTTCTGACATACTATTTACTGTCTTCTTATTGGCAAATAGAGCACATTCTAATTGATATGTTATGAAGCAAGCACAATTCTAAAATAAAAATAACAGAACAATTATTTTTCTAGAACTGTGACTTCAAATAGCAATTACTGTTATAGCAATTATTTCTCTCATTGTACTTGACAAGAACATTGCATTTATGATTATGATGTGCTAGGTTCAGCCATCCCTACTTATGTTAACTAATATACACATGACAAGCAGCTCCCAAGATTTCAGCAGGATTATCTGAAGTAAAAAGCACTGTAAACATAGTATTAGGAGTCTGATATGTATGAGAGCAGTACATTTTTTTTAATGTTTTTAATGATTAATTAAATTGCTCTGAATGACAGTTTTACAAAGACAGTAAGAAGCAGGACTATTTCATTGATTAGCAATTCTTAATGATTCTTGGAATGAAATGTTAGGATGCAAAAAAAAAAAAAATGTGTAAAGACTTAGAGGACAGGACTCTTGGCTAGCAATGGAGTAGGCTATGCAGCTGCCAGTCCATGGTAGTGCAGTTTGTGGGGTCAGGGAAATAAATCTTGGTGACCCTGTGGAGCCAAGACATACCAGCCAGTAGTGCTTGTTTCCTGGTTTAAGAGATCTCAGCTTTATCCTGCCCTTTTGTTTTAGCTCCTGAGCTCCAACTTTCTCCCCACAGTTCCTCCACAAAATAAAGGAACCGAAGAAAAATTTAAATTAACTGTGAACATTCTAATCCAAAAGCCACACAAAGGGTTCAAGCCCTCAGTTCTTGCTTCCCAAATGGTAAAGTGAAAGAAATGTCTGAATATGAAGTAAATTCTCTACGATGGTATTTGAATACTTGAAGTACTACCAAAAATCATTTAAATGCAAATTTGTATTTATTTATTTGTGTCTCAAATGGAATTCACAGAAGTTAAGCAACATCTTTCAAGTTCATTTGAAACTAATTACATGGATAATTTGTCTAATCCAGATGACAGTGATTAAACTGCTATTTTTGGATGCAGACTTGAAAAAACTATAAATTCCCATAAATAAATCTAATGAAAGTCACATAATTGCCCCTCAAATTCACTTCTCACATGTCCACAACTATGAACCTTATAAAAAACAGAATAACAGTTAAGGAGAAATATGTATGGCCTTCGACTATTCTAGTCCTCCTAGACAGAATCCTGTGTCTGGCAAAAATGCAAGTTAAAAGATATCCAAATTAGGTTTGGTTTTACTGTTTCATGGTTGATTAACAGGAACAGCATTTGCAGAGATGCAGTTCATAAAACTATTGACGGAGGTTTTAAATTAAGATACACAAATATTACAAGTGTATAATGGAAATACCTTAGTTCATGGATTGCAAAATACATTCATATATGGACAGTCAACTGAAAGCAGTTTAATATATGCAAAATTTCTTAAAGATGACAACAGAAAATCTGTATACCCTTTTTACAGTTCACACAGCAAAGTAATTGCCACAAACAGCTCTGCAGGTATAGGAAACACTAACACAGTCACTCTAAGGTGAGAAAAGGCTGATGGTGTATACAATAGGGAACAGAATTTAGAATAAATTACTGTTAAATATTTCAGTATTTAAAAAAAATAGAAACTCAAACCAGAAGGTTTCAATTACTTCAGATTCCTGCACAAAGATGATTAAGGGGGTAAAACATCTTCCTTATGAGGACAGGCTGAGGGAGATGGGTCTCTTTAGCTTGGAGAAGAGGAGGCTAAGGGGTGACCTCATCTATGCTTTTAAATATGTGAAGGGTGTGTGTCAGGAGGATGGGGTCAGGTTCTTCTCAGTGAAGCCCAGTGACAGGCAATGGCTGTAAGCTGAAGCATAGGAGATTCTGTGTGAATACACAAAGAAATTTTTGACCAGTTCAGGTGCCAGAGCACTGGCACAGACTGCCCAGAGAGGTTGTGGAGTCTCCTTCTCTGGAGATATTCAAAACCCATCTGGACGCACTTCTATGTGAAAGATTCTCTTTAACTAACTATTAGGTCATCTATAGCTGCCCAGTCAAACAACAACAAAAGAGTAAGGAAGGACACATGTGATCCAAGCTCACTAATACTCCTACATGGTAAATCTGAATTACCCATATGACAATATATTCTAAAATACCCAAGAAGTTTGCACCACATCCACCTAGACCACTAGGTACGTACTCTGTGACTCCACTCCAAAAAAAATAAAGTATACCTGTGTGAAATATATTTGAATATATATTTTGTATATATAAAAAATAAATAAAATTATGTGGTATTATGAGAGAAGAACAGAGTTACAGAATATGATTACTTTACTATATAAAATACATACATGAAAGAAAAGTGGATGAGCTGCTTCTACTCAAGTATTTCTACCCCCAAACACCTATACTGAGTGGAGCAACATAGTATGCATTGTAGGTATTCATGGACTGATTCATCCAAACACCAACACAGAGTAGCACAATGCATACCTGCATATACAACAAATCGTAAACAAAGGATTAGATGCACAGGGTGAGATGCTCCAGCTGTTTTCCATGTAGAGTGTGACTTGCTTCAGAAGTAATGAAGATTTATTATAGTAAAAGATGCTTGTTGCCTTTAGGCGGCCCACTGGCCATGGTAAATCTTTTTGATGGTAGCAGCCTTTCTGATTTGAGATTGGTTTTGGCAGTGGAGATATGTGTAGCACTGCAGAGGAGCCAAAATAAAGGTCGTGGGCAAATTGAAGTGGCACCCCTGTGCCACAGAGGTTTCTGAGTGGTTTCCAGAGGACCACTGGATGTTATGGCACAGAGCATTTGGCCTGCTCTACTGAAGTTATGAGAAACACACAAAAAGGGAATGAGCCTTAAAAACAATATATGGCCAAAAGTACACTGTAAGAAGTCTCTAGAGGACCACATTTTAAATTAGTATTAGCAATGTAACCAAAATAATTTTCCTGCAGAAAAGCAAAATTAAAATAATAAACTAAAATTTCAATAATGTTATTAATAAAGCTTTGCAATTTAAGCTCTTAATGCATAACTGAAACCAGGGAGATTAAAATATCGATGGTATCTAGTGCATTTTATATGAATTACATTTTAAAGTAAGCAGCATCAATGAAATATCAACATAAAACATATTTATTAGCAAGAACAACTACCACGTCTGTGTAAAATCACTTATTAATATATGTTGTGTTTAGGAAACCAACTCAATCCTTCATCTCCTGAGGCATAAACTCCAACTCTTATAACAGTTTAAAATCATCTCTGACAACTGCCTCTACAAAGACTGTGTTTATTGGTCTTTGCTGTGCAATGAAACATCGAAATACTTCCTGAAGGTAAGGAAGAATGAAATGTGTTTGAGTGGGGAATTTGTTATTTGCTGGGAAAATATTATGAAAAAGAAAGAAAAATATTTTTTTCTTTATGCACATGTGCTAAAATATAAAGAATATAGAAGCTTTTAAAATAACTTTATTAAATAAAACAACCATTAAAAGTAACTCTATAATGTATAAATGCACACATACATATTTTATATTTATATTTTCCTACATATATAATTCATGTTTTACACATAAAGCTGTCTACTCATATTAAATATACCACAAGCCACACCAGAAGCTACTATAGTAATGTATAAATGCATGATCAATTATGCAAATAGCCTTTATACACAAATAAAAGGGGAAATGGCTATATTGTATATCAGGACTTTATCCAGAAGACCAACATTCACATTTTATTCTGCCAATACAATGTCAAAAAAAGTGAAGCATTTAAAAGGACTCTGAAATATACTACTCAATAAAGCTCTAGATGTGAACTTTAACTCGCAGCAGTTCTTCCTTTCACCTCTTTGAAGCACCAAATAAAGAAGATTTATAATCAAAGGGACTTAATCTAACATAAACTGAAATTAATCTCCATAGAATAAATAGAACATCACACCCATAAAGTGTGATTATGTTTCTTTTACTCATGGAAAAGACCTTCATATTTCAAATAATTTTATGGGTTTGCCCTTCATGGGTGAAATACTCTATATTTCTCTCAACAAGTGATGTTGTGTATAAAACCCCCAGATCTAAAAAGAAAAACAATCTATGTCCATTAAATTTGAAGAAAAATTATGAAATATAGAATTTAATACTTTCTGTAGTAACTTTCAAGAAGAATTAGAAATTAAATATATTGTTTCTCTTTCAAAATAGCTGTGCTTTCATTTCAGCTTTTTGCAATGATTTTGCTGATTTATGTTAATTTAAGTTTTAAAGTGGGGGAGGAGGTAATACCCTTTTATTCTAAAGACAGTCAATTCATTAATTTGGGAAAGAAGGATTCCAACCAATGCCACATTTCAGCAACCTTCCAACCCAAAAGTTTCACACCATTTCAAGATTTTTTTTATGCTTTCCCCTCACTTTTTCCTTTCAATCCACTGCTTCTCTAGCAAAGATGCTATTCTTTCATGAAAAATCAAAGAAGTAAAAAATACATTTAGAGGGTCATCAGGCCATGTCAGAATTGTTTGGTGTATTAAGCTCATATACAATCAAGATCTATTTAATACATTGCTAAAGGATTTTTCCATTCAGTATGTAATATTTCCAAAACTTTTTCCAAAGACATAAGTACAGTTTAAGTGGTAGGCATAAAAAAAAAAAATCATAACTCTCCTTATTAACAGCCCTGTTAACATGAAATTTTCCTGAAGACAGTAAGAATGTTTAGATTTCTAGGACAAAGAAGCATCATTATCATTCTGTGATTACACTGCATAAAGAATACCAAACCTCTGATAATCCCAACCTGATTATTTAGAATTTTGACTGAAAAGACATGTAAGGAAAAAAAATTAGTTTTGAAAGTGTAGAGTGTTTTCCTAAAATTGTTTCCTAAAAAAATTGTGATATAGAAAATAATTGGGCCACATGTGCTGATTAAATTCAGATTCAAAAATATAAATATATGATGCAACTACTTTTTAATGTGTAATATTCAGAGCAGCTTTTGGAGTCCACAGTTGAGTTTCCATAATTTTGCTTCTTATTGACAAAATGCAGCCCTCTCCATTGAACCCAAGTGAATAAATTAAAAACACCAAAATCTTCCACATAAAATGGTTTGAATGGTACCAGGAAATTCTACTGGAATATTTTTAGCAATATTCCATTTTCAAAAGTTCATTAGGTGAATTCCCTCGAATTCCAATGTCTCTTCTCAAAAGTAACAATTAGATTAATAGTTTAAAATCTAAGAAATCCACAGCACAACACACAGTCTAGAACTTTTTTCTCTCTTTCTGTGATTTATTACAACTGAACATGAAGACCCTGAGCATTTCTTTACTGCCATAAACAGACTGCTCATTCCTGTGATGTCACTCACCACACAACATCCATACCGTGTCTGCAGAGACAGACTGGCAGAGTGACAGCTATAAGAGACAATGACATTATTGCCTAAAGGAAAATACTAACATTTTTTACTTCCTTTATTTTTTTTATTACTTTTTTTCATCAGCTTTCACCCCACTTCATTTATATACTTACCTCTGGAAACACACTTGTGAAGTTAATTTTCCAGCTGGAACATATACTTAGTCATAGATAGGTCTGCCTCTATTTTGAATTAAAAATGACAAAAAGCAAAACTTGAAGTCCATTTACCACAGATGAAAACTGTTCTAGCTCTTTTATCTAAAACTCCAGTGGACTAGAGTTTCTTAAAAAAGTGACCAGGATTAAGCACTCTAGAAGACAAATAGCTGTGAGCCCAATGTTGTTTTGGTCTAAGAAAACAAATGACTAATCCGATTTAAGAAACTACAGTATAAAATGTAGGGAATCAAAGCACAAACACAGCATGAATTATCTATGATGCTTCTTAGGAAACAAAACACAATGCAGCTGTAAAAAGATGCATCCCTGAATAGAGAACATTGCAGAACTGTCACAGATGAAGGGAGCCTGCAAAGTACTGACTCTTCAAAAAAAGACATAATTTCTTCAGGAGTATTGGGAAGTATGTTTCAGGTACCACCTTCTGAGACCTCTGCAGTGAACACTACTACCAAAGTGGCAGCTCAGACTCCAATGTCATTTTATAAAAGCAGAAATGGTGACAAAATGTGTTTTGGAATGCTAAGCTACAGCACCATACACAACGAAGAGCATAATTTAAGACTTACTTTATTATTCCTCTAAAAAATTCTAGGGGGAGAAAAAAAAAAAATCTTTCAAAGCCTATTACTGTCATCCAAATCTTCAACCTACAACTCCCCCCACTATACTTAAACAACACCAGAGCTTATTTCTAGTTATTATGAACTGAGTAGAAATTGGGATTAAGCACTTCACCAGGCACAATGAACAGCTCTCACTTACTGCATTTGATACATATAAGTGAGAAGTCTGAAATTTTAAATGCACCTACTTAAGGAAGGAAAAGCCTATATCTGCTGTATATAAAGCAAGTATATGGGCCACCTTCAGATATTAAGCTGAGCAACTATTCTGTACTTTGAGGAACACCTTATGTTGAAGTCAAAATACAGCAAGCACTACTGCACTTTCATGCAACTCCAAATGACTCAAAGGATGAATACAGAAAGAAGGAAAGAAAGTGCAAAACAATGGAAAGCAGGTCTGTTCACCAAGGGATTAACCGACTCATCCATTATTTAGAAGAACAACTGATCCAGTGGTACTGGGGAATCTCCTTTGCCTCTAGGCAAATAACAAGTTGCTGCCTTCTCAGGAGATAGGAATATATCAAATATATCAAATAACTCTATAGTGATGACAAAGTTTTTGGGTGATTCAGAGAGAAGACACAAAACTACACTCCACAATTAAAAATAAACATTTGAAACAACTAAAAATCAACTCAGGTTGCCCACTGCACTATAGACATGCTTGTCCCAGTGGAAGTCAGACAACTATTTGCTTCTTAGTGAGTTGAAAACTGTTTAATACATCACTAAGTAAAAATCAATTATATTCTAGCCCCAAATGTAAAATCCATTTTGCTAGGATAACTTGATTTTCATGTTACCAGAAAATATTCTAATTTAGATTTATAAGACTTCTGCACTTTCTGAGAGCTCAGTCATAGCGGACGTGATCTGATCCTGACACACTGCATTACAGCGATCAATATTTGATCTCACAAAGCTAAGCATGCCAAAACCTAGCATTAATTTATCATCCTTTATTTTAACAAAAACAAAACGTGAAGCCACGCAGACACATCAAAGGATGCCAGTAAAGAGAAGGAATTCACCCATTGCAAATTTACACACAGAAAGGCAGATTCATGTGCTGGAGCTCTCTGGAGCTCTGATACAATCTGCTGAAATGCTGCCATCCACTCCACCTGTGAAACACAACTGAAGTAACAATTCTGGGATTTTGGCACACAGTCACAAAATCACAGAAATCTGAGGTTTAGAAGGGATTTCTGGAGAACAGCTAGAACAACCCCCCTGCTAAAGCAGGTTTGCCTAGAGCAAGTTGCACAGGATTGTGTCCAGGCGAGTTTTGCAAGTCTCCAGAGAAAGAGAGACAATCTCTCTGGGCAGCCTATTTTAGTGCTCCATCACTCTCCAAGGATAGAAGTTTTTCCTTATGTTTAGGTGGAACTTCTCGTGTTGTAATTTGTACCTTTTGCCTCTCGTCCTATCACTGGGCACCACTGAAAAGAGACTGGCCCCATTCTTTTTGACAGTCGCCCTTTAGATATTGATAGAGATTGATAAGATCACTTCTCAGCCTTCTCCAGGCTAAAGAAGTCTCTCAGTCTCTTATCGTAACAGAGACATTTCAGTCCAATCATCTTTGTAGCCTTCTGCAGGTCACTCTCCAGTAGTTCCTTGTCTCTTTTGAACTGGAGAGCCCAGAACTGGACACAGTACTCCAAATGTGGCCTCACTAGGGCAGAGTAAAGGGGGTCACAGAATCACAGAATGTTAGGAGTTGGAAGGGACCTCAAAAGATCATCTAGTCCAACCCCCCTGCCACAGCAGGATTCCCTAGACCAGATCACACAGAAGTGCATCCAGACGGGTTTTGAATATCTCCAGAGAAGGAGACTCCACAACCTCTCTGGGCAGTCTGTGCCAGTGCTCTGGCACCTGAACTGGGAAAAAATTTCCTTGTGTATTCACACAGAACCTCCTATGCTTCAGCTTACAGCCATTGCCTCTTGTCTTGCCACTGGGCTCCACTGAGAAGAGCCTGACTGCATCCTCCTGACACTCACCCTTCACATATTTAAGAGCATAACCCCTAACCTGTACTGGTGCATGGGGTTATTCCTCCCCAGGTACAGGACTTTATGCTTGCCCTTGCCCAGTCATGCATATGGGAATGATAAATCTTATTCTTCAATATCTGCTGCAATTCCTATTGTAGCTCATGTTACCAGTCCTCATCATAACCTACATATGGATCGCTTCCTGCTGCAATAAACAGTAGGTATATTTTGAATATTGTTTCCTCTCACTTGTGGTGCTCACAGAAAGATTTGTCTGAAAGAATATACCCCTGATCCTAAATGACCATAATTTTTCATAGAATTTCTTAAAGCACACACAAAAGAAGAATTTTCAAACTTTTAAAGTATCCATATTTCTTAAAATCCCTCTACTTACCACAAATTGGCAATTCTATAATTCAGAATAGTAAGGAGAGGTGTTATAAAAGTGACTAAATCGCACCATTTCAGTCAGTCATAAAATCCACACGTTGGCAGCTCCACCCCAAGAGCTGAACCAGAAGCAGTGGAAGGAATCATTCTGAGAGCATAAAGAAGATGTATACTCAGAGAAAGTGCCTTATTAGTTGGTGGTTGGTATTATGTATTTGAAGCAGGCTTTATAAAGAATAGTTGTGACAGTAGCAGTTGCATATCATTACCTATCACAAAAATGTTAATAGCTAACCTTTGTCACCCGTATCGATTTCATGTTTGCCTGGTTTTTGATTAGGAGACACAGCTACACTTACCAGAACTCCTGCTTCAGATTCTTCATACAAACAGTTTTTCTGAGAAATGCATGAGTACTCTTATAAATTTTTAACTATGATTTTATTTACTAGCAGGTTTAGAAATGAAGACTTTCCTAGCTCACAGATCTGGATTTACTCAAATCATATATAATAAAAACTAACAAATACCGAACACAACCAAATTTTATGCATGGTAGAATACTTTCTAAAGAAAAACTGAATAGTGTTCTTGGAAATTAAAGATACTTCATATCTCATTATGAAATGGGATGCCTAAAATGTTCTGGCTACCTCCTCAGCTAAATCAACATATTCACGTAAGATTTGAAAACACCACGAACTACCACAGTTTAGAAAGAAAGCATCAGGCTTTAGCTTATTGAGCATTTTATTGGTCAGGGTAATATAGGAACAGACTTTCTTTAACTGTGGGGACTGCACTTCTCCAGTATCAGAAGATACCTGTGAAATTTTCTAATGAGATCTGTATTTCTTCAAAGGAGGTGGGGGAAAAAAAAAAAAAGTCACACAGTCCTCTATTTCTTTCATGGCCAAGTCTTCAAGGAATGAGCTAAAAAGCATTAACTAAAGCAACACAGATGCCACAGTTTCTACAATGCTGTTAGGAATCTGTTACTATTATATATCTGATTGCATTTCTACTCTTAGAGAAAAGGTCACTGAACCAGTAGATACAATCAAACCTTCCAGCATAAAAAATGAAATTGAATAGGCTTTTTTTTTTCCACTATGAGTCACATGTTCTAGAGCACTACAGGTTCTGTAATATTCTGCTTATTTTTTCAAAAGAACTTGTGTTTTAAAAACAGCAGTGACAAGTTGGGAGTATCACTGTGACTTTATGCATTATTGGTTTGGTTCTGTGAGAAGAAAAGAAATGGACTCGTAACACCTATGAAAACTCCATGCCTCTGTACGTGATGCTGAAAAAATCCCACATGGAAGGTACTGGCTTGTATCTTGCAAAGAGCCAGTTGGCCAAGTAATAGGCCTAGGCTAAACTTCCTAGCAGAGTTAATCAACTTGGGAACACAGTACAATCAAATAACTTTTTCATACAGTCATTTCATTCAGAACCAACTTAAGCTTCTTCCTTTTATAGTTCCTCTCCTGTCCTTTCCTTTAATCCTTTTTTTCCCCAAGTTTGGCATTTTAAATTGTGAATCTACTGTGCAATTTTTTTCTATTTTTTTCTTAGAAACACAATATGAGAGCTCTAGCTCCTAGAAATCATGTCTGTATCTACAGACACCTTAATACCAAATCAACTGCAGGACAGTACCATGCAACCTTACATCAAGATTTTAAAATATATTTTGATAAACAGTCTATTTCTCATTATGATCATCAAACCTTAGCCTAATTTTATGTGCCTTTGGAGGGTGCCCCATCATTAAGTTTTGTACCTTTCTTGGATTACTGCAAAGCACTACTCTCACCACCTCCCAATTCCTTTATGTATTTCTTCAGCTAGGTTCCTAAGCTTGATCATTAACATCATGCTGCGGGAAGTTGCAAGCCCCTCTTAATCTGAGTGCCACCTGAAAGCTTTGGTTATACTATTAGGCTGGGGTGAGAAAAAAGGCAGTAGTAGGACAGCTGCCAGCTATCCTACAGCCTTTCTCTCAGTAAGGAGAATAACAGTACCATCCTTTCTAATAATTCTTTAAAAGACTTCACAAAAACATCACACAAATTACTAGTTGCCAGTATTGTTGATTTCTCTTAATCACTGTAATCTACAATACATATCTAGCTAATCCTTATGATGTACCACTGAATATATACAAAAGATGCCAGCAGCTGCCTATAGGTACAGGGCAATGGCCTGGATCCTCTGCTGGTGCAAATTAGAGAACACAGTTTGAAGGCTTCCTTGCAGGCATTTCACTAGAATCTGGTTAAGATACTGGTTTAATACAGAATGATTTCAGTCAGAAGACAGAAAAAGCAATTTACCTGAAGAAGGTGACAAAGAACTGCACGAGATCCATGATAGTATTGTGCTGTGAGAAGGCAATCTGAAAATAAAATACAAGTAGATTACAACATTTTCAGACTCAACAGCTCTCTTTTAGGCTGGGCCTTTATGGCTCCACGGATGATTAGTTTCAAGTGCACACACCTGCATTTACCATAAAGGGAGATGAGCAACTAACTCCCATGACTTTGCCTATGTCAAGTCACAAACAAGGGAATATAGTTTTTCTATTGAAGTAAAGTAAAGAAATATCCACATAAAACTTGCTTGATATAAACAATGAAAGCAATGTGCAAAATATTAAGAAATCATACTGATAAAAATTACCATCTTAACAGTCAACTGTTTTAATTATCACCATTTTCCATTTCAATTACAACAATAAAACAAGGTTTTAGAAATGACAAAAATTACTTGTGCTTAAAATTAATACACTGAAAATATTTCATTACATAATATTAAAATTAATGCATATAAGTATTAAAAAAATACAATGCACAATAAGACAAACTGTTTCAAACAGATTACTTTAAAAACAAAGTTAGAAATATTCTTTTAGGCTACATTTTTACAGCCCCACCAAAACACGCATTAGTTCAACTCTTTACTGTAATTTTTCACAAAGATTTAATAATTATCTCTAAGACAGCATAAACACAGAGACACACATTCACACTTGCATGCAATAGAGCCTATAATTATTATTATAATTACTTTTTGCTAATGTTAGGAACTGTACTTAACATTTAAGTTATATCTACAAATATCCTTAAGCCCCTTTCTTGATCAGTGTTTCATTGTGTATAATTATCAAACTGAAGATATACAAAATTTTCTTTGTGCAATTCAAAGTATTTATCTAGCTATATTCCCAGTCTGTCCAAATAATTGCTGTCTTTAGAGAAATTTGTGCATTTAAGATATGATCTTGACTAGTAATTACACCAATTTACTCTGATTCCCTTTCACAGCTGACTTGTGAACTTTTGAAATTATAACAAAATAAAATTCTTGAGTATCATGAGTTATTTTTGTTTTATTTAAAGACAAAACCATAATGTAAAGTTTATTATTATAATGGTGTTAATGTGCCTTGTGCCCACTAAACACAGATGAGCATAGGTCAGGTTACTTAAAGTCTAAGGAAGGAGCAGCATGTAAACTGCATCATTCTAGGAATAGGTATAGGGGACACAATCATGTAAACACACCTCTAAAATGTGGTTTCTCCTTGCCTTTCACTAATACACAATTGTAAACAGTGCAAGCAATTCTAGGAGCTCTGGAATTTGGTACATAAAGCAGGTATTTCAAATTCCTCTGCCCAAATTATCAGGAAAGATACTTTCCAAATGAATCAGAATGTAACTTAGTGTACTAAACTCACATGCTATCACTCTGCAGAGAGGAAATCTAAATGTGCCTAACTTAAGCAGACTGCTATGGTCGGATCACAGCCAAACCCACATTCTGGCCTGGCAGCCTATGGAAAGACAAGAAGCTGGTGACAACATGGGAATGAAGACAAAGAACTCTGACTCAAGTTTACTTTACAAATGTTTTCATTTTTGTCCAGTATAAGCAGAAATTTTAAATTCTCAGAAGCTTTAACTTAAACGACTGCCATGATGAATACTCTATCAAAACGAAGAGAGATTAGGGAGCAATAACAAGAAAAAGTTGAAGATAAATTACATAGTTGACAAAATTGTCAAAGCATCTGTTAATGCCAAGGTAATCATTATTTTAGATAAGAAAAATAAAACCTGAGAAAATATCTGAGTATTTATTTAGCCTGAACATAGACAATTGTTTAAGAATGCCTTGTATGAAAACGAAAAAACTTTCTACATCCTATTTTTATTTTAAATGCAGGCTGGATTCCCTTCAAATAATATTTAGTATTCAAATTAACTGCTGACATTTCCAGAATGTTTTTTACAAGTACTTCAGGAGATGAACTAACACAAAGAGAAAAAAACATACCATCTTAACAGAGTTCAACTCTTGTGACCTGTTAAAAAGCTATTTGTTGAAGGATCATTTATTTTGCATTACTTCTATTATTTTAATTCAAAGCACTAGCATTCCTTAACAATGTCTGTTTAGTCTAGAACCACCTGCAGTCAAGGGAAAATCCTGCAATCAACAGCCACAGTCTGACCACAACATATCAGGAAAGTTTTATCTCATTTTTTTCTTAGAAATTCTAGTGCCTTCATTTCTCTTTTTCAAGACACAGCGACTAGCAAGTAAGGAGATTTACAACAACTTAATGATTTCATATGCCTGTTAAGGACTAAATGATTTGCATATCCCTAAGCTCCAGATGGGATTGATTGTTTTTGCACATAAACAGACACAAAAGAAACTATTTTATATTTTCCACTTTCTATTAATCAAATTATCTACTTCAGACAGTTGCACTGTTCTTTTGCTGGATTTCGTATTTGCAAACCTATGGAAGAAATTCTGTCTGCAAAACTTACTTGTTTAGTTGCATGGCATATTCTTGTAACTAGCCATACTTTAGAGCAGAACAAAAGCACAGTAAAATATAAAGTTCCATCCCAGAAGTAATTTCAGATTTTAATCAAACACTATCTTCCAATGATTACATTACAGCTCATGTTTAAAAGATGAACTACAGTAGTTTCTGAAGAAACAGTACCATGCTTCTTAGACTAATTTCAACACAGAATATTAACAAAAAGAATACATATTTTAATTACAAGTAGATCACAAAGGAGCAAGTAAATGTCATGAATCTAGGCCTGACACGAAGAATCTAATACAATTAAAAAGATTTATGTCCATGGGATTTTCATCTAGATACAAATGTTTTTGTCTTTTTTTCTTGTGCCTACATACGCAAGGGAAAAGACAATGAAAATTCTTTCAACTCCAGGTCTTCACTTTGGACTTAAAGGTACTGGATATCAATTTTACTGATTTGTATCATGCCTAACTAGCCCTCAGTTTCACTAATATGTCTAATAAACTTACTGACCCCTACAAATATTATCTTTGTCTTCTCTTATAGATGAAGATCAAATATAATCCCTATCATTTCCTATGGAATACAGTCACCAAATACCATGTGGAAAATTATTTTCTATGGCAAAGGGTAGCCTCTATAAGTAAGCACAGAATTTCCAGCATAATCCTACTTCCTTGAATAAAAAGGAACAGTAATACCTCAGCTTTACACAGCTTAACAGCAGAAAATAAAAGTCAGATTACTTGAAGTACCATAAAGCACTACTTGAAATACAATTTCAGGTGCAGATGCTAATTTTTTCACTTACCAGCATCAGATTTCTAAAAGGGAACTTAGAACTCACATTAACATGGCTCTCAATGCAGATATTTCAATAACAGACTATGATTTATGCTTCTCTTCAAAGGCAAGCCACTAGAAACCTCCTCATCAGCTACAAGAGTTGAAAGTCCCTGTTTGGCTAGCATTAAAAGCTTTCAGTGACTTTATGATCTAATAGAGTTACATATAAATTGCTGTATTGCAACATAACTAATGACAACAGGTTTTGCAGAAATCTACAAAATAGATGATTATTCTTCTTAAACACTCTCATACTGACTGTAAAGAAAAATAATCAGAAAATTTAAGGTGAATTTCATTTTCACAATATAGACATTCAAAGCTGCACTCTAAGCAAAATGAAAGAAAATAGAAGAAAAAAAAACAAACCATATTCTGAGGGCTTCAAGACATACAACAAAATCTTTAGTCTGATTTCATAAAACCACTCAATTTCATTTTCCTTGGAAATTGTTTACAGTATTGGAAAATCCCTTGAATGTGACAAATGTCATTTGATTTGTAGCTGACCTAAAGTTTTGTCATTTGCTACTAAGAAACTACTAGCAGACAATTATGAGATTATCAAGCTATCATGAATTAGCTAAAACAAAAGCATTACAGGATTTAGAAATTCCTAACTTTCCACTCCAGCAGAGCAAAGTCTAATCTCAACTGCTGGTTCACAGGAAAACCTAGAAGTTATTTGAGCTTTCTCTTAGATTTAGGTTTTAAAAAAATAATATATGAAATTTAAAAAAATACTGAAAGCTGTACTATGATTAGAGGATCTCTATTTTAAGCCATGTGACAAAAGATTAAATTTTTGTGGTGTAGCTTGGAACATTCTAATGAAAACATTTGTGAAACTCCAGCTGTGAGGATCTATGGTAACAAGGAGAAGTTGTATGCATCAGTATTTTTTTCCCACAGGATAAAAACGAGTAAAGTTCTTGAGCATGCAAGCTCTTTTGGGTGCTTAGAACAGGGGACTTCAAACCAAAACAGAAGATGTGAAGATTGCTCATTTTAGTATATGAGATCATATATCCTTCTTGGGTGGTTTTCTTCTGTGGAGTAGAGGGGATAGATGGGGGAGAACGAAGAGTGAATAAGATAGGCAAGTTGTAAAGAAAAAGAGAAGTGGATAGTTTATAACCCTTGAAACATGAAGACATAAGCATGTGCAAGGAAACTAATGTGACATAAAACTGTTGCTTCTGCTAAAGCTAAGGAATTTTGTATCCTAGACTCAAGGTTCATCTTGTGAAGAACCTAGAGGTAAGAACTGCACTGACTGTTTTATAAAAAATGCTCTATAATTAAACTTTGAGCAACAGCTTTCAACTTGAATTTAGCTTTGAAGCCTGATGCTTCTGTCTCAGATATGAAGAAGGACTTGCATGTCTGAAAGTTTGTCTAACTTTTCCAGGTATCCAGCTGGCTTAGCAAAGACACAAACTTCTACCTACAAAACCCATCTTGTCATAAAAGCTCAAAAAGAATGAAAATATTCCAAGGTAAAATGTGAATTGTATATATATATATATATGTTTGAGCTCGCAGTCTTAAGAGACAGAAAGGTATATGAAGAACAAGCTGATGGGGGATAAATAAGCTGTGGTGATAGCTCCTACAAGTATTATTGCTATATTGACCTTTTTTTCTCTGCCATGTTCTAGTCTTTGAAATTTTATTTTTTTTAAAAAAAACAAAACAAACATAAAAGCTAAGAAAACACTTAAGATCTTTATAACACGTGACCTAATTGGAAGACTGAAAAATCTTATAGCAAATGAGGATTCAAAAGTCAGATATCCAGAAGCACATACCAGAAATGAACTAACATTTCAGTGTATGGTATTTCTTAATTCTTGATGTTTTGGTTACATGCATGATGTAGAATATACACTTTACACTGAATAATGATGGATGGAATAGGTCTGCTGAAAGAGGAACAACTTTTCAACACAGGGATTTTCCAGTCTTCAAAAGTTAATGTCTGTAAGAACAGATCTTTTTTCCACTTCTAGATACTCCATTTCATGTTCACCTTGACTGTCACACATAGCAGTAAAACAGTCCTACAGAACAATAGGTCAGGGTCACAAAAATGAGACAATCTTGAAAGTCTAACTTAGGGATAGCTTTCATCTAGAAATAGTTAAGTCTGGCCTCAGAATTCTGTGTGGTAGTTTGAAAAATATAGGTGTTGAGAAGCTATCTCTGCAATTCTAATGAAACCAATTTAGCTAAAGGAAAAAGGGAAAATTGGGAAAAACAGCAGTGCACTAAATCAAAATTCCACATTTGCAGTAAACATGAACCTAATCCATGAAATGGTTCATATATTCAAATAATGTACACAAAATGCAATTTTAATCTGTGCTCCATTTCATGACATTATCCACTAATGTACACTTCTATCACCTCAGGCTCTCAGAGGATGAACAAATATTTCCATTAATACAATTCTTTCATCTTCCACTGTCAATAAATTAAGAATGTACAAATAAGAGAAATTAAAATAAATACATGGCAAAACTCTGGTAGATGGGGTGATTATTAAAACCAAAACCATAATTCAATAATGTCAGACATAACCCAAACTAAACTGCCTGGACTGTGTTGATTATGCACACTCAAACCCTGCAGAATTATTACTTCCTTCAGTACCATCAAAACTGTAATTTAATTTCTTCTTGAACAGAACTGTTACACACTCCCACCATGTATTATGTATGTTCTGAGGCAGAGAAATGGGTATGGTCTGAACATAAAGGCTAACACATTTTATTGTTGATCCTCTTTTACGCTTTCTTGTGGAACACATTTTGACTGAGGTTAACATTAGACAGCAAATATGAAAGACAGCTGAGGAAAATACTGAGACAGTTTGGAACTGGATATTGGAAAATTTTCACATTTACTATTTGTTATATGAAGTGTTTGGCTATATACTGTACAGGAGCAAGACTGCAGAGACCAAAGTGTAAACTATTTTAAAGACATAATCATTTACTATATAATAATTGGGTGGGAAAAAAAAAACCTATGAATATCTTTGAACTCAGTATATATGAACTGAATAATCTGTAATTACATAACAAATCACAGAATCACAGAATATTAGGAGTTGGAAGGGACCTCGAAAGATCATCTAGTCCAATCCCCCTGCCACAGCAGGATTCCCTAGACCAGCTCACACAGAAGCACGTCCAGACGGGTCTTGAATGCCTCTAGAGAAGGAGACTCCACAACCTCTCTGGGCAGTCTGTGTCAGTCCTCTGTCACCCTCAATGATTAGCTACTGTCTAAATTAAAGAAACACCAAACATCTTCACATAGAGGATAAAAATGCCACACATTTATTCTCTATATTGGCTTTCCTATAACTTGAAAAAGATATTTTAAAGAAGATTTATCTGAATTTTGCCATGTGGAACATATCAAACCTAGTCAAAATTAGTCACCTAGCTTATAATAATCAGCAGAGATAGGAAGGCACTCATAGGTCAGTGACTCCAAAATAGATGTGGAAGCCTCACAATGTGAAACAAATTACCCCATGGAGCTGCTATTTCTCTCTCCTAAAACTACAGAAAGTCTATGATTAGTTTAGACTATAGATCTAATGTCAAACCTAAAATATAAATAATATTAGATAAATTTCTCCCATAGTTTCTAAGTACTGAGTGGGTATTCCTGCAAAATAACGTCATGCTAAAACAGGAAAAAGAAATATTTCTTCTTGCTGAGATGAAATGATCAGAGAAGCAATATGGAGCTAAGTGCCTGCTGGCAGAATCCTACTGCTTTCCACTGTATTGATGCCAGTAAAAAATTTGGTCTAATGTTCGTAAACAGTCCTCCCAGATGATGAGAATTAGAGACAGCAAAACTTTCATACTGCTAACATTAATAGAAAATGAAAGAGAACCTAGAGAAAACCAGACTTGGAATCATAGCCTTCACATCAAGATTTGATAAACAGCTTCCAGAGATTATCTCTGTATGCTGAAGTTCTGTCTCTCATGATGGTATACACCAAATTATGGAAACACCTATCCCCTTTCCTTCCCAAACAATGTAATAATTACAGGATATTATTTCCACTATTCAGAGTCATAAGAGGCTGAAAGAAGATCTAGGTTTGTTTTCAAGTGAGATGAATGACATTCTTAAAGAAGGTTTTTAAAGCTGATATTCTTTCTACCTTGCATTTTGCCTATCAAATGTGATATGTATACACCATTATTTTACTGCTTTATTTAATTTTGTGTATGTGTACACATATGAAGAGATGCATAGTACAGAGAGAAACCCTTTGTTAATAACCTTGAATAAATGAAGGAGAAAATCTGGGGGAGGGGAATTACGGATATTATTCATTGAAATGTTGAGTATTAAAGTCAATGAGAGAATGAAAGAAAATTAAAAGGCACAGACAAGGGAGAAACAAAATGTTTCAAGATTAAATTAAAAAAAAAAAGTTGAAAAGTAATTGATGCATAGACTTATAGTACCAGAAAGTCATTTTAGACATAAATCTTTGCAAAATTGAGCTCTTCTAAAAACTGAGTGTGAAACAGCAGATTTCTAGACAACATCTTTTGAAACTATTCTTTAAAAGCTTGGCTAGGTTAAATGGACATGCAGAAAAATTAAACACAGAAGTGAACAGAATGGAGTCAGGGAATTTGTCAGGCAGAGTTAAATGAGTAAATTCTACTACGAAGAGAAACATTGCATGATGATATGGGTTTGTTTGTCAAACTACATTAAGGAAGAGACATTTCTGTCACTTGTTAGAACTGGACTTCTCTCTTCAGCTTTCTCGTCATGATTTCTTATCACATCTTATTGTGACTTGATAAAATTTGACCCTCCCACTAGGAAAGTGACATCTGTTACTGAGTGTGCTTTTATATGTTAGCAGCACAGAGTTATAGAAATATGGACTGGATCTCAAGCTCGAGTTGTTCAAATTCCCACTCGAAGTCAGGCTACAATCAACACCAAATCAGGTCAAGTGTCTTAATCCAAGTAAGTTTTGAAAGCCTCTGAGGATGCCTATTCCACAGACTCTCTGGGAAACCTTTTTCAATGCAGCATTGCTAACATAATGGACTTTTTCTGTTGTTTAATTTGAATCTCCAAAGGTGCAGCTTGTGACCACTTAATGCTTGTTTCACCACCTGCTCCTACAGAAAATAACTTAGCTTCATCATTGCTGTAACTCCTCCATAAGAAAATGCAGAATACAACTGGAGACCCTTTGTGAGACTAACCAAGACCAAGCTCCACCACTCCAATCTATCTTGTGTGCTTCAGGCCCCTACAAATCTTGTCAGACTTCATGAGGTTTCTGTTGGCCCACTCCTCAAATTTCCTAAGGTTGTCCTGAATCAAAGCCCAACTGTTTGACATATCAAACCCTTTTCCTCTCAACATCAAGCCATCTAAGCCTTCTAATAAACAAAAGACATCTAATGTTGACATTTTTGAAAGTAAAATAGATTCTTGATTCTTTCCAGATCCCTGATATATTCTCTTTTTTTAATAAATCATGTTCAAATAACCATGAATTCAAGTCCCTTTCTGATTCACTCCTATTCAAATATCAATCTCTACTCTGACAATGTAATTTAGATTTTTATTTAGAATTTTTCCTGTCAAACCTAAATTAGCTCAAGCACAGGCTGGTGATATGACATCTAAACAGTGGGTCCTGCACAGTAATACCTTCATTCTCATCTAGTACAGTATGATCAATGGACTTGCAAAACACCAGGAATCTATGCCCATACTAGAGAATCCTAGTCAGACTACTATGTCTCTAAGATACCATAAGAAGTCAAACAGCAAATTATTTTTATACAAAAAATAAACATAGGAAATCTCCAACTTTATACATGGTTCATGATTCTACACAAACCAGTTGCCCACACAAATGAATTTCACTCCTCAAAGTGTTGTATATTTCTGAAGAAAAATGGTTCAATAATAAACATTGTATTAAAAAACCAGTAACATGACTCAATTAACACAGCAAAACCGAAGTGCTCTCTCTTCTCAAAAGAGAGTCTAAAACATACCTTCTCATCAATCTCAAAACGGAATTAGTGGTGCAAGTTTAAATCTGCTGGTGCTGGCACACTATCTCATTACTAGTCTGTCAAACTGTAGCTAAGTTGATGAAGCAATTTGGATTTCTTCCATGATTCTCATATCCAGGAAAATGTCTAGCCACCACCACTAAACAGCTGATTTTTAAGCCATATTTCTGTAATTATTGGCACAATAGGATTGTTATTGGAAAATGCATTTAATAGAAACCACATAGATAAAGTAAAATTTCCTGGAGCATGAACTCAGAATTTCAGACTCAGTGCTACACTGTCAAAGTATATTTAACTCTATAAAGTTGTCTTATGAATCTGAGAACATCTCACTGAGGTGAAAGGGTCACTTCACAGCAGTTATTGTAAGGCGCAGAGAAGTCTTTTCCACATGAAGAGTAAAAAAACCTAAAAAATAAAAGTCCCTCAAATTCAAGAAATAAAAAGTTCTAGAGCACACCAGTAAGCACTGCATGATGTCAGCTGTCTCTAGTAAGCCTCAGCACACTGCAGGCACAGCTAGAAAAGCTTCCACACTCAATGGGCAAATGTTTGTTAAGAGCAGCAAATGCAAACATCTGTAACGTCTGACTGGCACTAAGCCACTTTACCTGCACTTGACATGCCAGTCTGAAATTACCTATTCACTGACCCTAGACTCAGGGAATCCTGCAACATCACGTGCACCTATCACCATCCTGCCATACAGCACATGTGGACGAGAAGAAACCATTGTAGAAGCCATTCTTCTAGAAGAAGAATGGGCTGTTGTGCTCCTTACATTGCACAATCCACAAAAGTTAGCATGGAAGCAAATTGTCTACATCTTTTTCAATGGAAATGCTCACAGACTAAGCAGAAGCAACCTGTGAAGTGCATGCAAGTGAAAGGGGAAACATAATCCCGTGTCTCATAAATAATACTGTCTCATAAAATGGCATGCTGGGGTAGTCATTCCCATATCTACTACAATGTGTCATTTCTGGAAATCTAATTATGTTAACCTCCCTACTGCTTTTTACAGCCCTCATTAAAAAATGAACAGTCTGGGGACAATGTTGCAGACCTCTTAACTCTGTTAAGTCTTTATATCCTGCTCTTGTGATACAAGCAAGGGTACTGATGTCGTGGAAGGATATACAAATGTCAATATGTCATACTGATTTGAACTTGTAGGTAGTTAATAACTTTGTACTTGGCTCTACTAAAATGTATACTGTTCCAATGAGCTTGATTTACAAAGCTATTCAGACCACTTAGCATAATTGACCTTTTATTATTTATCAATATATAATTTGTTTACTGTTGTGGACTATTAAACAAAACAAAAAAGTAATCAGATCAAATTAGAAAACAAGAAGAGCTTTTCAGGGACAGGGAGCTCCCTTAAGAATGTTCATAGATAACTGATCCTGGCTTTTCAACTTTAATGAGTGGTTTTCAGCTCTACGGTTAAGTAGACTGGAGTTCAGAAGCAACATTACTCTCTGTAGAAACCTAAATAGTGGTATTGTACCACATCAAGTGTATTTACAGAGTGTTTGAGATTTAAGTTAAAATGTCTGAAGGAATTCCAAGTGATTATGTACTGAACTGTTTCCTGTTTCTAAAGAGACTAACAGCAGACTTGTTTCTACAAAATATCACATTTAAATCTAAAAGTAAAATATAATCTTACTATAAGAAGAGTGAATTAGTTGCTTGTGTCAGCTCTCCAAAAAATGGACCCTAATTTTATATAAATAAAAAAATAAAAAGTCAGAAACACATGCAGCAATGAGATACATCTACATTATACAGTTAATTTGACAGGCACAAAGCTAACACTCTGGAAAACACTATATTGCTCAGACTACCAGTGTTTATACTTCAATCCTTCAGGCACCTATTACAAAACTGTAATTACTGATTACAGAAACCAGAAAATAACAATTTTTGACAGGCATTTCATATGACTAAGGAAGAAATTATATCAGAACTGATTGATTTTTTTCTCTTATTTTTAAAGTAACTCAAATCTACTTTACACATGGGTTAAAAATGACATTACTCAAAACAAGCCAAGTATTAGTATAGCAGTAACTGGGAACTGAAATATCTACTGAAGGAAACTTGTTTCTTGAAAAGACTGATGCCATTCAGCGTGACTTAGGCTCTTTCGAGGTCCCTTCCAACTCCTAACGTCTGTGATTCTGTGATCTTTAAAAACAACTGATTTTGTATAGAGCATTCTGTGAGGATCTGTTAGTATGCAGAAAAAATTGCACCTCCAAAGAAAAGAATTCTCATATTCTGAAATTCATAAACATGAAGTATGTCCTCTTTTCTTTCCTGTATGGAAGACAATTTTTTGCAAAGGAAAGACAAAAATCTACACTAAGCTCTTTGAATGACTGCAGAATTTAATTTGATGGCTCAGGCATTCAAAGTTCAAGGTTATGTGTATGTGTAGAAATACATATAACAGACATACAAAAAGTTCTAAAACTAAGATTTTTTTTTTCTTTAAATCTACTAAGTCTTTATCTTCTTAAATATACAGTAGCACTGGTTTTGTTAGACAGCCTACCTGTTAACCCACTGGTTGGTCTCCAGCCTAAAAAAAATTATAATAATTTTTTATACGGCTACAAAAGCTGCATTTTTAGAATTTATGCAATGTTTTGTTCATTTTAGAAATCACATACTTGGTTAGAAATGGCAAAACATGCACTGAATTTTGCATAAAGATCATGCCATTCAAAATAATGTATGTAAAACTCATTGGTGAGATGCCAAGAAAAGGGCAAAGCATTTTCTTAAACGTGAAGAGAGTAATTTCCCAAAGTTTATTGTTATAAATATAGAGCATGCTATAAAGCTGTTGGAACTGTGGAATAAAAATTTTGTATTTGCAATAGCACTTTTCTTGATTACTGTGGATTAGCATATTTATGAGGTTACTCAGCCTCAGGTTTAAACCCACAAATCAAAGGTTTATATCAGCATGGGTAATGGATTACATAGAAGTCTATGGCCTACGATATCCCAAAGGTATGTGTCTTTCAGAAGATTTATGTATATAATACCACTTTGTAGAATTACATTTTCTGATCTTTTTCATGGTGCTTGGTGATTCCCCCCTCTAATGTGTGAAACAACCAAAAAAGCAGCATTTCCATTCAGCAGACAAATTCATTGATGTTCCTTGTTGTTCCCCTCCTCACTTACAGAGATCACGAAAGACAGAGGCTTTAATTCCTTCATGTAAATAGCAGTACTACAACAAGGATAGAAGTCATTGTGAGCATACTCGCTGCAATTAAACTACTGAGGAGGATGCTGTTCAGAGAACAAATACTTGAATTTTGTTCATACTATAAACAGCACAATCACAGAATAAGCCTAGAATTAAAAAAAAAGTCCGCTTTTTTCTCTACAGGTGAATGTTGACTACATTGTTACTAGTGGTAAATACCTAATAAATTCCTTTTGGCTTCAGAAAGAGGAAGATTTCTGAGTAGAATGCTAAGACTAAGACAAAACATTGAAATGCTTACTCCTGCCTGTCATGAAAGACTAAAACTAGCCAAAAGGAAAGTCAAGAAAGTAGCTCATGCAGAATGGCTTTTTCACCACTATAGGTAGCCAAGTGAAACATTTTTGATCACCATCTTTTGTGAAATGATGACAAATGAAGGCACAGAAACCTCATTAAACTGTACAGAGAAAATGTCCATCAGCTTTATTACCATTTCCTTTTTTTCTGAAGATCCACATCTAATAGTAAAAGAAACTGAGGTATGTGAAGGATATGGAAGTCACTTACATGTGTGTGCAGAGGGTGAAGATAAATAGGACAGATCATCACCCATATAATCGAGAAAATCCAGCCTAAAAAGATATGAGGATGGATTAAGCTTTCTCAATTGTATATATATTGCACTGAATGAAAAGTATAGGGGTTTGCATCTAAGGGATGATGTCTGCTTATCTGTACAAGGGACATGACTACTCAACAGATCTGCTGCTGAAAGAACAATAGATCACACTAATATGAAAATATTAATTGCTTCAGATAAAGTGGAAGTAGTTAACTGACCTAAAGAACCCTCAGCATACCAAGAAGGAAAATATATAACATGTAAGGAAGAAAATTAGTTTAACGTTCTTGAACAGGTGATCAAAATCCAGAAAGTGACAACTGAGACTTTTACAAGATAAAAAGAAAATTAAATGATGAGGATTAACAGAATACATTCTGATCCAATTTTGTTATGTTAATTGTACTCTCTTTCATTTAACTTTCATCCTTCATTTGAAACTCTTATTACACTGCAAGCTGTAATAAATTTGAAAAAAAAAGCAGACAACTGACAGCCCTAGATTTTACTCAAACTCTTAATACATTCTGTAGAGTCAAGGTGATCTGTCATATATCAGATCACTGACTGATAGGCTGTCAGATCCAGGAAAGTGTTTGTAACAGATGCAGAGACACGTGTAATGCTAGTAAGCAGGAACCTTTGACATTGTCTTTTTTTAAAAACTTATGGTAATTAGGAGGGGAAAGGTGGATGAGTATAAGTGGGTTCCAGGCAGATTCAGAATGATCTAAACTAAAGTGATAAGCAGGACCTGCTCAACTGAAAGCAACTTCCAAGAAACTAGGCTAGTAGGAAGCTAAAAGCTAGCCCCAAGAATCAGGGCTGCCACCTTCCCTCTAGGAGTAGGAGCTGGACATCTGCCTTTTTGGACCTGCTGCTCTCTGGGCGCTGAATGGACCAAGTTGAAGTGAGGTTGCAATGACACAATGAACTACACTGATAGCAACTGCCAACAGTCATTTTCATGAAATAGTGTTTGTACAGAAGGTCTATAAAAGAAATCTAGAAATGACAGTATTATATATGAGACATATCACCTAGAGCTGTGACCTTGACAGCTACCTGCAAAGTTCAGAATGGGCTGATCCCACTTCATGGACAAACTGCAAGGCACTTCATTCACATTCAGTTTCATTCATAAAGGCCTAAGCTTTTTATAAGAAAAAAAATATTCAAAGTTGTCAGCACTGACAGTACTTTTTATTCTCACTTTTTAAAACTGTATTTCCAAGTATACTTTCCAGAAGCTCTAACTGTTTAATTAGGCACGTGCAAATGAAACAACAATTTGGGTCATGAAAAGCTTTAACAAAATCCAAATCCAAAAAAAATCAACACACTTTTTCTGCTAGAGCATTTTATGCTATCAGAGAGCAAAGGAAAATACTTTTCAAGAGCTCTACATAAGGCTGGCCTGAACTCTGTTGAGACATAAGGTAGTGCCTTTTCCTTCCTCATGTTAAATACTTCATAACAACTTAAGGCAGAAATATTAAGATCTGGGTTTGGGCATATTTGTTCAGCTATCTAGATTCTTTTCATTTAAGTAGGAGCACAGAGGGTGTCTGCAGAGCAGAATTTGATCCCAAAATAATGAATACCATCTTCTGACAAAACAAGTATATGAGTCAGGGCAAAGATCCTGCATGAAAAAAGCCTTCAGAAAGATAATGGATTCAGTTTCTCTTACACAGACACATACTTTGGAATTCTGAAATACCTCATTTGCTGTACCGAGTCTCTGTGGCAAGGGAGTTAAGGAATGACTAAGAAATCGCTTTGGAAGAGTAAGTCAAGTAGAGATTTGGCATCTTCCAGCCTTCCTCTATGCCACAGTAAAATAGTTTCTACTTTCAATTAGGGACATCTTTCTGAAGTGAAATACAGTAATTTCTAGGAAATCATTTAAGAAAAAAACATCTCGTTAAGTATGAAGGCTACAGAATGCAGCTCTGCCTGTCATGCCTCAACAGCTTTGGAGTCAAATGACTGATTTTAAACACACTGCATGGAAGATCAAGGGTCTTAAAAATTCAATGCCTACAAGACTCGTAACAAGAGTACAAGAGAGATGGCCTTAAATATACCAGCTGAAGGAACGACACCTACACAAGTGCAGACATTGTCAGACATCACAGAAGCAAATGGAAAAAAATACTTACAAAAGAATCAATTATTCATATTAATTTTAGACGTCAGGAAAAAAGTGTCAGTTTTTTTGCAGAAACCTAGGAAATTTGAGGTTGTTGCTTGCTTCCATAGCTACTGATTTTGACAAGATTGTTGTCAAAATGGCTGATCTGGCCCCAAAATACACAGAACACTTTTGAACATCCTTTATAGTGAAAAATTACTTTTCTAAAATGTGGAAATGGAAAAAGTTTTTGCTTAAAGAAAATTGAAGTGAAAATTTTATTTTCCTGGGAAGTTTTAGAAACAAAAAAACCTCAATTATCCCCCAAAATTTTCCTACAAAATCATCATGTTTGACAAACTCCAATTATTGCACTCTATAAGCCTGAGCAGGCTTTTGTAAAAGTGGTATTGAGCAGAAGACAGAGGTACAAATATTAACAATGCCATCCCCAAAGAGATGAATATCTTAAAACAGTATCTGGACTATCTGGCTTCAAGTGCAGGAAGGTGTTGAAAAATAGTTAAGAAATTCAAATCATACTGTTTACTCCCTGCAGGATGAACTTTCTCACATACAAATTTTAAAGGTATCATTCTTGCCAACATCCATGTGTAAGAGATATCCTCAGAGTATTCCAGGAAAGATTTTCAGTATGCTTTCTGGGACAAGAATACTGCAAAAAATATCTTCAGCTGAATGCACTGACTACACTCAGAAAGAAAGGTTGCACTTTCCACCACCATGGTTACAGAAACTCCCACAATCATTCCGTTGTACCTACATCCTTTTGTCCAAATGGGAACTCAGTCATCATTTTTACTGAGACAAGAACATACTTATGAAAAAATAGAGATTTGTCTATTTATTATTTCTGAGAACTGATGCTTAACTGCTTTCTAGCTACAAGTGAGCTTGTTTTGCAATTATTTTATGCATCTGTAGAGGGCTTAATGCTTATTTATGTTGTTTACTGAAATTGTGACTTAGCTTGTTGGGAAACGGTTCAACAAAAATAAACCATGTGACTGTATTCAAAGGTCAGAGGGGATTTTCAGAAATGACATATTCTACACAGCAAAATTCCTTCAGTACAAACACATTGTCTATAATAATTTTTAGAAAATGGTAAGATAAAACATTTTATATACCAATTGCCTTTCTAAACCTGAGCCTACCTCAGACCAAATTTAAACATAGGAAATTCCACTTAAACATAATTTATTTTTCTTACTGCAAGAGTGACCGAAGACTGGAACAAGATGCTCAGATAGGTTGGGTATTGATTCTCCATCCTTGGAGATAATCAAAACCTGAGTGGAAAAAGCCCTGGACAACCTTCTTCAGGTGACTGTGCTTTGAGGGGTCAGAAAATCTCCAGATGGTCCTTTCCAACACAATCATTCTGTGATTCTATGAGTAGGCATGATTTCCCTTCTCTCAGGTTGTTAGGATGGGTTATCAGGCCCCTGTGCCAGTTACAGGAGACCAGACAGAAAAAAGATTTCTGAGAGATTTCTCTCCATTCTTCCAAAGCTGACAAGTGCAGAGACATCCACACTAAAAGTGTTAATTCAAAACAAACACTACCAAACCCAAACCAAACTGAACTTTTCCCATGCATTTTACCAAAGACAGTAATGCTTTTTTATTAATTTCAAAGCAGTTACATAAAACAATGGATACCTTGCAAATATCTATTGATCATCATCATCATCATCATCATGGCTAGGCTTCGCGAACGAAAAAAAGTACCAACTGGTATTTTGGTAGAAAGAGAGAGATCATTCAGTGTTTGTTAGATCAAAAGTTCCTGAAAAATTAACTGCATTGTGAAGTCATATCTAGTCAATGACTCAATCTTTGTACAATACCATTCTTTAAATTTTAACTTACCTAAAGAGTTAAAATTGTTTTTCCCTAACAGAGAAGCTGGAAAGTTGATCACGTTTCATGACAATTAATAGAGACCACCCTTTTAGCCTCTTTTGCTGTTCCTTGATTAGGAATTTATTAAACTGCTTATTACTAAACTGTTGTAATTTAGAACATTTGTAACAACAGTGTGCAGTAATTGAATGTTAAACATGTCCTTTACATCAATTAGGTGAATGTGATAGCAGGTTGAATTTTTTACACAGAGAAAAGTTAGAATTTTCTAATTTATGTGGTATAGAAAAAGACAAATGTGGAGAACAGAACAGGGTGATCAGATGTAGTCTCCCACAGTGAATGACTGTATCATGATGGATATTTTACCAAGGTCTATAGAATGCTCAAGACTCATGATGTAACTCAGACACAAGCTGCATTTGCAGGTATTCAAAATAAAATCTTACATGTGAATAAAAAATCTCAGCAATTAAAAATGGAAGATGGGACAGAAGACATCTAACATATCCTTGGAGGTATTAAAAATCCATTTGGATATGGTCCTGGACAACCTGTATGAGCTGACCCTCCTTAAGCAGGAAGGTTAGATAAGATGACCTTCAAAGGTCCCCTCCAACCTCCATCACTCTGTGATTCCGAGACACCAATAAAATGACAAGAGCTGAAATTGGTGAAGTAAGCCTATCTTTCCCTATCCTAATTCTTAGTAAGCACAAAATCTTAACTATAATATTAACATTCTTTGCACTTTAGAAACTCAATAGCTGCAAAATTCAATACAGAATGGTAATGAAAAATAATATAGATTGATATATGCTCTGGATATATATACATGGGTTGCTTGAAATGTCCCAGATATCAATATGTCTACAAGTGGATCTACCAGAAAAATCTATTAATAAGGCTGCAACCAGCATAAACTTTCATAAAGCTACTACACTAGAATTCAAAAAAAGGAACTGAATACAAAATCCCGTGGCAGTCACCAGCATGTTCTTCATGTGAAACACAACCATGAAACTAAACCACCTGATTTCATAACTACATCATGGTGATTTATAGATCTTACATTCAATCAAATTTAGAAGTTTAATAAAGCTAAGGCAAAAAAGAATCACTTTTCATGTCTGCATTTATATGTACCAGACTTAGCTAAAATATCTCTTTACTAAAAACAGGAGTCTTAATTTCATCATCATCAGTATTGGAAAATGTCTTGTGCCAGTTCTAAGATTTGATCAAACAGACAGGATAGAGAACATACAGAGCAACTATAGGAAAGAGGTAACACACTAGGTCTACTCTCTCTATGTACATTCCCTTCATTCTCCTTTCAAAAAAAAGAATATTTATGAATATATTTAAATTAACATTTAAAGGAAATCTCTATAGGGTGTATCAGCATACCAGAAACATAGTTTTTCAGAACAGACCTAAATTTTCATTTTTATGAGAAGAAAGTTTCACACAGCTTAAATATTGAAATGCTTAGAAGGCAAAGAATACAGAACTATGTTTTATTTCTCAGAATGAACATGAGAAATAAGAAATGCTAAAAAAAATGTAATTTGCTTGTGTTCTTTTTCTTGTTTGTTGGTTTTTTTTTCAAATTTAACTGCAAATTATCTGAACCAGGATTGCCTTATCCTTCCATAGCAGTTCAAGATCTTGCTTTTTGGTACTCTGCTGTTTTAAATATGTATTGATTTTCAATGTCCAAGAATGCTAATATACAATGATAAGCCATGGTCATTAAAGCTTTAGAACTCTTCAACATTATCTTAAAAAATAAATAAACAAAAAACTTATTCATTCCTAATTGATATATTTCCAATCAATCTAAAAAAAAGAAACATATAATCTATCAATTCTGCTTGATATCCTTCCAAAATTAACCAAATCAAATCAAAGTTCTTAAGTGTTCTGAAATTAAAGATTAATGGATGTATTACCATTAAGTTTTTGCCTACATTTTCAGTTGAAACTAGATAAAGTACAAACTGTTACTCTGTTGTAATCTTTATGTTCTTTGCTTGTTTATTTTTGAATAATTTATTAACCTTTCCTTTATAATGAAAAAAAACCTTAATGCCGAGGATGAACACATCTCAAGATAGAATCACATATCCACCATGAAAATTCCCGATGCTTCCTTCTTATTAAAGGAAGAATTATGCCTTATTTTCCTTTGCATCTTATCTACTAAAATTCTATCTATAAATTTTAGTGACTCCTCAGGGTCTCCAAATATTCATTGTGCTGTAATTTAAATGCCTGACAGGAATCAAAGATGCCAGAACTCCAATGCAATTTCAGGTCAACTCCATCTTTATTGAACGTTGACAGGTTTTGATCTCTTTCCTAGGTGAAGTCATTATACCAATATTCCATCTGACACATCTGTTAAGGGTGTTGGTTTTGGAATGTAAAAATTCTGACTAAAGTGGAAGGCAAGTTACAGCTCTCCAATCAAAGCAAAATCTTAATCACTTTCCATAATTTTTTCAACATCATTTATCATAACTATTTCTTATTTTAAACTCCAAACTGCCCAACAAATTTCAAGCTCAAATATTTAATTAACAATTAATGTAGTCCTTGGGATAGGTAGCATCAAACAGGTAACATGTTCTTAAATTTTATTCAAAGGAGTTGTAAAAAAATTGCACAATACACTCTTTAATAAAATCTCAATGTAATGTGTTATTCTTATGAAATAAGTGATAGTCTCAATTTCATATTTTTACCTTATAAACTTGAGCTAATTTGATACATTTTATATCTTCAATTTGTAAAGCACTCAACTGTGGATTATGATCAATTACTGTTAATCTCTGTGTGTCTTTACATGAACCTTCAAATTCCAGTTAGTTGTCTGAGTACTGCAGAGAGAGTAAAGTAGCATGCTCACACTGCATTCTCCAAAGGAGTAAGAATAAGCTCTGAATCACAAGATAGGAAAATGGAAGAAAACTTAAGTAGTGGTTGACTTGAAGTTGATGAGAGTGAAACACTACTGAATGGACATTTGCTGGCAGATTCAGAAGATGAGAACCAGAAGACATGATTCTGTATTAAGAAAGGACAAGGTGTGATGCTATGACTTACCAAAAATTTTCTAGAGTCTAGAGGAAGCCAGGGTTTTAAGGTCTGTGGCGTATGAGTGTTTTGTGTGTCAACAGACCTCAGGGTCATGACTGACCTACTGAACAACACAAAATTTCTGAGAAACCTTTACTAATGTGGAATAGACTGTCACTAAAAAGTTGACATGATATGAAGGAGTAGATCTCCCACAACACTTCAATTGCAATTGGAGATTGCTATTAGTAGCAAAGCCCAGGTTCAGTGAGGAAGCTGCAATCTATAAGCAGATCAACAATTACAAACTGAGGCTAGAGTGAACAGTTTGATTTCGAGAATAGACAGAAATTAACTTTTTGAACCTGTAGTTTGTATAATCTCCAGAGTACCAGCAGCTTGAATCAGAAACTGCATCAGACTGGACAAGAGCAGACGTTTCATCCATATGTTTAGGAGTAAAAGTCATGCTTAATGGGTCAAGAAACACCTTATACCTCAGTACCTATTAGAGATGCAAAATTGCTGGGGTTATATATTTTTTCAATTAGATGTTTAAAGGAGAATCTCATTGTTTTATAAAGAATAAAGATAATAGCTACATAAATGGTACAATATTTAACTTGTTGAAAGAGAAATTACACTTATTTTTTGAAGTCTGTTCCTATGCTGCACTTACATGTCATATAACGGAGCCTGGTTTAAAATATAAGTATCCATAAAAAGGTGATATGATAATATCTCGTGCTAATGGTGCCATTATCAAGCTATAAAATGGTGACATTATTTTGCCCAACTGTGTGGCTTCATGCCCAAGGCCATTGTTCCAGCTGGGAAGAACAACTGACAGTAATATGCCATAATACGAAATTTTCCTAAATATGTAAGAGGCTTCCTAAATGGAGTGTATTTATCCAGGCCACACTATTATGTAACAGAATAGTGTCCTGATTTATATCTGAGAGTAGGAAGTCATGTCAAACCAGCCCTTCCTAGGATTCCAAAAAAAAATGAAATGTATATTTTAAAGGCTAACTAAAAAGAAAAAAAAAGTTGATAGGAACCTTATTTTCAAACACCTGTTACAAAAACAATTTCCCACACATTCTGCAAGCAAGCCAGCTGTCAAAATTTAGGATGAGAAACCGTAAACAGAGCAGTGGTCAAAAGCTAAAAATTCCTTAAAGCTCACAAGACAAGAGGTTAATGCATATAAACCCAGTGATTATAAATACACCTAACCATGACATCTTCAACTTTTCTCCTACATCTTGAATCTTCTCTGGCTATAAAATAAAATATATAAAAACTGTGGCACACCTCTCTCAGTATTCTTGAAAGTCATTCAGTCCCAATTTTGCCTCTCAAGTTCATGAAAAGGTGAGCTGAAAGACCTGTAATGGCATCTTAACACATTCATTGTTAACACTTTGTCAGTTACTACTTTTGTACTTCAGGCATGATCATTAGTAGAAGTACATTCCTCTTCAAGCTCACACACTGAAACTGCAAAGGGAAGAATAATTATTGGCATCGCTCTCACATAAGAAGCAAATCTAAATTATGACATCAGTTGCAGATTGACTCAATAGTAAATTACCAAATCAAATTTACTCAGGCCCTTGTAATTTAGTTTCAATCTAATCTAATTCAATTTTAGCTGTGATATATAAATGTTGATTAGTAGAATATTGCATAAGAATATAAAGTACTTAAGTTTCTCAAGTTACTACTGTTTAAGCTACAGTAGTTTTCTTTTTTTTTATTCTTTCAAAGACAGAACTGAATGATGTTAAGAACCATAAAACCAAATGTTAATGAAGTTAAGTCTGTAATACATGGCAATTAACTCTACAGCATAATTTTCTAGCACACAGAAAAAGATATCTTCCTTTGCAAAGAAACTGAGCTAAAAATGCAGTCCATATTTTATACAACAGGCCACACTGACATGAGCTTAGCCTTGTGAGATATCTCTACACCCACTGCTCTTCAAAAGCGCACTAATTTTTTATCAAAAGAAAAATGTAAAAGAATCCTTTCATTATTAGAAAATAGGGATTTTTGAATAAAACAGACCAGTGGTCCAAAGAAGCAGCCCAGTTTTTGTAGCCTGTCTCCTGAGAAGATTGACTTGCAAAAGCTTTTTCACAAACCTTTTTCATACAATGCTGAATAATTAAAAATTACTCTCAGCTCTAAATTTATCTCTTAGAACAACCAGCAAATATTCAGATTCATCTTACTTAGAGAAGTTTTCAAATGCCCACTTTTGGTTAAAGTATTAAGTTAATTCAAACACTTAATAATGATTCACTGTAGTTAGAAAAGAACAAGATGAAGAGGGAAAAGCTATTCATCTGTAGCTGAGCATCTTAGCTCAGTGAAATCAACAGAAAAATCCCCTTGTCTCCATTATGGTAATTTCCTTTAGTACTCTATAAATATCTGGCTACTGCAACGATGTCTGCTCCCTTTACAGTCTGGAGGCCTTGTCTCAGAAAGTGTGAACAACTTATGTACATCATTGCTGCTTACAATTCACAAAAATAAGAAAAGTATGGATCTCACAGCTATGCATTATCTTGAGAAGCAAAGACAACAAAGCCAAGGACTTCAAAGACCTTAACACATTAAAAAATCAATAGGATCTCCTGGATCACAGTCCTTTACTGAATCTCATCACAAACTCTGAATACATAGGGTGGTAGTGTAAGTACATATCCTCACTGTCAATCCTTTAGTTTACTGCAAAAAAAAAAAACAACCAACATAACAAAACAAAACATAAAAAACACAACACCACAAATAAAATACTATTTCATCCCTGAGCAGTTCTATCCAAAAGTGTCTGGAAAAATTTTGGTCACTCCTTTTTTCCCTGCTGTAGTACCATTAGGTACCAAGATGTAATGGTACATTATGCTTCTGTGTAAACTTCAGAATAGTTACTCAGTGATGTCTCACTGACATTAAGTTTTATAAATCTACAAGTATTGAAATGCACAGCCCAGCTTGTATTCAAAGCTTTCACACTTAATCTGCTTGAAAATACCAACCAAATGTAATGTGTATCTTGGATACCAGACACAGTAACCATAATGTCACTGAACAATAATAGCATAGCCACAGGTTTAATATCATGGTATAACTATAGATTAACATTTTGCTAATTTCTACTGATGACAACTATTTATTGGTATATGCACAAGATGCAACTTCTAGTTTATTCAGAATAGATGTTTTTTACTTGTGACTGACTTCTGTTGCTAACCTGTTATCTTCTCAACATGGTTTGAAGGAAATGGACAGGAATAACTTACCTATTCAGAACCAGATAACAAGAAATTTTTAAGGGATATTATCACTTCAGATGCTTGCCACTGAAACCACCCCACTGGGAACTCTCTGCAATCACGCAGACCCTCCTAGGCTTGCTGCTTGCCAGAAGGCTTTCTGGTTATCCAGAGAAAATGGAATATCCTCTTGTTCCTCCCAGATCCATGACACCAGAGTCCCCTCTGGATCATAAGAACGTGCTTGAACTTTTGAGATTTTCCAGAATTTATTCCCAGTGATCTCACAGAGTTCTGTGATCTTTCACTTTTGAGATCTTCGAGTACTAACAAGGGAAAGCCCAAAGAAAGGATGCTTCACAGAACAATACAGCCATACACCAAATTGTCAGCTTTTTTTTCCCCCACAATATTGCACTTCCCGGTTGTTACTTCAGGACACGTGAACATCAGTAAAAAGTAAGCTATGACAAGCTGTATCTAACACTTTTTCACAAACAAACCTAATGGTAATTGTCATTTGCTATTTATACAGCTGTATTTGTGCTAAAGCTGTAAAGGGCAATTAAAATATTTAATCTGGTGCTGCAGTTAGAATTTTATTTTGCTATATTCACTAAAAATTAAAAAGTGCCATGATAACACTCAAGGTACATGAAAAACTCTGCCTCTGGGACACAAAATAATCACAAAATGTATAGAGATAAATACATATTTTACAAAGTGTAGAAATGAAAAAAAAAGCTAAGTGTATTAAACATTTGATGCTTAGGGATATAATTCCTTTTGTTGTTTTGCTCACCATTTGACAAAATATTATGCCCTCAAGAAAAGATACATTTGTCTGCAATATATTTGTAGCACTTTGAAAATTGCTACTTTACTTGTTGAAATATACTTAAAAAATAAAAAAAATTGTAAGGGACAGGTAAAAAGGCTCTAATGGTATGATTCTTCTTTGCCTCTTACCACTTGATTGTTATTGGATAATACAATTAAAATAGCTGGATGTTTTGGTGGAAATATGGCAGCACAAAACATGTACCTCTCCCCTTAACATGTTTTTACTGTATTCAATATATATATGTATACACATATCTATAGATGTATAAGGATTTCACAGGACCATGTCCAGATGAGTATCTCCATGGTGAGGGAGTCTACAACCTCTCTGGCCAACCTGTGCCAGTGCTCAGCCCTCACAGTAAAAAAAGTGTTTCCTCATGTTCAGATAGAACCTCCTGTGTGTCAGTTTGCACCCATTGCCCCTCTCACTAATCACCACTGAAAAGAACCTGTATCTCTTCAAGTATTTATATATATTGATGAGATCCCTCCGACCTTCTTCTCCAGGCTGAACAGCTCCAGCACTCCCAGCTTTCCCTCTGAAGAGATGCTCCAGTCCATCATCTTATTGAGACACTTGGCTGGACTCTCTCCTATACCTCTTGTACTGGGGAGCCCAGGAATGGACACAGTACTCCATTTATGCCCTCACCAGTGCTAATTAGAGGGGAATGATCGCCTCCTTCAACTTGCTGGCAATCCTCAGCCTAATTCAGCCCAGGACACCATTTGTTTTCTTTGTCACAAGAGCATGTTGCTGGCTTATGGTCAGCTTGATGTCCAGCAGAACCACCAGGGCCTTTTCTGCAAAGCTGCTTTCCAGCTAGGCAGCCACTCAGCAAGTACTGGAAAGTACTCCTCCCAAAGTGCAGGACGTCCCTTTGTTGAACTTCATGAGGTTCCTGTTAGACCATTTCTCCAGCCTCTCCAAGTGCTACTGCGTGGCAGCACAAGTCCCTGGCACATCGGCCACTCCTCCTAGTTTTGTGTCAGTGGCAAACTTACTGAGGGTATGCTCTGCCCTATCATTCAGATGAATACATTAAAACCCCAAAGATTACTCCACATATTATGATTTTAAAAGGTATACCATAATGAACAGCTGTCCTGGTTTGGGTTAGAACAGAACTAATTCTGTTCAGTGATTTTACTTTTTAGTTGAAGCTCCTCTGAGAAACTGCACTTTCTGGGACCAACAGCATGTTTTCATAGACACTGACAGCTTCTAGCAGTGATAAGGCCTAATGTTTAGTTTAACTACCAGGGATTGGTATGCAAAGCAAGGTCACTGCTAAATCTTGTGTCTCGTGTTGGGAGGTGCAGGGTAAAGGCTGCACCTTCAGGGAGGAGCAGACAGGACAGATGACCCCAAACTGAAGTATGACCAACTAAAGTATTCCATCCCATATACATCATATTCTATATATATAGACTGGGGGTCAGTCCCACCTTCCTAGTTTTTTTTGTTCTCGATTGTGAGATTGTTCTCCCTTCTTGGTTCCTTCTTTTCCTGCACTTCGGTGATCCCTAAGTTCCTGCATCCAGTACCAGGATCCAGCCCCTGAGCCTGACTCATCTGCTGCTGAGGCCTTCTGCTGCAGTATCAGTGGGGACATAATTACCACCAAGGGGGGATTGGGTTCAGTATTGGGTTTTGCACATATTTGTGTATATATGTAAATATTTAATTTATCGTTATTATTATTAAAGTAGTTTTAGTTTTATTTTCCAATCCACAAGTCTCTCTTATCCCCTTTCCCTTCCCGTGGTGGAGGGGAAGAGGGTGTAACAGGGAGAATCTGTCATTGGGTTGGTGGTCAGCCCAGCCTTGACCCCCGACAACAGCCTAAACAGACAGATTTTAATTTAACTTCAGGACAAATAGAATTGTAACATTATACATTTCTGAGACTGAAATAATTCTGACTTGTAAATGGAAATACATATGGAAATGTATGGAAAAGAATTATGTCAAGGAACATACATTTTTATACCTTATATATATTAAATATACATATTAAAAAGGAAAAGTTAATGGCATCAGGAAAATGTACACACCATCCCACATTCAGCTTTGGATATCTGTATCTCCATTCAGCTTATCTCTTCTCAGTTTACACCACCAATTCCGTGACACACTTTAACAGAACAGGCAAAGGGAAGTTAGTAAATAAAATTGAGTTAATAGTGTTGAACAACTTCGTTTGAAACTCAATGCAGCACTTGTGAAAAATTCGTTTCAGTCTTACATTTAAATCTGTTTTGTAACTAAATGAAATCTGTTTCTGGTAAAAGAAGGATTAGCAAATTCCAACTGCAGAAAATTGATGCTGCTTTGCAGCAAATTGTTATGGTTTTCTGATGAAGAAAAATAGCTTTAAACCTGAAATTAAGTTTTAATGTCATACGAACCTAGTTTTTCTGGCAGTCATGTCTCATACAAGGTCAGGGAAAAAAAATCCTTTGAAAACGCCTTAGAATGTCCTATAAACTTCATAATCCATACAGTTTAGCGTTTCCTAACTGAATAAACAGTTCCTATCTTTTTTCCTGAGAGAATAAAAGCACCAGTAATTTCTTGTACCAATTTTTCTATTAACTACACTCGTTCTTTTATAAAAGATAATATATCTTGTTTAGTCGATCACAAAGCAAAAATAAGGAGCTCATATATAAAGCAATTTGTGAGCGATCAACATGCAATATTCAGGCTATTCATCACAGCCCTAGCCACAGGAAGAATTTGTTTTCATTGAGACATGAATACCGAGCTAATGATAGGGATTTGAAAAGAAGATATCAAAGAGACATGAAAAAATTACACTAAAGTAACAAAAGACCACCTCTGATGAATTCCAAAGCTAAGTTTTCTACAAAAACTGAGCTGAATACATACAGTAATGTTTTATAAAGCTGCTTTAGGAGGTCTGCACTGCATATTTCTTAAATGAAAGAGCTTCTACAAAAATTTAAAAAGGATGATTAAAAGAGCTCTTCAAAAATTCAGGGGGAGAAATGGAAAATCCAGAGATCCAATGACATTTCAACAGAAGCCAAAACAGAAGACACTGTCACACAGCTACTGTCAATGATGTACCTACCACCACTAAGAGCGATGCTGCTGACACGACAGCAACCAGCCAGGATAGCAGCTGGTGAAAGGCATTTTGGATTCCTGACACTGAAGATATCTGAGAATGAGGAAATAATTTCCTTTTGCTTGTTTACACAGGGCATCACAATGAGGTTTTGATTCAAGACTAGCACTACATCGCAATTATTCTTATTAATAGAATAATACAAATAAATGCCCATGTTTAACCCCCATTGCTTGTGTGAAAGGGTAACTTTTTAAAGCAAATTGATACAAAGAAAGGGAACCTACTGATAGAATGCAAACAGAAAAAAGGCTTACTTGAGAAAAGAAAAACAATAAAGACAGATGTTATGTGATACAATAGGTTCAGACGACAGACATCGAGAACCATGAAAGAAATTACATGCTAGGATGAATACAAACATTTCTTGACTTCTTCAGAAGAGTTTCTAATCTGATAGTTATAATACTCTGAAAAGTATGTATGTAACTGTAAGCAATACAATGATGTATATTATTATTTGCTATAATCTGGCATCCTTCAGAACCTTTTAAACTCAGTTTTGACCAAAGTGTGCCCTTAACTAATGAAATATACAGAACCGACATAAAACCATATGGAACACTTATCTGATTTTGCCATGATGACCAAGAGCTGAGCTTTAATATTACTTGAACAAAAAGGAGAAAAATCTCCGAGAACTTACTATAACTTATAAAAATAAATGGCAAACTCACATCTTGCATGAGTAATGCAAACTACATTAAGTTAATGGAGTTGTGTCTTAAACTCCTACGAGCAATTTTGATTAACTTTTGGGATATGATTTATTTTATTTCATTGACAGAAGGGTAAAGAAAAGAGCTATGCTTGTCTGATCAATAAGCATTTGCTGAACACCTTCTCAGACTCCTGGCAGTTTTACTGAAAAGAAATAGTTTCACTAAGCTTGTATAGCCTGATAGACACAGTTAACTTTGGTCAGAGGTTAATCAAATATTATCTCTTGCAGCAGTGGGATATTTGGTAGTTAACTCCCCTTAACTCCTTAGTTAACTCTGAGCCCTTAAAAAAGCACATGGGCATTAAACTGTAAATAAAATAAATAAATAAAATGGACAGACTTCATAGTATACTGCATCTGCTGAAGGTCACCTGAATGCTTTACAGTTTCAAATGGAAGGACTCCACCAGACACAGGCCTCCAACTAGACTCCATCCCATTGACCACAACTCTCTGACTTCTGTCCTTCAACCAGTTCACAATCCATCTCATTACCCAATCATCCAGACCACACTTCCTCAGTTTAGTTGCAAGGATGCTGTGAGAGACACTGTCAGACGATATGCTTTTCTTTCTATATTCATGAGAACTGTAGTCTGTCTTGGGTAAAACAAGGTATATGTAAGCTTTTCCTCAGATCGAATATGCACTTTAACATTTGCCAAAAGCATGTTTATTTCATACGTGAAAACTATTCCTTAATTTTCCACAGCATAACCAGTTTCCTCTTCTTTGAGAGAAGGTTTCTTTCCGAAACTTACTAAATCATGTTTTTGTGTTGACTTGGACATGTTATTGACATATTGGGATTAAAGTAGATTTAAAAAATTGTAAAGATAGGTTTGTATGTAAATTTTGTAGTCTGACAAAGCTCCCACTACACCAAGCCATGGATTCAGCTGCATAGGACACAAACCCTTAGAGCACTCCAAAACTTATATGGTGATTTCTATAAAGCAAATTAAGGCCACTTCATTTGTATAAGTGCATAAATAGATAACTTACCCACATCACAGAACTAAATGACTTAAGGAAAGGACATGAAACTCATAAAAATGAAGTGCCTGCAACAGTTCCTCTTAAGGCAATACTTCATGTATTTTTCTCCTCTTCTCTTCTGCCCCAACCACACTCTCTTTGATGTGCTTCAAGAATACAAGGTTGTCATTTAAGAATGACCTGCTCCTCTGTATGCTTGATTACTATGTGGATCAATCCTTATTTCCCCAATGTATGCCTTGAGGCAAAGCAATCCATCACTCATTCCTTCATACTAATTAGAAAGAATCCATTCATAACAGGATGTGAAATAAAAATAAATACTGGCTAATATTTCTAAAGTTATCCATGGTACCCAGATGCCCCAACCTCTCCTGAAAATGAGCACTTGAACATTCAGATGACTTTCAAAAATGCTGCTTAGCTATGATCTGTGACTTACAGAATTTGAGAAATGGGAAATGTATTTGTGAAGGGGGTAGAACATCAGCAGTTGTCAGCAAAAACATTGATTTAGCTGAAAAATAAATTCTTGTGTCATATTTTCTTGATTAAATTTTGGGAACTTCTGTTAACCTGCTTAATAATAAAATGTCATTCAAGTAGTGTCTAAGTCAAATGACTTTTCCAAAAACAATATTAATGCTCACCTTATGAGGTCAAGAAAAACATTCTCAATGTTTCCAGGTCAAAGAAATTACTCTTCTATTGAAAGTCCAGATTACTCAGCTATGTTATATCATACTGAATACAAAAGTTTATTTTATCTACACGATGAAATCAGAAACAGAAATGATAGCAAATATTTATTAATTCCTAAAATATTTCACAGAACTAAGACTGCAGTGATATCATTAGTCAAATTCAGTGATCTCTTTGACCAAATCTGAATGCTAATTTTTATACTTTGTATTCCTAAAACAAGACAAAAATCTCACCAATTTTCAGAAGAGAGTTAAAGCAATTTATCAGTTTCCTGAGCAGCAGGGCAAAATAGTCAATTCAATTAAAAACTATGTAATAGACCAATTGTATTATCACTTCTTGAGGAGCAAAGGACTCTAAGGTCAAACTGGCAGTGAAAGACGAGTCAATTGGTAAAAGACCAATTTAATTTGTTTTTAAAACATTCACACAAAACTTACAAAGCTAAAAATGGACCAGTTTAATCCTCCTTTTTTGAAGCCCATCAACTGCTTTCAAGTAGTCACTACTTAGTTCTATAAAACATTTTTTTTAATTGTGAATTGGCCCTTCTTAAATTCAAAGATAATTGTAAACACTCCTCATCTCCACTACTGTTTTCCCTCTACAGTTTCTAAGGATGACCAGAGTATGGCACCTGCCTGTTGTGCCATGAGAAGGATGATTTCATTCCTTTATTAAGGTGACACCAATGGAGTCTCTTCACTTTTGCTGTTAAAAAGTATTCACATTAAAAAGGAAAAAAATACTGACTACTGAAAAAAGAAAATTATATCACAGTAAACATAATAAAAGCAAAGCAAGTCCAGCATATGTGACATACCTGCTTCCCCAAAGGATAATCAAACCTATCCAGATACAGGATTATAAAAATTCTATTTAAAGCCTCTAATTTTAGAGAATTCAGAAACTACCCGTGTCAGCTTTCCTTTTAACATGCCTAAACTAAATATGTCTTACTGACATTTATGCCCATTTTTCTTCTAGTCCTCTTTCTCCATCTCCTTGCCCCATCATCCATCAGACAGCTTTAGCTGCTTGACTGCAGTATCGCCCTTTAGATGTCCCCTTCACAAGACTGACAAGTGAAATCATATCAGTATTTTCTCAAGTCATTTTTTTAGACCTCCTCACAATTTTTAGTATCCTCTGAACTCTCAAGTTGAAACCAGAAAAAGCTGACTTGAACGAAAGGACTGCTTTACAAGTTTCACTTAAAACACTATTCTTTAAGGTAACTAATGCTGGTTTGTGTCTTTGTATTCATTTTCATTTTGTTCTCTTTGTATCCTGAGTTACTATTTGAACAATATTAACACAAGAAGTGTCATTTTAGCAACAGAATTTCAGAAGTATAATTACTTAGTATGACCATTTAAATTACAACTTGCTTTTGCTACATTGCAAGTTTAAAAAGACTTTAAAAATTAGTACTACATATCATTAACAAAAAAGTAATTTCTTTCCCTCTACAAACTCTAGAAATGTTATTGCAATGATGTACCATTTACCATTAAGTTCCTTCTGATAAAAACCACAATTAACCTTAAGACACTTGTTGTAATATTGTTAGCAAATTGTTACTACTGTTATCTGGTATTTTTATTAATTTCAATTGAAAATACCAAAATAAGAAAATTCCTTGATTTCAGCATACTGAATGAGGTTAACAAAGGTAATGTTTAAATATAATGAAAATCAGGTTTAAAAAAAATGAGCAAGAATTTTTGCAGTAGGGTTTTTCATAAAACTAAAATTCACACACAAAGCAATTTATTCATAGCAAGTGCAACCCCAGTAACTCAGAACTCAGGCTAATAGAGAGAGCACGTAAGTGAACCTGGACAGAAACTGATAGTTTAATATCATACTATCATGCAGTTTATCACTGTGAATGATAAACTATGCAAAAGAATCCCACAGATGAAACCCCATTTAATGATCTGATTAGGTATTTGTAAACTCAGGAGTGTAAATTCACACTGGCACCAGTATGACAAGTAGCCTACACATTGCAATTACGCACACAGCTTTGCACTGGTTGATTTAAAAGATTAAATTCTCTCATACCAGGATATCACTTGAACTTGTCACCTCAAATGAGTTTAGTTTATTATTTCATGGAGCTTTGGTTTTGGTTTGTTGGTTTTTTTTTAATTATAAGTCCTGGCTCTTTTACATCTGGCCACTCAAACAGGTGTAGGATAAGTATCACTAAAGCAGTTTCCTCAACCTACACGAACCAGGCATATCGAAAAGCACAAACAGAATGTGAGGCATCTTAATGGAGTAACTGAAATCATAACTATTACAATGGCACTGTGCAATTTAATCTTCTAACTGCAAAAGGATGTCTTGACAGACTAATAACTGCACTGCACTGTCACTCTATGCAAAGATGGATTCAAGCTGAAGGTGAAGAACCATTAAGGTGGCCAGGAGGGGAACAAAAAATGAATCTTATTAAAGGCAAAGAACAGAGCTTGCTTAGCCGGGTAACAAAAAGGCTGCTAGGTAATATGATTGCCATGTACAAATACATGAAAGGGGGTAAACACCAGGAAGAACGAAATGCTACTGAACTCAGAGTATGGCTGCACAAGAGCAAATGGGTATAAACTGAATGATTACATTTATGGAAATAAAGGAGCTTTGTGAAAGCATTTTAAAGTTCAAATAGTGAGAAAATCTGTTTTTTATACAGATGGATGAGTTTGTGAAAACATTTGCTTGCAACATCAGGTAACATCATCTTAGTGATGGAAAAGGTTCCTGCCCGCCCTAAGCCTACATACTAAAATGCCAGAAGACCACTTTAATGTTCCATGTGTATTGCAGGAATTGGAGTCCAGCATATAAAACTTGTAGCCTTTCTTTTTTAAAAAATTACTGTATACATCAGCAGTTAATAACAAATCAGTAAAATTTATTTTAATGAAAAGACTAATAATTGAATCAAATCTTGGACAGTATGCAGGAAAACCAAGGACTAAAAAGTTACTGTATGCTTCCCTTCCAAACTTTCTTTAAACACATAATTAGAGACACTATTCAGGTCAAAATAATTAACACAAAAGATGAGCATATAATTTAAACATGCCCAGTTCATAAGATGAGCCAGAATAAGAGCAAACAAGACAAAGCACTGTAAAAAGAACAGGGTGATTATATCCATGTGCAAGATCTTTTCAAGTAGTCCTTATTTATATGAACTTAAAAGAAAATTAAAGGAAGTGGATATAAAGAGATGAGTATCAGTCTTTACAATAAAATAAAGACTACATCCAGGCATATCAGATTAGTAGTTTTTCCAGCTCCTCAGGATGCCTTTTCTAGTTAGAATGGGGAAGTGAATTGATTATTTTGCAAAAATGCAGCTGCAATTGATTTTTTTACCACTACTAGCCTTACCACAGACGAAGAGAGCTTTAAAAAAGGTTTTCAAAACAAATGAAGTTCTGTGGTTAATATCCATAGAACATAAATTAAGAATTATTACTGTTTAGGATAGGAAAAAAAACACACACAAAAAGAAACCACAAATAAAAACAAAACAAAAACCACACTCCTCAAAAACACAATGTAATCATTTAAAAAATAGTAGTATCAGCTTACAGTAGTCAATAATGGTATAGTGTGAAATAAATAGCCTTTTCCTTTTTCTAATGCCTAAAGAGAAAGCAACAGCTAAGGAAAAATTCATTCTTACTGATACACATGGGACTTAACCATAAGAGTACTAATATACATGTTACTTTGGGCAGAACACACATCTTCTGTTGTAATCCTCACTGAAGAGTTGAAATAAGCACTTTTAAGGAATGCCACCAAATGCCTTTACTTTGGAATGGACACAGTGATAGAGATACACCATGCTCATGTTAATGAGTTTTGCAAGAATAAATCCCCAACAAGAAAGCACAGCCAAAAGTTCCTTTTAAATCTTTTGAATATACATGCTACGAGTACTTTCTCCACTGACATCTCACCACCAGCTCTGGAAAGTGTAAAAGTAACAATGAAAAATTGTAAAGCTTCCACCCTTATATTTCAGTTTACATGCTGCTTTACACTATTTCGCCCTTTTTATCCTTGCTACTACTGTAGAGATACACTCCATCCTTGTTCTTCCCAAACTCTAGTGTGTACACACATGCACTGCCAAATTTTCAATACAGGAACGTATATTTAATTCAACATTCAATTTAATGCAATGCAGGAATGTATATTTAATTGGAAGTCAAGCAGGTGAGGCAGAAGGCCAGCTTGGCTGAGTAAGGAGCTACTTTTGGAGATGAAGTGAAAAAAATATGTATACAGCCAGTGGAAGCAGAGACTGGTAACATGGGAGGTCTACGGAGAAGATGGACCTCAGTAAGGCTTTTGATACTGTCTCCCACAGCATCCTACTGGATGAAATGTCAAATATACAGCTTGATAAGAACATCACGAGGTGGGTACACAACTGGCTGAGAAGTCGAGCTCAAAGGGTTATAAGTAAATAGGGCTACATCAGGCTGATGACAGGTGACGAGTGGGGTCCCACAGGAATCCATCTTAGGGCCGGTACTGTATAACGGCTTTATAAATGACTTGGATGTTGGACTCAAAGGCCTAATAAACAAGTCTGTGGATGATACTAAGCTGAACACTTGGTCTGTTCAGCCTGGAGAAGACTGAGGGGAGACCTCATCGCAGTTTATAATTTCCTCACCAGACAGGGAGGGGTGGGTGCAGACTTCTCTCTGGTGACCAGGGACAGGACCTGGGGGAATGGCATGAAGCTGTGCCAGGGGAAATTCAGGTTGGATGTTAGGAAAAGGTTCTTTACCCAGAGAGTGGTGGAGTATTGGAACAGGCTCCCCAGGGAGGCTGTCATGGCACCAGCTCTCATGGAGTTTAAGAAGCATTTGGACAATGCACTTAGGTACATAGTGTGACTTTGGGGTAGTCCTGTGCCTCAATAGGAGTTGGACTCGATTATCCTTGTGGGTCCCTTTCAGCTCCGGATATTCAGTGATCCTGTGATTCTGTTTTAAACAATTATATGTCAGAAGGGGGAGGAGGGAGGGGAACCAAGCACAAACCCAGATCCAGATTTTAAGGAGGATAATGATTACGCTATACAGGAAAGGAATCAGTTCAGAAGAACGATTGAACTGAAAAGTCACTTCATACATTATGCTCTGTAGGATGGAAATTTCCCAGGTGTTTTTTTCAAGAAATGTCTGATCATATCACTCTCGAGCATTACACATTAATTCACCTATGCAGGCATAATGAGCAATTTATGGTCTTGAAAGAAGCCACTCACTGAGACAGCAACTCCAAAAGGGAAAAATTAAGATCTGACAGGATAAACTTTTAAAACTGCATTTACCTCAGAAAATATTGTTCACACATTTTATTTTTATGAAGATTAGAATTATTGTCTACAAAAGCTACACCTCATCCTGTCTTAGGAGTTAAGTAACAGTTTTTTCTTCAAGAAGGCAGATATAAATACTGAGCAAAGAAAGGCCTAACAGCTGGATAAACACCAAACCAAACTATTTTGTATTTATATTATACAACCTATTATTTTAAATAATAACCTCAAGATTTATAACCATTTTCATTATTTTTAATTCCTTAGGGCTGGATATACCTGCATTCAGAATGCACTGAATTGCACTGAATTCCTGGAACTGATCTTAATGTCTTCTGTAAATTCATTGAGCTCACATTTTACCACACAGTAAGTAGTAAGTCATTAACTTTGAATATCTTAAGGAAAGGAAAAAGAAAGGATCTTATTACTGCCTTCAACTACCTAGGGAGCAAGTTACAGAGAAAATAGAGTCAGCTTCTTCTCAGGGATGCACAGAAAGAGGATTAGACACAATGGATGTGAACTGCAACATGAGATACAAGTCAAAAAACTGACTGGACAAGGATCTGAGCAATGAGATCTAACTTTGAAATTGGCCCTGCTTTGAGAAGGGAGTTGCACAGGAGACCTTCAGAGTTTCTTCCAACATAAGCTATTCTGTTTCCCAGACTCATAACTTCAGTATCCACGTGCAAGTGAATTTTGTACTGTATCAATTTGATGAAGAAACTCAACATGAAACACTTCCATTAGAGATAAATAAAACAAAAACTTTGTTATCAGTAAAAATTAGTCATTTCTGTAAAACTCTCATGTGTACACAGTAGAGAATTTCTCAGACATTATCACCGGGAATAAAGTAAAATGTAAAATGACTTCAAATGAAAACAATTCAAAGCCTGCACAAATATGATATTGTGAGACAAAAAAAAGTAATAATGATTCTATATACATACAAACAGCTTTCACCTCATTCATCTGAGAATATATGACAGCTTGAATAGTTTTTCAGTACTGGTCCACTAGTTAATCTGGCAATTTTAACAAGACTGCAATCCATAACAATGTCAGTCTTGTGTATTTTTCTTGTCAGAGTGGAGGGTAATAATAAAAGGAAAAGACAAGAAAGTGAGGATATTATGAAACAAGAAAAAAGGAACAAAAGAGGATTCACCTTCCCCAATTTTGTGTAAAGTATGTTCATGAAGGGATAAAAATGGAATATTAGAACTATGATTAAAGTTCAAGTGAGATAAACAATAAAGTAGGAATAAATAATAATGTAGCAACATTTGTAGAGCATATTGGTCTAAAAAATGTGAATTTAAGACCATATATGTTCAAAAGAAGTATTCTATAATCAGCAGCTCTTTTATGTTTTTATAGGAGATCACTACTCTCCAATTCATGCCTACATAGACCATCTTCTAACCCACTCCCAACAACACACATAGCAATACAAGTAACAGAACTCCTCTTTCTTGATATTTTCCTACTTAAACAAAAAGGATTTTATTAATCCTTCTGACAAAAGGACCACTTTGAAAAACAAGACTACTACAAATTCAGCAGATATTAAACTTTAACTAATATGAAATGTAATTGCAAATACAGATTCACATTTGTACAAATGTGTTTCTAACACAAGGCACAGTGAGATTCTTGGATCTTTGTTTCTTAGTGTTACCTAAAGCTTTTGTCAATAACTGGTAAGAAAATATTATTATTAACATACCTATATTGCTATGTGATGAAAGGGCTATGGTAACTCTAGATATATTGAGGAAAATATTGAATGGAGCACAAATGGTGGACTGGGGTCACAAGAAGAAAAAGCAGGAAAGGTGGTGCTAAGGTTCCTCTGCTTCCTTCAGCAGCACTGAGTGCTCCATGGGGGAGCTGCTGAAAACCACCCTTTTTTCTATCCCCTCAAGCACATCATTAACGCTGCATCTGAAACAGATGCAATGATGCCTGGAACAGCATATCCAGTACTAGCAGCCATAATTCCTAAGGGATAATGAAATACTGGAGGGTTCAGAGAAAAGCCATAAGAATAATAGTAAGACTGGCAAAAAGCTGAAGAAAAAGTGATGGGGTACATGGTATTAACAACAGCAGCACATCCTTTATAGGAGAAAGGAGTTCTTTCTAGCATAAAAATAAACATTTCAACACTAGCTTGTGGAATGCTACCATGAACCACATGTTTTTAAACAGTGGCAAGAATTAACAGTCAGGACTATTTAACATCCCATTTCTGGAAATACTTAAACCAAGACTGGATGGTTTGGTTGTTTTGTTGCTGGGTTTTTGTTTGTTTAAATATATGGACTAGTTAAAACAGCAATTAATTTGTTAATTTGTGAAAGCCTATGCTTTAGTTTATGTCTCATTTCAGATTATAAAATCACAGCAGCCCCTTCTGGATTTATCATCTATGAGATTGCAATGAAATCTTACATGGAAAAGTAATGACAAGTAACTAATGTAGTTAAAGTCAGTACAGATGGCTTAAAAAAAAAACAAACAAAAAAGAGCAGATGACCTGCAAGCTCTCCACCTTCTTGTTTAGTATACTTACCTGGCTATCTATGTGATAGTTGTTTGCATTGCCTCCCTGAAGGCACAGAATATATTTGTCTAATACAGATCAAACAGAAATATATGCAACTAGCTTCCTGATAATAAATAATTCAAGATATTTTTAAAGCTACATCATTACCACAATTTAAAGGTCCTTAGAGCATTTAAAAGAAAAACTAACAATCAAAATTTCATAATGCAAACAAACAGAATCACACCCCTAGCTGTGAAGTGAGTATTCACACGCTAATCTAACAAAGAGCACAGTAGCTCCCCAATATCTGCCCAATTAACAGTCAAGTTTGCAGGTCTGAGCTGGTCTTCTTGCTAAACAAAGAGCTTTGATTCAGTTAGTCCATGTACCTTGTAACTCTAAGTGACAGTTCAGAGCAGTCTGATCAGCAAAACCACCTGTAACCAGAAGACCTTAGGAAAACCAAAAGCTACTTTAACTTGGAAACCTAAAATTACTGTCAGTGCCAGGACCACGATCACGTCAGTGAAGCTGATAAGACTGTCATCACTACTCAGCAGATGTGGGTTCCTCAGAAGCCTACTTCACAAACACTTTATGCTGGCATTTTAAGTTGATGTTGGGCCAATGACATTTTGTTCATTAAAAAATGTTGAAAGATAAGGATGTGGCCCTTTGGCACAAACCCAAATTTAAACAAAAATCCTGGACATAGTTCATGTTTATCTACAAAAACCTGGTTACATTTAGACTGTCTGTTAGAATGGACAGTCATAATAAATAGGATGAAAATACCTGTTCCATACCACTATCTTCCTGTTTCCATTCTGATTCCCTATGAGCCAAACATTTACTCTCAAATTACTCTCTGTGATAGCCACAGAGTATGACCTTTAAAAGCTTCTGCAGTTCAACAAAGCAGGGATATTTTCTTAGAGAGAATCTCAAACTTTGAAGAGTTTTTTCTTATTGTTAAAAAAACATAGGTTTCTATATCCTATGTTCCCTCCCAAAATCCCAAGATGAATAATTGATTTATTTCCCTATAAGTAATCAACAGTCCTGAAAAAATAAAAGCAATCTTTGACAAATATTTTCTATTTCATTCTACATGTTCTAGCTACAATTTACTTAATTAAGTAGATAAGGGAAATGGGAATTACAGAAAAAGTCTCAATATCTACTTGCTAAACATCACAGGAAGATAATTTTTACCAGAAAATACCATATCTATACATCTCTATTGTGTTGTACAGCTACCAGTAGATGGTGCTTTGGTTTATCTGGAAAAGTAAACCCTATACAATTGGCACATCAGTTACAGTTCTTATCTCAGACATTCAAATTATACACCAATTAAAACTATGCATCACTGAGGACTAATTATGTCTTAATTAGGTGTTTTGGTTCCCTTAAATCATTAGCTGAACTATTAACAGTGCTTCTGCTTTCTAGAGAAATATATCAACTATGTTAAATATTTACAGATATTCTGGTGGCTCATATTAAACCTTTTCTAAGGTGATTGTAAAAACAAATGTACCAGGGAGAGTAATAAATTTCACATTTACATCTATTGGAGTGGTGTAGAAGTTGGCACAATATAGTTGGCAACCTTGTTCCAGTACATTTTAAGACAAATGGTAACAGCTTTTTCATTATTTGTTAAAGAAAAAAAGGTATAATCTAATCATCAGAAAACACCTCCTCATTTTCACAATACTTCAGAATTGAGGAAAAGCATTTTGGAAAATGCTGTATTGGATTTGGACACATTAAGCCACACAACTGACCTTGCAACTACAAGGAAATAAATTATAGATAGCAAATTTTCCAAGGCAAGAACCAGTAGGATTCTGGTATTGTATCTGATTACTTCAGAAAAAAAAAAAAGGTAATCATAACTACTGTAACAGTCCACCTTTGGACTTCAATCTTCAACTACTTTATATAATGCAGTAATTATACACAGAACAGATACACCTGTAATAATGTAACACAGAATTTTTAATAATGGTATTTAGTATGTTGAAAAACAGAATGGAGTTTAGTTTTAGAATCTAATACTGAAAGAACTGAATCTTTACTTCTGCACTGCTGTCCCAATGATTTCAATTTTAAAATAATTTTGAATTCTTTCACTTAGGGTAGTTCTTTTCTCTAAAATAACTCTAGAGTAAAAACTATTTACATTGATTGGAGAAACAATAAATACATCTTTTCAGATATATTAATCAGACACAACAAACAATCCTATGCAGGATATAAATCTGAATTTCCAAACTGTTTTCTGTAAGACTAAATGTTTCCACTCTGCCATCCCCAGAAAGGTAATCAGATGAGCCAGTTTGGCAGAATACTGAAGTGCAAACGTATCATAAGCAGCCATGTGATTTCACTGAAATTTCTGTTTCTTTAGAGCTACATTCTTCTACTTTACAATCATTAGCTAATTCCCTTACTAACTTAATGCCTACAGTCAACACATAAAACTTGACAAAATACTAAACACTGTAACTTTCCTTCAATCTCTCCTCCAAAGCGGTGTATACTACTAAATCTGTTGTTACCCAAACCACTTCCTACATTCAGATATGGACTTGTATTTTCTTTTCTCCATTCCTGTGGTCCTACCCTCCTGCTTTTGGCCTTGCAATTTCAGTTGTCACTTCCTTCAGATTCTAGGATGAACCTTGTGCCTAACGTGAGCACATTATGCCTTACCTTTGTGTCCAACTCTTTTGAGGATAATTTTAATTAATATATGTTAATTATTGTTATTACTACCAATCCTGACTTTACTGTATGATCAATACCATCACCCCTATTGAAAACTGAAGCTAAATATATACTTACTTTTTAGGCTGTTCAACAGTCATCTATATAAACTAACCCACTCTGTACTGTTAGACACCTTCTATTCCTAGCTGGTTTTGTGTTTGGTTTTTTGGGGGGGTTGGGTTTTGTTGGCTTCTTTTCCTTCTTCTCCTCCCCCATTTCTAAAGAATTTCATCCTCCTTGCAGAACTGGAACTAAATAGTAGCTCAGTGGATTTCCCAGGTTTCTGTTCTTGCTACACTATGCTTTCAAACTTCTTTTTAAGAGAGGTTTTATATTTACTGTAAGAAAACATCAAAGTCATTTGGGAAGCTAATGTATCCACTTCATCATCAATACCTGCATAGTGTTGCAAGAATTACACTGTCTTCACACATAGCTATATGCAGTTACTCAGCAGCCTCTGTGCACATTAAGGCACTCAGAAATGGAATCATTCACCGTAAATCATAGAGATTAAATTTAGGTATGCAGTTGCTGATGGGAGGAGGTTCTGTACAAACACAGCTACCTATGGGTAAATACACATTTTCCAAGCAAAGATTACAGAATCATGACCTCTGCAAAATTTGGAAAGGTCTTCAGTACCAAAAAAGCTCTAATCTTGTTAGTAAGTAGGTTTCTGCTGCTGTAGTAAGTTCTAATGGCAGTGACTGACAAGTTTTATTTCTTGAAGCTTTTACAGCATGTAAGCCATTCATGAATGTTAAAAATTCAAAATTAATTCCAAAACAAACAAAAAAAACCCCAAACCTGAAATAAATTAAGCTACACAGTTAATTTTATTACAATGGTAGATATGCTTCTTGATGTACATTACACTCCTTCCTTAGTTGCTACTAAACCACGTAAAGAAAATCAATGATGAACCAAGAACCAGAAATCTGAAAGAACCCTAGTTTCCCCATTAAAAAAAAAAAATTTAAAACAAAATGAAAATTTATATATGTAGTAGTTTTGATTATTACTTCTGCTATATATAAATAAAATGTAAATCTTTACCATAATGCATTATTCCATTCTGGCATACAAACTAATACAGGGTGCCAAAGGTTGTGAGAGGTAGTTTTCCTCCGAAACAACAGTGCAGGAAAAAAAAAGAATCCAATATTATACTCCTAAAGCTTGCAGTAAGTTTGTTTAAGAATAATTAAATTCCTTCTTTCCAACAAATTTGGGCATTGTATATGTACGCTAACATCATGTCTACCTTCGCTGTAACGATAATTGTTCTATTCTGTGGAAATATGTTCCATTAATTATTCTATGTTCAAAAATTAATAACAAGATATTTTCTTCATCAAATACAAACCTAATTTTGCCAGATAGTCCTTTGCTGCTGAGGTTGCACTGTATAATTTAAACTGACCCTCCCAATTAAAACTCAGACACTCGTGAATCTTTCATTTACACATTAGGGAAAAGAGGAAATATATGGTAGAACAGTTATTGTTATCTCCAGATGCAGATAAAACTGGTAGAAAATTTTGCTTGTAAGGCACAAGTTGAGATCAGACTTCCAAATTTGACAGTTATGAAGAGATATAGGTGCATGAAAGCAGCTGGTCCAGAAGCAGGAATGCTATTGCTGTCCTTCGGGACAGAGCCTATCAACCGGATAGCCAGGACAGTATTTTAAGAGTATTTGCTTGTTTCTTATGTACTTGCTACTTTTCAGAATATGGGAGTAACTGCTGAATAAAAAAAGGAAAGACTTCTATTACCAGCTTCAATGACAAAAATCCTTTGGCATAAAATTAGTTTTCTTAGACTGAAAAACATGTTGTTACTGTTATTATTAATATTTGCATAGTTGTCAGAAGCCCAAGCTTTATGATTGCTTAACCACTTCAGGGACCACTGACCATTATTTGAGGTACTGGCTACAGTCTGAGTTACTGCTTTTCAATAAATGTTACAGCCTTCAAATTCCATTACCAGTGGAGTCTGAATTTCATCTACTCTCAAAATAAAATTAAAATGAGCAGAAACAAGTTCTGGGGCTTTGCCACATATTCTGTTCAGGAACCAAGCCTATTTAAGACAAACATTTTCTCATGGAGTCCTACTTAGCAGGATAACACATATATAAGACATGGTACACCTAAAGGCTTGGGACTGCCAAAAGAGTCAGTCAAGCATAGGGATGGTAAGTCTGGATGATAAATTTACTGTCCTCTTACTTGGACATATAAACCTTCTAATAACAAAGATACTTTTATACAGACATCCTCCAAAAAGTTGTTTCAACTATCGTTGCCTGTGTAAGTCTAGAACAGCTAAGCTTAAGGGTCTGTATTCATCCTTATTTTCAGTCAAATTGGCATTTCAGGAAATGGAGAAAAAGTGTGGTGTAAACTTTTCCAATAATTCAGTGGGAAGATATCCAACATTTGAGTGCCAGCATACAAGTAGTATATCCTTCTCAGAAAAAACAGCAGCTGCCCATGTTACACCAAATAACAAGTCTATTTGCAGAAACAGCTCTAAGCTGAAGATGTCCTATATCACTATCTTTCTAATGACCCCTTATGCAACTATTATGTCACATTTCTGCTTCTCCTTTGATGACAAGGAAAAGAGATCTTATAGCTAAATAAAATGCTTATAGCATCAGGAAATTTAAATGCATCTTTTCCCCCTGAGGGTTGCAGAGCTGTCTTTACTGACTGAGCACCCAGCCGTGTGCCTGTAGCCACTATGGACAGAAGAACGGTGCTGACTAATGGGAACCTAGAGTGCAACTTTATAAAGAGAGCAGGACTTAATTTGAATCTGAAAATTCAGATAGTTTCTATGATTGGCAAGTAATTTACTGCAAACCAGTGCTGAAGAACATGGATTCTGAGGTCATGAGTCTCACCAGTCATAAAAATAACATGGGTCAATGGTAGTCAGGAAAATCTGGAAGATAGCTAAATGCAAAAATAGAGATAACATAGGTGACTCAGAAAATGAAACTAAATGTCTTGTACAATGCCATAGAAAATAAAATGTTAACAGTAGTGACTCCAACACCAGCACCCAAATCTCCCCAATGAAAGACATTAGTAATCTTAGCACCAATGCTACTATAACAAGGCAGTGATAATAGCACATGAACAACACAACTGAAAGTTCTGGTTAGTAGGGAAGCAAGGTCACTATTTCTGCTTCCTTAGGAACTCATACACTATATAATCGATTCTTGGCAAGTCACAATGAATAATACAAATACAGAAGACCGATACTCAGATTGTATGTGTAAAATATTAGATGTGCTGGAGTATTTAGTTCTCTACAAAAGTATCATGTAAAAAGCAAGTGCCAAATTTATCTTGCTATCTTACTTACTCCAATGAACAGAGTACCTCTCAAAGAAGCTACTGTAATTTCCTTAACTCTAAGAGGATTAAATGAAACCTTCAGTACTAAGTTGATATAAAATATCACTACGTGTTTGACCAACACGATCTCACCAATTAAACGTGATTGTGTTATGAGAACCTTAGAGTTTATGATTAGCAGGATCAACAGACTCAAGGCTGAACTTCTGAATTGTAACTATCTTAACTGGCTATGGTCACACTGTTCTGTCAGACTGGTCTGAAAGACAAGATTGATTGATAAACACTTTGAAATGTACTAGATAAGAAGACTGGATTCGGTGAAGAGGCTACGCAAACATCCCAAGAAAAAATCTGGCAAAAGGGAATTGTGAACACTCCCCCCATCTGCACTCACACTAGAGCACATGTGGAAGACTCTGCTGATCTATGGCAATTCCTAGAAATCCTATGAATTTCTATGGTTTTACTAGATATAATCTAATAGTTAACTTCATTTGGGGGGTGGCACATTGGGTCGACCTATCCCCATGTTCCCCCAGCACTGGAAAAAGAATAAAGCAAGACTGCTTCTTAATGCTACGCTGGTGTTAATGAGTTTTCTTCCTATATTTTGGTGACAATTTTATTAGTGGAAGTTACTATGGTGCAAATAGTTCGGTGTCCAAGACCACCTGTGCATAGCCCAGCTTCTATGACATTCAAAACCTTGCACTAGAGCTAACCCTCTAACAGAGCTAACCCTCTACTCACTACAGAAAGGCAAGTTTGGCTAATTCAGGAACCTACTTTCTAGACCATTTGAAAATTCATTCAGAGACCATCTAGAACAGTTTTCCTCTCCAAATCAGAACTTGAATCCATCATCAGTACCTTGAGTCTCCTAAAGATTCCTCTCATCAGTATAGCAGTAACATCATTTTTGTAAGAATTATCATCCTTTAAATGGATGATTTCTGATACTGTAATAGAGTGATATCAATTACTTTTGCATATTGCAAAGGTGAAATACAGTTATGCTAAGAGACATAGATGTGGAAGATCATAAATATTAGAACTGTGAGCCCATTTAGTACTGGCCTTTGAAATTTCAGCCTCTTGACAGGAATGAATCGTGAGTTCCCTCTCTTAACCCTAAGTCACAGAAAGGCTCATATATTTTAAAAATTTCTATTATATACAGAAGAGTAAAATTAACATATCAAACTAACTTGTTGTCTCTGGAAAGCTCCCTCTTCCAGTTATCATTTGAAGATCTTATCTACTGCTAGAGCGCCAAACATAAGAAATCTATACAGGTGATGTGAACTTCAGGTATTTCCTTGGTAAAGAACAAATCTCAGCATAAAGAAAGCTGAGAGCTAAATAATATTCCTGTTGAATTAGGAAGGCAAGTAGAAAGGACAATATTAACATCCTGAAACTGTTTCCATAACTGGACCTTAGCATTTCTTTTGTGCTGCATAAAACTGGACTGATTTAATTTGTATATGGCAGAAGTTTTTTATGAAAAATTAGCAAGACAGGAGAGGAATGCAAACCTCAAGCACCATCATCTCTGAGACAGAACTGCTAAACTGATGAATTTCAAATAGTGGATAAGGCAAAGTCTGACTTAATAAGATAGAAGGAAAAAAACAAAAACAAACACAAAAAAAATAAAAGAGAAAAGAGGTAACCAATGACAGGGATTCTCTTTCTTGTGCATTAGAAGATACTACCATTAAGGTGTTATGCTGGTCTGGAAACAGCACAAGAAGGAGCTGCAGTCTGCCAACATCTGAAAAAGTGTTGCACATCTTAGGAATGCATCACCTTAATAATGTTTGTCTTACAATGATGACAAGGCACCTTCCAGTCTTAAAGGTGAAAGGAGTGTGTAATGTGTTTACAGCTTAAATTGCTTCACAGGTTTGTTTAGGAAGGCTATTTGGCAATTGAAGTTGTTCTATCCTTAGAAAGTGGGATTGGTGAGTGTAAAAAACCCCTAATATGAAAAGTAAAAGAAAGCAGTTAGCCTTCAGGGGGGGGTTTTATATAGAATAGTATGTGCATAAATGTTAATAAATTGCACAAATTCACCCTTCAACACTGTGTAACATATTTACAGTTAACATTCATGTATGATTTAAAAGGGCTAGCTTTACTTAACAGAGGAAATAATATTTCTCTCCCAGCTGATTTAGAAGATGCCTGCATTAATCCAGGAGGCTCCTTAGCAGATGAATTTATCATATATATATACATGAAACGGGCTCTGTATAGTATAAACCCAGTAAAAACTAAAGGGGGGAGGGAAGAGGGGAGGGTCTCTCTCCAAGATGGAAATCTGTAGAATATTTGTAACGATGGTTAATTGGCAAGTATTTTGAGCTCAGCTTCCTGAGCAAATCACTAGGAACTATGAAGTTGTTATGATTTTAGAAATTTAATTTTTAAGAATTAATTCTGTCAGGAAGCTGTAATCTAAATTAATCTGTCTATAATCTCTAAATTAAGCTATAATCAGGTCATCTACATAAAGAGCTTTTTGACTGGTGCAGAGGGCACAGTATTTACAAATGCAGCTATAGTAACTGTAACTATATTGCTGAAATATCGGGGGGGTGGGGAGGAACTAACTCAACTATCACTGCATTATTTTTTGATTTCTTTCAGTCTGTCACTGCTCAGTATCTCACTACTCCAGAAAATACTCAGTGAAATTGATTCCAACAAAGCCAAAGAAGAGTAGAAACTGTAACCAAATATACCTAGTGTTAACTGAACTTTGCAATACTGCAATATGATATAGACAGTCAATCTTTAAGAAAATCAGAGGCTAAGAAAGCTAACAACAGACAAAGGATTACATTAAAATATCCAGACACATACATACATATCTGCACGCCTTCTTCTCCATATACATCTAAATGCATAAGATATATTACAAACATTTATGTTCAATAATTTTAACTTTATATTTTAAAATCAACAGTTCGAAATTCGATTCACTGCTAACGGCAAAAACATCATAATATAATCCTTATACACCGGAAATACAGCATGTGACTAAAACTATTTGTATATTTTCCGTATGAATGAAAACATGAAATTCAATGTAAAGCTAAGCTGTAAAGCACAGAACAGTCATACTAACCTGTATTTTGATTGGCCAGGAGAAATTGCTGACGTAGACATAGAAAGTGATGTTTGGGTTGCTCCGAAAGTTAAATTTTTCACAGGAAAAGCTATCTCTATATTCCTTAATATTAGCTTTAGAAACAACAGGAATCTCTTCTCCAGATATTGTTCCAGCTTAAAAGAAAAAAAAACAAAAAAAACCCAACAAAACAAAAAACTCCACATGTGAACACATATTTATGAAAAATATTATCAAAATTGCCGAAGTAATTTTGTATAAGAAATTTAAATTCTTCAATTACATTTGGTGTCTTCATACTACAACTTTAATAACCTTTTTATTACAGTTTACATGGTGCATTAGGTATATCTCATATATCTGCACTGAGAAGTCACAGAAACTCATACTCTGGTTTCAAAAGATTATGAATGAATCATAAAAGTGACACATAAAAGCTACATGAGTTTCAGAAGAAAGTTGTTATGGTCAGCTAAACCAGTAACATGCTCTCCTCTAGTGATTTACATTCCACTTCAATAAAAACTCATAGCTTAATTAAGCTTGAAAGTTAATTTGTCTACGTCTTATATTATTGCTGTAGAGTTTTAATTGTTCATGAAAGCTCTAATTACACACCTTCTAATAAATGTGTTTATTTCATTACAAATGTATGAGTGACTGTGCTAAGTTAAAAGAAAGGAATAAATAGAATTTACCAACTAAGGTATGTTAAAATACTGCAAAATTACAGTGATGAAGAAACTTGTTAAGTTTATGTAAGACAATTTCAACTTTCTTTTTTTTTTTAATTCAGTAAGATTTCATTTTAATCATCATGCTTCTCCTTGGATGTGTTTTCAGAAAGTCAATAGAACCAGCTCAGGGCAACTGTCTAAATAAAGCTTTTCTTCCTTCGTCTTAAAACAAAGGAGAGTAATGAGGTTCAAAGTTGGAGAAAAACAGATAAGCAGCTCCTTTTATCAGCATACACAGAAGAACTTTATTGTTTGATATCAATGTTAAGGTTAATAATTAAATTTTTAGCTTGAACACTGAAACAAAGGAAAGAAAATCTCAGTCGCTGCAGTAGTTAAGGAAGCAATTTATCTTAATTAAAATCAGAGCATTTCATAACACTCTCATTTTAAAAATTTAAACAGACTACAAGCTTTTCCTACCAAAGTAATTTTAATTGAATAGGAGAGAAAGTTAACATATTAATGAAGCTTTGTTCAGATTGCAAATTATCATCTGAAGTTTAAGTAATATAATTAATAATGGCATAATGATAACGGCAAAAGAACACATTTGGTAAAGTTTTATTATCAAAATTAGCAACAAAAAGGCAATCAGGTTAACATAGCTTAAAGGATCATGAAATCATACAGTGAAAAAGTCATCATATGAAAAAATTCACCCTCACCTGTAGAACCAATAGACCATGTAATATTGAGGTTGAAGTTATTTGATGCATTAATTGATATATCCAAATTTTTATTTGACTAGGTAAGAAAAAGAAAATATACTTAAGTTAATATATATTGAATTGCACATAATTGAATATAGCATTTTAACCATAAAATAACGGTAATAAGTCAGAGTCAAAGGCAATTCTCTTTTTTCCTTCAGTAAGAACAGGGAATAAGTAAGCATATAACTACACTAGTTATCTTTTCAGATTGTGATAAAAATAATGAAGGAATTTTCTTTGTAAAAACTAAAGAAAAAATGTGGTAAATGGCTACATTTTAATTACTGTCCAAAAATACCCATCTGCTAATAAAGGTTTCTTAACTGAAGGCTATACTCCTTTAATTTATCCCAGAAAGACACTAAAACTTGATATTTTTGGAAACAACATCAAATAAACCAGCTTATAATTTTTTTGAGTGTTAGTTGATCTGAAGTACATCTACCATGAGGGAAGTTTTCTTAATGTACGCACTGGAAAAATTTTCAGTTCTCAAAAAGATTCAAGATATTTCTAATACCTTATAGGCACTTGAGAAACTTTTAATCACAGTCAAATACAATGGAAACTTAGACCATCTACTCTCTACAACTTGTCTAAAGTTAGTAACATTTTCTTACCTGCTCTGGATTTGCTATAAAGTTTATAGCAGTGTGATGGCGATCATCCTCTTGTAATAAGCTGAAGGTAAACTGGTAATCAATCAAAAGGCTGTCTGTGGGCAAAACAGAAATTGAAAAAAAATAAAATAAATTCAAGTGTATACATATAACCCTTCCTGGAAGGAGCATAAAATGACTGGGACAAGTTGGAAGGCCTAAGTTTTAACCTATCCTGTTGTGGTCCTGAAGCTGAAGGAATGTGATTAAACCTTAGCTGCATAATAGCACTCGGAATGACTGAAAATGAACTTTCCTGCAGGGTGAAGGGGTAGGGGTGAATTTCTCAAGGTGAAGCAGCTTTCCAGCGCCTCCACAGAAAAAAACCCAGCCAGCAGGGACGACTTGCTGCAATTTGTAGGGGGTGCCATGTAAAACCCCAGCAGACAGTGCACAGTGCGCTCAGACAGTCAAGACTCAGCAGAGCCCTCAGAGATGTAAATTGTGTTAGCAGGTTAATAATCCTTGTGCAACAGTCAGTTGTTAACCAGAGGTGGGTAGATCTTGAATGCTATGTTACTGGGCATATATCTTTAGATCTAACAGAATATCTTTGATCATTAGGGTTCTACAGCGATCAAAAGATTCTGGTTTTCCCTCTTCCACAGAAAATAAGGAGGTGACTTTTAAGTGTACATGATTGAGATCATTGTTTTGTGTGTGTTAAAATATGGGTAGATTCAAGTCATCTTTGATGCTACATCCTAGTGAATAATTTTGAAGCCCTATTTTGATGCCTGTCTTGATGACATTCTACTAGTCACCCATACCACACAGTGTGCTATAAATAAAAAATATGTGATCATAAAAACAAAATCAGTAAATACAAAGAGAGTGAAAGATAAAGTCAAAGCAGGAAAAAGCTGTGTCAGCCTTTTGTTGGACTCAGTAGTTTTCTTACTGCTGACAATCACCCTTTCTGCAGAAACACATCATCTGAAAAAATACACTCTATTTTATCCCATGGGAAGCCTGATATAGAAGGAAAGAAAAAGCTTACTGGTCAGTGAAGCATGAACACAGGCCACTGTATTGTCTTAGTTAATGAAAATGGTTTGGGTTTATACTGAGTGTGTAAATAAAATTAGAAAACAGTTGCATGAAAGAAATCACTGTGACCTTTGAAGCTTTTACCAGCCACCTCAGTGACATTATTAAAACAAAAGTAAGTTGATCTAGATGTCTTAGATAACAAGTTTTGATCAGGATTCGCAAGTTTATGAAAGCAAAAGATTAAAAAACACTAAATTTAAAGGCCTCATTTATTTATTAACATTACTCTATACTCCTATAACTATGCACATCTAATTAATAAAGTCTCATTGACTCTATTAATGTGTGCCATATCTACATATTTGACAGTAAGATTACCATTGCACCAGAACATATTTAGCAGTTGAAGGATAGTAAAAGATGGCAATTAGGGATTGAGCCATATTAAAGGGATTAATAAATCGTTTAGTAATTTTAAGTAGCAAGGCCAAAAGGCTAGGAAAAATGTAGCATATCATTAATAGTATCCAAGGTAGTTATATATCCCATCCTGCAGCCATTATCTCCTCTGTAGTGGTAATGGCTCAAAGAGCCTTGACAACACAGTTTGTGTTATTCAAGAAGAGGTCAGAGAACCAACACATGGAACTTGTCCTGGGGTTCTTCAAAGATGCCAAAGGACCTTTACTTTATGCCAAACCAGCCCTACAAAATGGGAAGAGAAGATGCTCACTAAACTGTTCAGAAGGACTACAGTTCTTAGCATTAATTATAAAGATTTTATTCCACAGAGACCTTCAGTAAAGAGGGGCAAACCACTAAATCTGTGTCTCAACCACAGACTGAAAGCTGCAAAGCAGAAACACATATCTCTTCATAGAAGATGCTAATTCAGAGAAGATACCTAAAGTGCATTTTACCTGAATGAAGCAGACAGCACTGCCTGATGCAATTACATAGTTCAACAGTGCAAACGAAGTCAAGTGCAAATGAAAGAGCTGACACTGAGAAGACGCCCCTTCCCACCTTTCTGAGGACAGCAAAAGTATGTTGAAGACATTTCACAGTTGGAGGAAGGTTTATTTTCATAGTGAGGATACTTCTGGCTGGCCAAAAGTGAGAGATTTTGCTAGACCTATTCTTAAATTGAACATCCCAAGTCTCTGGAAGGCTCTATAGATAGATTTTATTAGAATATAAATCAGTAGCAGTGATTTCAGAGGAGATTCAAAGTGACAGCAGAAAGGGATTGTAAAGAAGTTTCTATCTACTGCATCCTGCTGCTGTCTGTCTCACTCTCCTTCCTTCCTCTTTCCATCTATTTCAGCCTATACCACAGGAAAGACTTCCCCAATGTATCCAGCAGCTCTCAGGGAAAATACCACCTCCTTCTCATCCAGAAGGCTTCACCTTCTATAGACTGCAGCAGACAGAACAGCTTCCCCTCCCACGGCCAAGCCCCATTCTGAACATAACCTTAAAACATAATCTCTGCCAATAAGTACACGTAAACAAAATAAGCATTTACATATCACATCATATTTGCCAACTCCACAGTGCTCTTCAGCCTAGACAGCTTAGCCCAGGCATAAATACAAAATGTAGAATTTAGTTCTAAGAGTATGACTTGTTCTCAACAGCTAAATGTATCAATAGCCAAATGTGTAATAGATAAATGTAGAAATAGCTATGTAAAATACATTCAGTATAACCTATTGATATATATTGTTGTGTATATTTATTTTTATATTTACATTACCCATATATTTATTTATATTTCTACTTTAAACACTTTTAAAAAGCTACGCTTTTACCATTTACATAAACACATGACATTTTTCCTAAGTGCTTCTGTTTATAAAGACACACATAAAAGAGATTGTTTCAATTAGGAAAGAAATTTGGATCATATAGATAATGAAACTAAAAAACCTCACTGCATTTATACTATTTTTATTTATCCTATTTATAGGATGACAACGAAAGCACAAAGATAACAAATACTAAACAATCTTCAAACTGCCACACGAGCAACTCTTGATAAAAGCAATTTTCTAATTTTCATGTCTGACCTATAGAAAGAAGATTTTAAAGCTGTTTTCAAAATCTGGTGAACTCTAAAAATATAATAAATTCAAAACCCACCACTTCCATAAAAGGTAACAATCAAAATATCACCAATGGCTATTAACATCCAAAAATTAAATATACGAACTTATAAAATTATTGCAGCAAATTACAGAAGAAAATGCTTGTTTCTCTCAAAGTACCAATGTGGTTAATTTAGGTGATTCTTTCATTCTTCTGTAAGAATTTCAAAAATCTAGAATATGAATCCTACCTTTTTTCAAAATGTATTTCCTCAATCTAAACCATTTTCTCAAAATATTTTAAATTCACAAAGTGTCAATTAGCTATAATGATTTTCAAAAAAAACCTAAGTAATTAACTAGTTATCTTGACCACTGCACAAACTCTTAACTATGAAAAAAAGGCTAATGGTACTACAGAATGAGAATTGCATCCTCTTAATTTCAAAAAAGTTAACCGAAAAAAAATCTACCCTAAACACATCATTTTTTTTAACAATTACTTGCTCTTCTACACACCTCTGATCTTTAGCAAATATGCAGAATATAGTTTCATCTTAGTTTTGGATTGTTTCAGGAAAACCTTAAAATCCAGCATTTCTCTTTTTGTTGCTTTTTTTAATGCCAACAGTATCCTCCATGTTTACATTTTCTCACATGTGTTTGAAATAAGTATTTTTAAAAGAAGCTGATGTTCAGAGTTTCCCCAAGGAAAAAGAGAGAACCACTATCTCATTACAACATCCCTTTGTACTCTGTGTTGCTATAAATGGCTGTAAAATGTCTAGTGTGTTGTTCGCTCAGATAGGCAGCCCAGACCTTCATCTGATATAAGATACAGGTGATGCAAGTGGCAGCCAGATAGAATTTAAACAGCCACACACTAGAGCATAATCTATAAACTCCCTGAACTTTTATGTCTAAAGTTTCACACAGAAACTTCTCAATGACATAGAAATCTCCTATACGAACTCAGAGCCCACAGCTCAGATCTTAATTCCCCCCCACATACAGTATTTGGTTGGAATCAACAAGCTGGGTATTTTTGAGACGAAGTTTCTCCAGGAGTCAGCCCAGTGCATCCTAAGCACAGCTACTACAGGGTTCAGCACAAACATCAGCCACTATGTCACTGTAGTGTAGCCTCCTCCTCTTCAGAACTGTCATCGGGAAAACATGTTGTAGGTTGTCTTCTTTTTGACAGTATTAAACCCAACTCCTCCTATTTGTGCCTAGCAGGGTGTGTGCCCCATCACCATAGCGTGGGCAAGGGAAAAGGATTCACACCAGCAGGGTGAAAAAGATTCACTTTGCACACAGAAAGAGACCAGAGGAAGTCAAATGACACAGGCACTCAGCAGGGAGAGAAGAGTCCTACAGTCTAATTTCTGTTTCCAGGCATGTTGCTTCATTTGGTATTAAAAGTCATTGAATAAAGTAGAAAAAGAATGTTGGGAGATAAGACCACAATACCATGCTAGCATCAACAACGGTCAAATATAACAAGGACTTCTGGTTATTGAGTCTTTTCACATCACTATTTTGATTTTTTTCAAAACCCTTGACTGCTTTCACAGTCAAATGGAGTCACTGAAATCAATTTGAAATGTCAGTAATAAGTGCATGCGAGAACACAACAATAATTAGGCAGGGAAAGCCATTTAATTAAATGAGGAAAATAAAATTCCAAGTAATCGTTTAATCCCAGTATTGCTGTTAATTTTCAAGAAACCGTTCTCTTTCTTTAATGAAGGCCCATGTCTTTTAATATGGTTAGTATGGCTTAATATGAGAGTTTTAGACTCATATCCAGAAAGGAACAGTTCTCTTCCCAGAGATTTTGTATTAAAAGAAAACTTTGTGTTTCCTAAAATGCCATAATGTTCCTGAAAGAACAAAGACCAGATGGAAGTCTTGATTTGAAATTCTACTATAGTATTTCTCAGTGCCACTACAATTCTCTAATAATATATAATTGGTACCTTGGTAATAGATACATTTTTATATATAGATACACACTAGTAATTATTTTTAAAATACTTAGTCAAAAGTGGATATGCTTAGTATAAATAAGTGATAAACTTATATACGAAAAGGTATGTTAAAGAGGACTATGAAGACAGTAAAATAAACCACTACAATCAAGGGTGCCTGTGAATTACTTTTGGGTGAGTACTCTCTTAATGGGCAGCTATTCAACACTTAGGTCTACATTCAATACTCAGAGTTGGGCCCATGCCTCATTTACTACACGCTACACAAACCCTTTCTAAAGACGGAATTAATTTCTAATGTGGCTTTCTGTAGTAAACATCACTATCATTTTCTAAGTTCTTCAGTAAAGTTAATGGACTTGTTATAACATTGCTGTGAGATAAGCAGGCATTATTAGTCCCATTTTATAAGACAGGAAATGAAACAAAGAAACCAAGGACAAAACCATAATCATAATCAGGAGTAGCCAAACTGAAATACCTGAAGTTTGATTTTTTATAATATTCTGAATTATATAACACTACATAGGATCATTCTTATTTGCACTTCCCTTCATCATTCATTGTAACTCTTCCCACTTTTACAACAAAACAAGAAAGGAGCATACATTTGTCATTCCGTTACATAATCACTGAGTCATCCTCCGCAAACAAATTCATGCTGTGCACTATAGAGGAAAAGTTCTCTGGGAAATGGTATGTAGCCATGTTATTAAAAATTGTACAATTGTGCCCTAATAAAAAAGCAAATCAGAAATGATTGTGGCAGCAACCTTAATTTTCCCACTTTCCTGGCACCCACTACCTTAATACCGTATTTCAATAGAGAGGTTGTATTAAGTAATTTTAGCAATCAGGGTAGAGGAAATTCTAGAGAACCACTTTCATTTTGAGCTGGCTTCTTGCTTTTCCCAAATCTTTCCCATCAGAGCAACTCAGTTCACTGCATCTCTTAGCAGAGGGGCAATAATGAACTTGAGTTCCCAGAAAAGGAGTAAGCCCACATAGAACTGGACACATTCATGGGGTTTCTAACTTTAGCCATTGTCCCATGGCTCCGCACACACAGTTTCTAAAACTGAACAACATGGCAAAAGATTGTCATGCATATACAGAATTTCTCAGAAATTTGGCTAGCATTTGGGCTGCAAAAGTTAAAGTTTAGCAAAAGTTTTAAGCCAGAAGTACTGTGATGTATGTCACGACAGCCATATGAGCGGAGCATGCAATCAGACCCACACACAACACAGTCTCATTCCCAACTATAACCTAATTATCTCATTTTAGAAATGCTAGATGAGGATCACGTGATCTTTACTTGATCATTGACTAAAGTGGCTTTTTTTTCCCACTAACTAAAAATGATTACATTATGCTGAAAATAATAGCAATGGACATCAAAAGATGTTAGCATGGGGCTCTGATTAACCTTATCTAGTGGGAGGTGTCCCTGCCCGTGTCAGGGGGGTTGGAACTAGATGATCTCTAAGGTCCCTTCCAACTCTGACAATTCTGATTCTATGTGCTTACTCAAAGGGAATTTGTATGACCAACTTAAAATGATGATGGATGGATAATCAGTAAATCTGAAGGTAGAGATGGCACACTATTAAAAGTCATAGCCATAAACCATAAAATTAAAGTGTCTAATAGCAAAGGATGGGTAACAAAAAGATGAAAAGCTTCTTCATTCACAGCATAGATGGCTGGCCTTACGTACAACCATGTAAGAATTAATGAAAACTTCCAAGACTACAGTTAAGAAATGTGTCAACCACTGACTTCCACAAGTAACATTTCAATATCTTCATCACACTAAAAGGCAAATGGACAATTATGTGCCTGAGTTGGTATATTTTCCTCATAATTCCCTATTACTGAACTACAGTAATTAATTTTGTGAACAGAAACTTCATAAAATAGTGTTGCTCTATTTTTACTTCTTGAAATTCTTTTAAACTCAGAGTAGAAACCTCCCTCATGATTGCAACATGAGACCCATCACAGTCAGTCTTCCCACATTTTTCTATTTAGGGAATTCTCTATTCATGCTGATTCTAAAATTCATACTCTTACCTCTTCATTTCACAGGCAGTTTGTCTCTCTCCAGCTCCTTCTAGCAATTGTTCTCTAATTCTAGTAAGAGTTTGTTGAGAATAGCCCCATTCATATTTCTCTCCATCAGCAAAAATGTTGCTTTTGAAACCAAGTTCCATTACCAAATGCTATAAATCATATTCATTTGTGACCAAAATAAATTCTGCTTGTACTACATCAAAGCTAGGGGGTTACCACCAGACCTATTTTCATTTAGGATAATTATTTTGAACTTTCAGAGCAGCTGCCTTATTCATCCCTCTACCATTTGTATCTAACAGTCATCCACTGCCTCAGTTATTGTTATATTGAAATACGCTGGTGTCCAACATTACTTGTCTATTGTGACAAAACAAAAAGTCATTTACTCTTTACTTTCAACCAGCAATACTTGTATTTTTGCTAAATATAATCAGAGCAGAATGAGCGTCAAATTACTCCAGCCCTTACTATTTATATGCCTCTTTTCCCATGTAAGAAAAGAGCACATGAGAATGAATTTCACAGAAGTTCAAAGTTAGCTTTTAAAAAACAGTCATCAATAACAGTTCATTGTTTCTTTTACTGTACTTAAAAAATAAAAGTTATAGGCTAAAAAGCCTGTAAAAAGACATAGGGATTAGTGTCATAATCATCAAATCGGGTAGCTAAATCTTATTTTAAACAGAAATCTTTTCTCTTATGAAATTTTCAGCTGCTATGTGGAAAGGTCTAATAAGATGGTCATTTTGATCTTAAAGGAGGGGATGATACAGAAAAATCTGACCAGAGTTAAAACTTTACTCAGCTGAATGTTACTAATAGTCTAGGCTTTCTGTGTGTTGATTACAACTTTCTGAAGATGACTGATCTTTATCTAAGACAGAGGTCAGATGAGCAACTCTTGATTCTCTCTACTGACTCTAGAAAGACCTAGGAAGTTAATTAAGACTGGACACAAGTTTTAAAAAGCTAGTTAGGTGACATGAATCTCACTGTAACTATCATAAGTATGTAGGTAATACCAAACGTTACAGTAAGCAAGGGAAGACTCTTGTCTTAAAATATCAGTAAAAGCGGCAATAGCAAAGAAAATAAGTGCATCAATTGGCAGTTATTTGAACATCAATTTTAGGAAAAAGGTCTAGATGTCTCCAGAGAAGGAGCATTTCAAAGCTCATGATACAGACATTATGATTAGTCTAAAATAAAATGTTATGACTTGATAGTAAGAACTGCTCAGTAAATGCACTTCTGTTTTGTGACAAAGGACAGTCTTTGTAATACCCTGTACAGTATTCTTGTCATATTCTTCAAGAGTTAGAAAAGAGGGAGAAAAGTACAAACAAAATCAAGGAAAACAACCTCATTAAAATATTATGGTAGAAATTGAAATTTACCTCTCATGAAATCTTCATAAAGCTCCAGATGCAGCACCAGCTTTACACCACTCATATTATATTACAACGCTACAACATGCTACATCATTTTGCAATATACTGCCATCAACACTCATTAACCGGATTCTAGTTGTTTTCTTTAGTCATATAGGCTACACACACTGAAGAGATCTCTGATCTGCTTGTTCTGACAACTGAAAAGGCACATCTAAGAAACATTAGTGTCTGAGTTCATGTGACCCTGTCAAAGAAGGATGTTTCTTGTCATATAGTTAATGAAAGTAGTAAATTCTATTGTTATTTTAAATCTTCCTCTTAGAATGTTCAGTTTACTGTATAATCCCTACAAATAAGATACTTTTGTTTCCTTTTAGAAATAAAGAAATTTAGTTTTATTTCTAAAATAGATCAACACTCATAACACAGACATGGCAAAAGTATAAACACTATTTTTTAAATTGTCTATGCTTCTATATATGCATATGGCAAGTTTTCAGATAAATTCAGAATATTCATAAATTGTTCCCACAATAACTTACATGGATTATTAGGAGAGTTTTTAATCCTAATTCTCACATAAGACAGATCTCAGCAAATAAAGAAGCAACCTCTGGTTGATCAGGCTTTACCAGGACACAGAACACACACTTCATAATTTGGCTATAAATACACACAGATAAGTAGGTGCTCCTGGAATATCTCAACATTTTCAAAATTCTTTTCCTTCCTTTTTCTCATTATTTAGTTGAACTTTGCTCTAAGAAACCTTATATCAACAGTCCAAATATCAGAATTTACCCCATGTTGCTTGACCCCACATCATTTGTATAAAATACACAATGTGAATTGAAGTTGAGATGTTTTGACTTTACTGATATTCTTTGCTGTTTCTCAAACAATTTTAACATGTTAGTTCTGAGAACTAAAATTCCTTACAGGAAATAAATTGAGAAGACTTTCAGCAAAATTACATTTCTTACTGGATAGCAATGATGCATGCTGTATATCTCACTGTGCAACCTCCTCTATTTTAAAGTCATGAATTGCAACAGGCACTTGTATTATAAAAAACATAATATGCTGTATTACCATACTTGCACAATGGACAGTAGAAATGCTTTTGCATTACAACATTGACAAGAAGATGTAATATAAGCAGTTTTTCATTTAAAACACCATCAGGTATACTTAATATCTGTTGATTTAAATAATAACATTCTCAATGCTTTTTGCTTATGCTAAGAATTGAGTGCCAATATTTAATATTTCAATTCTAATCACTTACAAATGAGATTATACATCTGTAATGCTGCCTGATCCTGCCTATACAGCCTCTAAAAGAGATAGGAGGAAACATTTCAACCTTTGATATAAGGTGCAGAGTGACAAAAATGAGAGAAAATAAATCCAGATTCTTTTCCCTGCCTCCTAAGAATTTAGCTTGTAGGGCTAGCAGTTAAGCACATAAAATGACAAACTACTTGATTAAACTATGCAAACAGAAATAACCGAGGAAGGAAAAATGGAGCCCAAAAGGTTGTTTTTCTCAACCCCAACACAATCACCCACTCTGCAGAGGAGATTTATTCTTTGCCTGAGAGAGGGAATGTTGGCCACTGAAGCAGAGCTCACTGACTCCTTTCTGAAAGTGACTTGGAAAACTCAATTTCCACCTCAAACAGCTGCCAGAAAGAAATATTCTATTTCCCTAGCACTGTTTTTTTCTATAAACCTGGAACTAGATATAACTGTGCTTTCATTAATTCATGACGTTTTCTGGCCATGGAAATAAAGTCCTGTTAACTGAAATGCACAAACAGAATAAACCTCTTTCTTCTTCCTCTTTTATTGCTTCTTTTTGAGGTAATTAGCTAATAACAGAACAACTGACAGATACTTTTTGATAGGTATAAAGTACAAACTTTTTGATGCAGCTTTTCTAGGAACTGAATTATCATGTAAAAAAGAACAGCAAACTGTAGTGACTAACAACAGTCTGTTTGGGTTTAGTACTTGAAAAATACTGATTGTTCATATCATCTGTACCTGACCTTCATAGGCCATATATCTGGCAGACAATCCTTGCCAATGATGAGGGAAATGTGAGATTTTCTTGCCCTTTTAAGATTTTTCTGCCCATATTTTGCATAGCTTGTCATTTTTCCAAAATTATTCTGAAGGCTGTGGCATTTCCTTAAGGGGATAACACAGTAAAGCATATTTATTTACCCATAATATAAAAAGACAAAAGCATATATATATATGTAAGTTCTCTAGTACTATATCTTCATACTCCTTGACAGATACATTTTTCAACTTTCCCTTAACGTCTTGTTTGCTATCGTATCTGTTTTGCTAATGTACACTGCTGCTTCTTGACCTCACGCAGTTTGCTCTTCCACTACATGTCAGCACCACTTTTTATATCAACTATCAAATTACACTTCGCTCTCAAAGGGTTGTATTTCTGGAACACACTTTAAAAGCATATTCACATATGCTCACACATATTCAATCTGAGAAAAAAAACCAACAAACTAGTATCAAGGACTCATGGGCTACTCCACGATATGCTGATATTTAACTTGACAATGTCCACATTTAATTTAAGATTTCTTCAAGTTTATATAACCCAAGGTTTTGTCCCCATCCTGAGACAGAAATGACCTTTCATTTACTTAAATGATCCTAGAGAACTCTTCACTCAACTACTCCGCAAGGGCTTCACAACACTAATTCTAAAGCTGAAAACATTACTGACTGCTCTGGACTTCTACAAGTACATGTGCTAAGATTAGGTAGTACAAGACCCAAGACACCTGAATAGCACACCTTATAAATGCATTAGGTGTTCAGCCTGTAATAATGGAAGAGGCCGAGCTGTCCTCAAGTGCTTCACGTTTGCCAGTGGAGAAAAACACCCAGCTAACATGGAATAGTGTGCCAGTTTGTCTACAAACTCCCAGTCAAAGGAACCAACATAAATCCTCCCACATAGCATAAGCCACCTCTTGAAGTCAGGGCTGGGTGGTGGTGGTATTCCTGTTTCAATTGATTCAAGATTTCACTACAGATCTTTCCTTGAAGTTCCAGTGATCAAGAATTCTCTCTTTTTCCTGTGAAGTCAGCACAGGAAGCAATGCAACTGAAAACCCACAACAAAGGTTTTCCCTTCACTGTCAGAAGGTAAAATAAAAGCCACTGATGGATCCTTTCCTATTTCATTTGTTTCTTACAACTCCCATCTTGAGGAGCTCTAAGGCCTCCCAGGTGTTTGAGGAGTGACAGCTCCTGTCTTTATCAACATGTTAGGGAAACAAACACATACACAGCACATCCATCATACAGCGTAAGTATTCATCCCCATGAACTCCAGCTAAACTCACTCACAAAATATTACATATAGAGAGATATTTGCATAGTTTCCTCTCTCATTTAGGAAACTGCTCCACACCTGGTCTAGAGTCCCCTACAAAGCAAAGTATCTAGGTTTACACCTCTTCATTTTGCTAGATTATTGCAAGGTCCTTGCTTCAATCCCAGGTTTTGGCACCAATTTTCTTTTTTCTGGGGGGTTGCACTAGATGATTTCCAGAGGTCCCTTACAACCCCTAATATTCTGTGATTTCTTCTGAATGAGTTCTCCAAGCCAACAAGTCTCTCTCACTCTTGCCTCATCAAGCTTTTCAAAATTCATAGTTATACAAATAATAATTTATACTGTGTATCTATTATTTTCTTCTCAGCGATGAGAAAGACAGTTTGTGCAGGCTAGAGGCCACCTTCTTTTGACTTAGAGAAGTATGTCTAAATGACTAGGTCACTAAAATGACTTCGTCTACTTTGCTAAAAGTTACTAAAAAGTATCCGGAAGGGGATATCAGTAAGTAAATTAACTAATATATCAGCAAAAGCTATCAGAGAAAGCAAATAAACCTTATTTCAAAATTAAAGTGGGGGGGTTAAATGAGAAAATTCCACCATATTAAAAAAAATAGAAATACATACATGGAAAGATTCTCCAATTCACAGTGAAGTCTGAAAAAGGAAGAAATGATTGGCAGCAAACTGTTTCTTTAGTGCCCGAAACACCTGTAAGTCAACCTAGTACTTGGAATATGAGTACAGAGAGACTGAGGTGAGACCACAATACTTTATTAGGAGCTTCAGATTCTTGGTGTGGTTATTGTTTTAATTCTCTGGAAGGTGACAGTTGGTTCATGTGGTTATTTTAGCTCAGGGCAAAGATTCTGTCTGACTGTTGCTCTTTGTACTCTGAGTTGGTAGGTTTGTTGAGGCTAATCTTGTCTCAAGCTATCCTAGAATTGTCTGATTTAAACTATAAACCGTTCCACTAGACTCTTTAAGTGCTAAACAGATTTCTTCTAAAATACAATTTATTCATGTAAGCCCATAATTCAAAAGACAATGTGAGTCATTATTGTTACTGTCTTTATAAATGATAAAAATTGTTTCAGTCAGTATCAAAGTAAATCAATGTTAGATATAATTGGTGGAACTTATTAAGTCAAGCATGACAGTTTTACAATTATAATATGTATTTAGTTTAAATTAATGCTGTCCCAAAAGGAAACATGAAATCTACAAATCAGTAGCAAAGCATCTAACTGCTGGTATACATCTCACAACTCAACTAAAACAAACACCATTTCAATAGCTAAAATTTATTGTTTATGCCCTTTGAGTTTCAACATAATTTTTAAATATCTGGAAAATTTCAGCTAACATTTTTATTAAAAGTGCTACTTCCTATTTATCTTCTAAAACACTCTCCTTGGAATGTTCTTGAGTTTAATTTTTCTCAAAGTATAGCAAGCCTGCCACCTAGTGCTTTGTGGCTACCTCTAGTACACATTTTATTTGATAATTATTTTTTATGGTTTTTTTAATAGAAGATGCCTTGCTCTAAGTCCCTGGATGCATATACATGCATGTTTGCCTACACACACTCAGAGTGCTTAAAAATCATATTGGATCTTCTTGCTGATAGGTTGCATTACACGTTTCAACAGCTATTAGACCATATTTGCATTTCTTGACTATCATGCAAAATCTCACAGAGATTGTAAATAGAAAAAAAATAGACTTTATTTTATGAAAAACAAAGAAAACATATATCAGTATAGTATGAGAAATATGATGGAAGCCAATGTGTCTTTGGCCCAGTACAGCTCTGTACAATCTCTGATTTGGCAGGGAGTGCTGTCTCACTGTGGCATCCCAGCACTAAAGACAGCAACACCTTGGAATGGGCTCTGAGTTAAATGCTGCTGAGACTACTGCTTGGGATCCAGGGACAAAATCTCCTGACCTCTATCCATTCCTTGATTCTCTAATCCTTCTCAAAGGTCATGCTCTAATCTCTAACAAATTTAACAGTGAGTTTGCTATGCAGCACAGTAAACTCTGTAGTGTTATCAAGATACATAATGCACTTCTGAATGCAAAAGGCAAGCTTCCACTTCTTTGAGGCCACAGATAGTTTCATGGGGCCATGAAACTGACTGTCCAGTATAGAGAGAAGCACCAGATTAAACAAAATGGTTAATTTATTGCAGTTTTATTGCTTTGTGACTACATTCTTGCTGTGCATCACTAAGAAAATCTTCTTGAATGTATAGAAGTTTCATAATCCAGAGTGTACTGCCCTGTCACTCACTAATGCTGCCTATTTCAAAATGAAGAAGCTACTTGTTCTCTCTCTCTTCATTGCTGATGGTCATATACAGAAATCATAATAAAAAATGCTTCTAAACATTCTTTTTAAAAGGTGAAAGGGTATAAGAAATTACAGTATGTAAAGCCACATGTATTTTTTACACTACATTTTCTTAGCTGGCTATTAGACTGGTCGTTGCTAGGAATTCTCTTTGTGGAATAGGAAACACTTGAGTGCTGAACTAATCTCTAAATTCTAACAATTATGTAGGAAAAAATACAATTTACACTCATAGTACAGACTTGTAAGCTTTTATGCTTCTGCTTGTAGTAGTATTAGAAGTATTAGTATTTTTCATTTGAAAGGTAGCATTGGAACTGTGACACTTAAAGTAAACAGACCCTTTGGAAAGTGTTTGACCTTAGAAATATGGATATCTAAAAGGAGAGTATCACATCGTTTCAAAACAAGGGATTGTTAGCAAGTTTGTAATTCATCTGCTGTATAGTAACATTACATGAATGGTAATTTTAAACTCTCATTTTCTCTAAAACACTGTTTTAACTGCTTCTCCATTTATGATTTAAAGCTTTGTCGCTGTATATAGCCCAGGTCAGAACCACAGAAGTGGCACTTGTCCCAGTGACTCCTTTCTAATCACTCTAAAACCATCTGGTTTTGCTGCATTTTTTTTGTAGCCAGGAGCACTGATTCTGACTGCAATGTATTTCTAATGCTGACATGTGAAGAACTAATCCAGCGATTTGGATGCATACTTTGCTATCTAGGTGTCACTGTTATACATCATGCTGGCTGAGATATCAAAGAACAATAACAGCAGCAAATACAAATGCATCATGACAAAATGTTAAATTTATGGTTTGTGTACATGCATAAGTCAACTGCACAACCATCTCTGGCCTCCACTCAGAATTCATTTCCATGGACTGAATCAGCTTCCGATCATTCACAGAAAGATTGGCTTCTAACAGAAAGGCCTAGGCATACAGAGCCTCCCTGCCAGAAACAGATACAATCCCAGACTTGTTCTCAACCTATAAGGATATTTACACTGTGGCTTTTAAATTATAGAATCATAGAATTGTCAGAGTTGGAAGGGACCTCAAAGATCATTTAGTTCCAACCCCCCTGCCTGGCAGGGACACCATCCACTAGATCAGGTTACCCAGGGCCTCATCAAGCCTTGTCTTAAAAGCTTCCAGGGATGAGGCTTCCACAACCTCTCTGAGCAACCTGTTCCACTGTCTAACCACCCTCATAGTGAAGAACTTCCTCCTAATATCCAACCTAAATCTACCCTCCTCTAGCTTGCACCCATTTCCCCTGGTTCTGTCACTGGCTGACCTCCTAAAAAGTCCCTTGCCAGCTTTCTTATAGGCACCCTTCCTTTTGTATTCCTAGTCTTCTTTTTATTACATATAAGAAATATTTGAGAAGATTTCCTCTGATATTCCTAAACAATGGCACCCTGAACACTTTTGGTTTAAGAAATTCTTCCTCTCTCAAAGTTCCTGAGCTGCAAACTGTTGGATGTAGAGAGAGAAGTACCACTTGCTACACCCCTTCCCCTGGCATTCATATGCCACTGCTACTGACAACAGGGTACTAGAATAGATAGATCACCATGTAGCTGCTCAGGCATTCTTACACATTCAATATGTTTCTATCTCTGAGGCTCCTTCTCATTCTCTTACTCTCAGAGAAGTTTGTTCTCTCTGTTGTGCTTTTTCAAGAGTACTATCCATGAAGAATGAAATGAAAATTAACAACAGCAATGGGTAACAATTTGCACACAATCTGGAAAATACACTACTGCATGCTCTTATTATGCACCTCCAACTCTACTTTTATTAAGTTTTGATAAGACCTAGATAAGCTAGGCAGTGAACAAGGGATGGAAACATCTGAACTTCTGTAGGGCAGTGGGTGTTTACAGCTTCACAAGTTCCTCTAAGGCAACAAGCATTCTCAATCCACATCCTGCTGTTAAAGAGAAACTGAGGTCATCCAATATCATACAAAAAAGTTAGCCATACACTCAGGATTGAATTCCAAGTTTTTTGGCTTAGAAAAGCATCCAAAATTAGGCAGTATTTACACAAAAGGAAAAAACAAAGATAAAATTTGAACACTTGGAACTAGTTATTTTGAAGATGGTTGAACTCAAGACTGTGACTAAAAGCTTTCCTGAGGAAGATCCCAGCCATACAGTAAATTATTAGCTCTAACCGTATTTTTCTACCACTCACTGATTTTGATTCTAAGTGGTAGAAACAAATGTGCCTAGAGTTGTTATTTCTCATAAACTTATGGTGCTCAGAAGGATACATAATTTTTCCTTGGTATTTTCCTCCCTTATGAGCAATAAGTATTCCTGTGCTGTAAAAAATATGAATATTCTGCACTTCAAGGAGAAGTAAAGCAGCAGCCTAAGTGTCTAAATAGAAAGTTTCTTATAGACTAGTGAAATAAGCACAGAAAAATACCATCCAAATGTCTGTCTTGTACAAAAGCAAAACATTTTCTTACAGAAATAATAGTCCACATTCACGCTTATTTAAATAAGGAATTGGAGCATCTTTTTATGACACACACATATATTTTAATACATGGACGGCGATGATAAGAAATTGTCATTGAAATCTTAGGTCAGCCAGTTACCCACAAATTCTTTCCCATTATGATGCATCAGCCACCAAATGCAAGAAATGCAGAATTCCATTATTTTAAACTAGCAAAGAATCCTTATTACATCCAGATAAAATAACTCTGGAAATCACTTATATACAATATTTTTAAATGCATGGACGTATTCAAAGAAGATTTATCATTCCAGAACAGTAAGAGCTTTAAAATATTTTGAAATCAGACAGAAGACAAATAATAGTAGTGAGTTAAAGGTGAAAGGGTATCTTGAATATAGTACAATTTGCCTCCAACATGATTTATAAACCCAGCCTGCAACATGATAGGAAAAAAACCCACATTTTTTCATGGAGGTGCCAGAGGTCTACAAATCTCATTACTGTCATTTCTCTTCCATCTATAAATTTAAGAATGTTTATTTTTAAAGGACAAAACAAGTGCTGATACACATATCCAAAACAGCCTGTATGACATGCTCTTTGTAGTACAAACTTCTTGTTTACTCATTGCCTAGCTTTGAGTCTACAAAATTTACAAAATTTGCACACAAATTCATTCTTCTATATACTGAACTTCTAGTTTGAAATAAGAAAACTCTCTTTTGCAATAAACAACAAATGGAATTTATTTGATCAAAAGTATCTTTTGAACACAATTTTAAGGAGTACTTTCAATTTCATCTATTTTATGTAAACTATCAATGTCAAGAAGATCTTCAAAACACAGTATTTTAAAACTACCTTCCAGTTTAAAGGATTACATTTGAACTTAACTTGTCTGTGAGAAGAGAAAGAAAAACCTACAACAAAACAAACAAAAGCCCCACAAAAAACCCCAAATAAATAAAAGTTAATACCTGTCAAAAAGAATAATTGGCTTAAGCCTAGGGATATATCAGCATCTGTAATATAGTAAGTGTCTATTTTGTTCTGTAAAACATACCTTTCAGATGCAAGTCATTTAATGTAGAAGATAAATATTCATAAAGAATAGAAACATTTATTAGGTAAATTATGCCTTAAAGAGATTCTAAAACAAAGGTTTTGCATAAATTCTAAAATTAATGCTAAAAAACAAGGTCAAAGATCAGAATGGATGCTCTAAATGTATTCAGAGGCATGTCTTTATGGAAATTTAAGTTTGAGGTAGGGATGATGTTAGGAAACAATTGTCTGACATTGAACAGCTATGTACAAAAGTCACCAAATGATGTTGCTCTCCAACATCCTGTACGTTTTAATGACAATTAAAATTACTATTTAACACTGATATTGGCACATCAAAATTGGCACAGCTCATTAAGGGATTTCTTCACATGGGTAAGAAGCATTCTCATCCCTTCAGGTCTTTCACTATGATCATCAAAAACATAATGCTCTAAAGTAAATTTGCCAGAGGCACCTTTTCTACAACAATAAGAACATGGAGACAACACACAGTATCATTTTACGATGCTCTGGAGAGCAGCTGTGCACCACGTCCCTGGGAGGCAGACTGGCTAAACCATTCAGTACGTCCCCAGGAAATAGTGCTGTTTAGCCTATTTGCATTTCCCTATCACAAATGCTGTCTTTTAAAAATGACACAATTGCTTATTCCTTTCATTCACATATGTTGAGATACAGAGAATAACCCAATGGTTAGTCCAGTTAGTTGGTCAGTCCTTTTAACCTAGGTATAAGGACTGAACTTTGAGTAGACTTTTAATTTGCATTCTCATGGACAAATTAACAAACAGAGAACCCCAGTGAAGCATTTTATTTTTCAAGCAAAATATAAACTTGCCCCAACTTCAGAAAATCTTTAAAACAAATTGTTAAGGAACTGAAGTTATTAAACAATATGTAAGCAAAAATTATGTAGTGAACATTAAAAATGTAAGTACTCACAGTAACACGTTCCCCTAAGCGGATTTCCAAGATACCTATTTTCAGAGTCACAGCTGCAGGAGGAAAAAAAAAGAGACAAAACCAAACATTCCCATTAAACACAGCATAGTTTTAATTAAAATGCACTAGAATATTTATTCCAGAGAGCATGAGTTTCATTGCTAGCAGCACAAAGCCATGAAAATATAAAGTACTTGATACAGTTCTTAATGAAGGGGAGCTACTTTCCAGAGGCACCTCTCTCTCTCTCTCCTCTCCCCTTATAAAAGAAAACCAGAGTGACTAGGCTCTTGAAGAAGACACTTCAGTCATGCTTAAGGTCGGTGCCTGTTGTAGGGTTTACCACAGGTGGTACATCTCCACTAAGGAACAAAAGACAGCCAGGCAAGGAGACTGAGCACTGGATCTCTAATTACCTATGCTGCTTCTGTGACACCTTGTTCCCTTGACTAGTTTTGATCCCTACACTGGCCCTTTCCAAGAGAACAGCTAAATGTCAATCAGGAAGAACGTTCACTGCAGAAAATGTTCCTAAATATGTCTTCCTCTAACATCCACAGTCCAGAAACACCACCACACCAGGCTTTGCTCCTTCAGACACCATCCACACTTCTTCATTCCAGCCCTTCAGAAACAGAACATACATTCTCCATTTCCAACCACATAAACACCACTCTGGTAGGATACAATGCATCCTTCATATTATTTCCAACTCTTTAAATGGAACAAAACCCCAACACAACAAAACAAACAAAACACCCACCAAAACCAAAACAAACCCACAAACAACAAACCCCCAATCGAAAGCATAAAATAAATGATTACTTTTCCACACTATAGAGGACCTAGAGGTAAGCCAAAGCTATGCTCTCTGCTCTATAAAGGCTAGTTGTAAGCTATGTAGCTACAAGTAGAGCATGGCACCTGGCTCTGGGTCCAGACATTGTGGCCATATATGTAGCACTATAAGCACATTAGTGTCTCAGCTACTCAGCTTCTCCAAATTTCAGAGGTAATTGCTTCTCTCCATTGACCAACTAGGGCACTAGGTGAAATTCAGATTGAATACAATGTATTGATGCTGCTGACAAGATAAGTACATGATAAGAGCTGGAGAAATATCTTTCTTATTAATTAAATATATAGTTATTTTTGGAAACAAGGAATATCTTACAGAATTTCACAGTGATCCAATTGAGTTACATAAGATTTCTTTAAAAATTTCAAGTACCTTAATAGAAAATTATTAACCTTCCTTTGGTTTTCTTGGCTATTCCACAGAAGTCTCCAGCAAGATTATAATTTTCTATTAAATACACTGAATGATTCATAAAACAAAGGGAAAGCTTATCTCTGTCTATTAAATTCCATATAAATGTTTTCCCAGAGGAAATCTGGATCATTTAATAGTTTTAAATATCTTTTAATTCCTTTTTTTCTAAGAAACAAATCGCAATGAGATTTCCTTGTGTTAGAATTTCTGAGTAATATTTAAAAAATTCTAACTTGGATGTCATACTATTTAACAAGTTGTAGACTGTAGAATATGTTTATTTCTGTTGTTCTCTTCAGTAGTTTCCAACTAAGTGATTCTTAGCATATTTATTAAAAAATAGGCAGCAAATGTCCTTGACTTTGTTACAATTTCATAAAATAATCAACAGTAGCACTAAAACGGAAAAGAGGGAAAAGTGTTCTGGACTCTGTCCTTGCCCACTCCTGGTCTCATGTCAGTGTGAGACCTCTGCAGGGTCAACTATGCAGAAATTCAACATTTTTTTAATATAGAAAAACTTTTGCTTAAACTCCAAGAAACAAAAAACCTACATGCTTCAACTCTAACTGCAGCACACAATTTGTCATCTTGCCCCCAGAGACACTCTGGCCCTACAGTCCTTTCCACAGAACTTAGAAGAGGGATTGATGCTGGAGTCTCCCTCTTGCATGTACTTATAAAGGAAAGCAGAAAATAATCCCAAGTAATAATATTGGCCTGCCTGATATGTTTTTTTCTAAACATCACAAAACACTAACGAAATTCTCCAAAGAACAGCTCACCACTTAAACAGATTAGGCTTGTAAAAATAGACTCATGTCTGAAAGTGTCTTTAGGTTGGCAATATTAAAACTAAGAGCTAAGGGAGAAGGATCATTTTTGAACCAAGAGTTTAAAAGTATTTCCTTTTCTTTTCTTCTGTGCAAGATTATCACAAAAACTAGGCAGTATACCATGCAACAAATTATAACAACATGATAGAGATTATGATAAAAAGATTTTTTGTAAGAGGAATCCTTTCTTCTGAATTATCTCAAAGGTAAAGTAGAATATTAAATACAGTGTTCAGAATATGCTGGGGTTTTATGCCAGAACACAAAAATATATTTCGTACAAATGTGTATTCAGAGTCTTTACTCAGACAAGACAAGAAACTTTCTCAGAAGGCAAGAAACTTACCCTGCTGCTCACTGACAACAGCACTGATTTATATATGACATGAAAGAGCAATATCTGATCACTAGCAACAAAAATCTGTACAACTTTCCATCAGGAAAGACTGAAAAAATTCCACTGTAAACTCTGGCCAGCTACAGCACTCACCTGTTATGATCTGACCCAGGGTCTAAAAGCTGCTTAGTTTGCACCTGACATAAAACAGGACTTTGAGTTTTTTCTTTTTAAATCTTCAGAGAATCACAGAATATTAAGGGTTGGAAGGGACCTCTGGAGAACATCTAGTCCAACCCCCCTGTCAGAACAGGTTCACCTAGAGCAGGCTGCACAGGATAGCATCCAGGCAGGTTTTGAATGTCTCCAGAGATGGTGACTCTCCCACCTCCCCGGGCAGCCTGTTCCAGTGCTCCACCACTCTCAAAGTAAAGAGCAGCCTCCTTTAATCTTGAAAATCCTTATGAAAAAAAGAAAGCTGTTTCCATATAGCTTCCCTTCTAATCAGATGGAACCATCTCCTGTCAATAAGTAATTACCATAACCCAGGGACTTCCAGCATGACATATACTTTTTGGTATTTAGATTTCTACTACAGGATCAAAAAACCAAAACAACAATAACAACAATAACATTCATCTAATGCATCACAGGTTTTACTTCATCAAGGAACACACAAGAATGATTAATACAATAATTACTAGGTATTTTGCAATTACTAGAATATTTTGCAATATACAAATATTCAAAAGTATTCATTCAAATCCAAATAATTACTAATTCCCTGGCAATTACAGAAGTGACCTTCAAGAATCTTGGAGAGAAAGTTGCAATGCAACTTTACAGCCAGTTGTTTCAGCATAATGCATGATGAAATGATAAAATATGCATAATAAAAAAAGAACAGTGAACTACACCACAGCAAAGTATTTTGATATATTATCATATATATTATACTTTCTGTACTGAGGGCCTCATGTAAGCCATTTTACTTAAGGAGGTAGTGATCCTGGGCAAGGCATGTCTGATCTACTGGTTCTTGCTCATCAGGCTCTAGAAGCCTGTCTGTGAGCAGGAGTAGCTGTTCTAAGGGAAGGTGTTGTAAGGCCCCATACCAGCCTGTCCAGTGTGCTGGTGGGTATTATCAAAGAGAACGTTCCAGTTTGTCAGAAGGAGAGATATGGGTTTCTTTTTACACAAGATAAAAGGCACCATGGTACAGCAGGGAGGAGGCATCTCTCCACAGATGGGATCTGTGCTGCATACCAGAGGAAAACCCATGCTGGGTCCACCCAGTGCTGCATGCACACAGGGTTCCCAGCACCTGAGAAGGCATGAGTTACCTGCTTTCTATATTCCTTTTGTTATTCCATCTTATTAAAACAGCTAGTTTATGACATTTGTTGCCAGGACTTACTGAGACACAGGAAGAACCCTGCACCGCCTCTCTTAGGCTTTCTCCTCTGTCCCCTGGTGCAGAACACCTTCATAGAATCGTCAGAGTTGGAAGTGGCCTCAAAGATCATTTAGTTCCAGCCCACCTGCCTGGCAGAGACATCATCCACTAGATCAGGTTACCCAGGGCCTCATCAAGCCTTGTCTTAAAAGCTTCCAGGGATAAGGGTTCCACATCAGGTATAGTAGGAATAGCATGAGGTGGAGTTCTTTAACTAGTTAGGGAAGCCTGCTTTAATTCAGATGAAAAACGCTATTTAAACAGTTTTCACTGGAGTGAAAAGATGAAACTAATAGGATTAGGAATACATCTAAAATTAGTCACTTGAGTATATATGCTACATTCTGAATAAATTCAGTTTTGTCCTTTAATCCTAGTTCATTAAGCATATGTATTCCTCTGCATTAGTCACTAATTACTGTTCCAATTACAAAATTTCCTATTTGCTGAATTACGTCCTTATGAGCTTTACTCATTGCAGCATTTTTTGTACCTTTTCAAAAGCCAGCACACATTTGACCATATGTGAAGTATAATATATGCCTTTTATCTGTGAAATGGGAGCCACATTCTTTATTTTATGTGCCACAGGGCTATGATAATTTGCTTTAAGTGGTAATAATGAATGAGCAGCTCCACCCTGGCATGACTCCAAAGATACAGATCCCATTTACAAGGACAAATGGAAGAAGGCTCCTACCAGGTTACGTACAAGTTCTATGGTTTGTTCCAATACAGAAGTATTCAATTTATCAAGCTCACTGACCTTCTGATGGCCTGCTATTAGCAGTTATTTCCCAACCTCTCCCTCAATTACCCTTTCAAAACTGAACCATTTTCTTTCACTTTCTTCTTTTTCCCCTCAGATTTTCTGGGAGTTCAAAATAAAAGTTATGGACAAATGCACTAAAAAAATAATAACTTTTCTCACGGTTATGGCCAAGTGAATGACAATTTCTGTCTCTCTCTTTAAATACCATAAACATCTCCAAGAGTACATGTTTACATTAAGATTAACATGAGTTTACAAATGGCCTTTTGTTGAAGCTTTAGCAATGCAGATAACCTTGTACACTGTATTTGCATCTTCCAACCTTAAGCTAAGGAACTGGCAGTAGAGGACTATATGTCTAATTTTATGTGCTTACCAATATCTGTTTTAAAGAAGGATATACATTCAAGCTTCTCACCTGAAGACAATTATCAGAACATAACACCAACCTAGATCTAGGACTTTTTAGACTAGAAATGCAATTGTGTGGAAACCTTATTACAGTCCACCTAACCCTTGATAATGAAGGCAGGACTTTCTCCAGTTCTGCTGCCACCACTAATTGGTACACATTTCCTTTCACTTAAAAGTAAAGCAAAAAAAAAAGAGGAATGAGGAAGAGTAATTGAAATACAGTTGCTCTTTCCTCTAGCTGAGTTTGTCCTTGATACCAAACTTTCAAGTAAGACAAAAATGCATATCTCACCACTCTGAAAGACAGCATGTTTTTTATTCAACTGATGCCCTGCTGAGGTAGATGTGTCTTGTTCTGGCCTAGGCACAGGCTTGTCAACAATATTGAGTAGATATTTATGACCCTTACATCATATTTTGTCCTTGCAAACTAACACAGATCAATTNCAGTGAATAAATTTTTCCTGATATCCAACCTGAACCTTCCCTGGCACACCTTGAGGTCATTTCCTCTTGTCCTATCTTCTAGGACTACTGCTCAACTATCGCTGAACTACTGTTCTGCTCAACTCTGTTGCAGCCTTTACTTCTCATTCTGTTCCCTATCTAGCCAGTAGTCTTTCTCCTGCTGTGCCCCATCATCAATTTCTGCTCCAATCTCCTTGCCCCAGCTCCTCATCTTGCACAACAGGC
>VWZX01003658.1:0-14959 GCA_013399015.1 Galbula dea
CTAGGAATGCATTAATATGGGTTTGCGTAGTCTCTTGCATGTGCTTTTGTTGCCGGGGTCTTTCGGGGGTATGTTTTGTGGGTACTCTCACCAGATTCCAGGCTTCTTACCTCCATGTACCAAAGTATGCCATTTCTCTTCTTGTCCCAGAGCAGTCCAAGCATACCAGAACAGTCTGTGTGTGATTGGGCAGTTCTTTTTAAAATTCAGCCTTGGACCTGTTGCTCCCCTTCCTAATAATAAAGTTTAAAGTTCTCGCAGGGTCAGGACATGCTTTGCCTTGTCATCACCAGAACAAGAAAGATAAGTTGAAGAAGGGAGCTTAGGAGCAAGAGACTGCAAGAAGTTGATGAACTTCTGTCTTGATTTATCTAATGGAAAAGGTGCCTTCTGTTAGCTGGGTCTTACCTTAAAATGCAATGAAAGATTCTTGCTTTAGCCTTTTAAAGGGGAAAGAGAGTCCCTCCCCTCTCCTGGAATTGTGCTGCTTTGGACTCACTAATATAGTATTACAATATTATGTAATTTTGATTTCATGGTGATAATCTATATTGTTGACTCCCTGAATGGTTTTTCTTTTCTGTCCTCATTTCCTTCACCAGCTGTTTCCAGTACATAAATTTTAAAAAATGCCTTTTTTTTTTTTTACTATTAGTTTGGTTTTTTTAACTTCCATTTGGTTGGAACATCATCTGTTGGTTTTGGCTCCACTTTCTTTCCTAGCAGTAAGTTGAGCCTTTTCATCAGAACACTTGCAGGATTTCTAGTCAGTGTAGTACTACTGTGTTGGGGTTTTACTTGAGTGAGATTCTATATGTGTTCCAGTGTATGCATTTAATTTCTGCTTCAGCCAGTATTTTGAAAACAGTCTTAAACTGAAGAGAGTTTTCATGCTTGGGAAGAAGAGGAGCACATCTTGACTCAAAACCAGTTTTTCAAAGGGAAAGATAAACTTAGGTTTCTTTTGAGCTTTTTATTTTGACAGCACAAACATACTATTCTCTCAGGATTTTATTATCTCTTAGAAAAATCCTTAGTATTGCCTCACTTCGTCCTTCTCTGAGAGGTTGTGGAGTCTCCTTCTCTGGAGATATTCAAAACCCATCTGGACACCATTCTGTGTGACCTGGTCTAGGGAATACTGCTCCGGCAGGGGGCTTGGACTAGATGATCTTTCAAGGTCCCTTCCAACTCCTAACATTCTGTGATTCTCTGGTTCATCATGGCTTATCAGCACTGCTGTGCACCTGTGCTGCAGGGATGTCTGCCAGTACTTGCCCCAGCAGGCTACTACAGTTGCTGGGGAGGCAGACAATGGTATTGCAGCCAGCCTCAGCCCCACCAGCTCACAAGTGCAGACTCCTGCCCCTGATCTGACCTCCTCCAGCAGCCCTGCAGACTCCCTAGTGAAGGAGGAAGAGCCTGGCAGGTCTGAGGCTGACCTCTATGGGGTTCCTGGCTGCACCCCATCTGCACACAGCCCTGCAGAGTGGCAGCAGCAGCCCCAGGAGGAGGAAGGGCAGGTGGTGGCAGCAGGTCCGTCTTTGCAAGACTGTAGACACAGCACCTCCACTCCCAGTCACAGCAGGACCTACTTGCCATGGGGGCCTTGGTGCCCTCAAAGAGGAGGGCCCCCAGTGCCCAGGATTATCCCCAGCCTCACAAAAGGCCACCCCAACAGCAACATTAGCTGGTCTCCAGCAGCCCTTTAGTCAAGAAAAAAACTGCAATAAAGCTGTCTTTTCCTGACACAGTCTCTGGGTGCAGCTTTCTGCCCCTCCTCTTGGTGCCTCTGGCTGCCCTCTGTGCCCCACCCTGATAGGCAGCAACATGCTGTGGGGCACAGCCATGGCCCCTGGAGCCCTAAGGCCATGTCGGTGGCACCTCCTCCTGCAGGACACCCACTGCAGCCTTCTCCTGCAATCTAAATTGGAAAATTCCTGATTTGATAGTTGGACTATTTGGTCGATGAGGTTGAATGGTCCCATCCAGAGAGTAGTGGTCAACAGCTCGATGTCCAGATAGAGATCTGTAACAAGTGGTGTCCCTCAGGGGTCCCTTCTGGAACCAGTGCTGTTGAATATCTTCATCAACAACAGTGACAGTTGGAATGAGTGAACCCTCAGCAGTTTTGCTGATGAGACCAAGCTAAGTGGTGCAGTTGACATGACTTCCCCATGGGAAACCCATGCTGACTGCTCCCAATGACTCCCTTATCCTTGATAGGCCTAGAGACAGAGTCAAGGATAAAGTGTTCCATCAGCTTTCCAGGGATGGAGGTGAGGCTGACTGGTCTATAGTTACCCAGCTCCTCCTTCTTGCCCTTTTTGAAGACTGGAGTGACATTTGCCTTCCTCCAATCCCCAGGCACCTCTCCTGTTCCCCAGGACTTATTAAAGATGATGCTTTGCTCAAGGTGGAGATGAGGACTGGTGTTTTTGAAGAACCATTTTGCTTTGTGAATTTGGACCCTTTAGATGTTTCTGCCTTACTCCCTTTATCTAGTGTTCCTTCTTTCAGTAGGTGGTTATTTCTAATCTAGTCCATAGCTGGTCTTTGATTATATAACACAAGTTGAGGTCCAAAAGTACAAGACCTTGAACTACACACTTGTTTAAGACAAGCTCATCTTTCCAGTCCAATGATTTTTACAGTTTTTTAAAAAATATATTGAGAGTTTGAGGGAGTCAGTGCATTTCAGAGAATTAATGTTTCACCCTTGAAATGGTGACAGATCTTTACTTAGAGCTGTTACAGCTATCAGTGCTTTCAGATGAAAATGCAAAAAACCTGCAATCCAATACTTCATTGATTTGTTCAGCTCTCTTTCTTTGCGTGCTTGACTTCTTTGTGTATAGGCCTTAAGGGTTTTCTTGTTACTGGGAGGTTGTTCAGTTAGGAAAAACCCCAAGCCCTCACTAAACGTTAGCAGGAATTCCGTTCTGCAATGGTTTCTCTGCCATAAGTGCAACCTTACCTCTGTCCAGGAGAGGGGACTATTGTTTCACATATGGCAAGTCCAAGAAAATAGTTTAGAAAACGTTCTAACATCTACTATAAAGATGAAAATGGGCTTATCTAATGATAATAACAGATGATGTGTGAGAACTGAACTCTTTAGGGACTGTAGCAAAACAACAAAAGATCAGAGCATACAAATTCCGTCTGTCTTTGCTTTTAGAGTATTCTTAACTGTAGAAGCAATCAGCCGGAGATCAAGACACAGACTCAATATGAGTTTAAAATCTTGCTCGTTTATTGCTGCATTTATTGTCATATTTATACTCTGTCAAGCTGTTCCCACGTTAAGGAACATGCTGCTATTTGCTATTCCCGACTGACCATGCACCCTTAGTGCTACTGACATTGGCTACTAAAAACTAGCACAAGCAACCCAGCTTCTATTCCCCTTTGCATCCTGTTTACAGCTTTCAGCCCTTGTCAAATTCCTCTTACTATCTCTCCAAGGCTGCCTCAAGGCTGTTCACATGCTAGCTCAAAAGACGGGTCGTACACAGCTGTGTCCCCTATCTGCTAAACATTCCTCCACACTTAACATTGGTGATTTATACAAAAATATGTCGGTTAAATTGAACAGTTTATCATAGAATAGGAACAACTGAGATCTTGTTTTCTGGCATATGGAACAAATTATGTTAATTAGGTTATTTAGTAACATACATGGGTTTAATTTGATTTTCTATTAAATAACAAATCCTTTCTGGGGAAAAATAAATACCCTATTAAAAAAAAATCCTTTCATTTGCAGCTTTCTGCCATAAGACACTGCCAGAAAACAGAAAGGAATGTTTTCCTTCCTACAAGAAAAGTGCCCTTTAAGCCTTTAAGTGAACACTGTTACTTTGAACTTGGGTATTATAAATACCTTAGTTTCTTGAAGAATAGCTTATTTGGAGTCATTTATTATTATTATTATTGTTCTTGTTGATTATGTTGTTTCATTATTCAGTTCTTGTAAGCATATACTGAGAGAATTCTAGAGCCACTGCTCTTGTAGTTAATATTTGTCTTTGAAGAAGGAGCTCCTTTCTCAATGATGATGGTATGTTTCCATCTCTAGCCATGTTGGTTTCAGCCGGTATACTCAACATTAAATAAAGAGTTTGTATCCCTACATACTTTCCATGTTCCTGTCATCGTGCACAAAATGATGTAAATGAGTGTTAAGTAACATGTGGAGGCACAAGATGAAGCCATCAAACTACAATCAACTTGTTTGGGGCCTGGGATGTTTTTTCGGGACAAAGTATGGACATTATGCCCGAGGTATGGTCACCCTAGTGCTAGTGTGTACAAGAAAGGAAGTCTGCTAAACTGTTAACACTGATGTTAGCTGGCATCGTGATTAAATTTGATTAAAGAACTAAGTGCTACCATAATCTTCCAATTAATGGTTTGTTAGTTAAACTACATCAGTATTCTCACTGCTGCTACTCGGCAAAGTAATATCTTTAAACCGATACAAAAAAAGGCAGGTCCTGTCTGACTAACCTGATCTCCTTCTATGATGGGGTAACCTGCTTATTAGATGAAGGAAGGGCTGTGGATCTTGTCTACCTTGACTTGAGCAAGGCATTTGACACAGTTTCCCACAGCATTCTCCTTGAGAAACTGGCTGCTCGAGGCTTGGATGAGCACACCCTTGGCTGGATAAAAAACTGGTTGGATGGCCGAGTCCAGAGGGTTGTGCTCAATGGAGTCAAATCCGGTTGGCGGCCAAGAGTGGTGTCCCTTAGGGGTCAGTGTTGGGGCCTCTCCTGTTCAACATCTTTATTGATGACTTGGGTGAGGGGATAGAGTGCACCCTTAGTAAGTTTGCAGATGACACTAAGCTGGGTGGGAGTGTCGATCTGCTTGAGGGTAGGCAGACTCTGCAGAGGGTCCTAGATAGGCTAGATAGAGGGGCAGAGACCAATGGGATGAGTTTTAATAAGGCTAAATGTAGAGTCCTGCATTTTGGTCATAACAACCCCCAGCAGTGCTACAGGCTTGGGAAGGNGGAGAACAGGCCTTATGAGGAGAGGCTTAGGGAGCTGGGGTTGTTTAGCCTGGAGAAGAGGAGGCTGAGGGGAGACATTATCGCTCTCTTCAGCTACTTGAAAGGTCATTCTAGGGAGGCAGGTGTTGGCCTCTTCTCCCTTGTGACTAGTGACAGGACTAGAGGGAATGGACTTAAGTTGTGCCAGGGTAGGTTTAGATTAGATATTTGGAAGAATTTCTTTACTGAAAGAGTGGTGAGATATTGGAATAGGCTGCCCAGGGAGGTGGTGGAGTCAGCATTCCTGGAGGTTTTTAAGAAGAGGATAGATGTGTTTCTTCAGGGGATGATTTAGGGATAAGAGTAGTGTAGGGCTATCGGTTGGACTAGATGATCTTGAGGGTCCTTTCCAACCGTAATGATTCTGTGATTCTGTGAAACCAGCCTTGTGGCTTTGTCTTTAGTTCTGTTGATCTGTTGTCTGGTGCTGGCAGCTACGGCTTGCAGCCATCACAAATTTATCTTGCTGACAGAAAGCAAAATTTCTGAAATATTTTTGAGTTTGGCAGTGTGGGAGTTTATACCATAAAATGACTGCTGTTTACCACCAGCAGGCTAAATGCATTTCTTGGGTAACTCCAGGTAAAACCAGTGAGACAGATTTTCAGATGCTGTATGTCAACACTGCAATTTGTGGTAGAGCTATACTGGTTTTCACAGTCTGTGGCTGGGAAAAAAAAAGTTTGGCTACTTGCAGTGAGTTCGTTCCCACTCTTTGTGTTTTCTAAGCAATAATATTTATTTTACATGGTTTTTTTTCTATTGTTCATGCTCCTCTGCATCAATGCCTGTATCTTCCCACTCATTTTTTAAATTTTCCCTAGGAAACACAGTGGCAGGAAAGCTGTGGTGGATTGTCCTATGAAAAATCAAAAAATCACAAGTTAAAATTCCAGGCCTTGACTGTTAGTGATTGACAATGATATTCCAAATAGAAAGAGCACAGCTTAATTAGCAGTTGAGATGGCAAGACATTGCACTGACAGTTTAGAGTAGCTCATCTTCTGTCAATAAGCTGAGCAGCTAGGACACCAGATGATACCTTGAGGCTGTTTTACAATCTTTCTCCATATATTACAGTATTTGGGTTTACAGCTGTAATATACCATGATGTGAAATGCTTTATAAGTTTTCTATGTAAAAGATTTTTGCTATACAAGCAAACAAATGTATTTCAAACTTAAAAAATCAAGCAAATTTGGTCTGGAACTCAGTGGGAAAAGTAAACACAGTCAACTCCAATGTCTCTTCCTTATTAGCTTTTTTGATTCCACGTATGTATGGAGCAGACCTAAAAAGGACTCAAAGTGTCATCAATCCATCCCTCTTCCTGAGGCAGGGTAAGCTGCACCCATGCCATTCCTGGCAGGTGCTTGTCTAGCCTATTAAAAACCTCAGGCGATGGAGATGTTTGTCATCTTCAGGCAGTCTGTGCCAATGCTTTTCCATCTTCACTCTCAGCAGGATTTACACGAGTGTCTTACCTGGCTTTTCTTTTCTATAACTCAAGGCTGTTAACTTTTTGTCTTGTTTTGTGGAAATGTAGAACATACTATTACTTTTTATTCTGCAATATGTCTTTGCCTCGCTGAAGGTCACTAAATTGGTGCTGTGTAGGTGAAACACCTCTCAGTTCTTTCTCTTCTTCCTCAGTGAATTCACCTCACTGAACTTTTGGGTCCTTTTAAATTGGTCTATTCAAATCTTGTGATGCAACACTACACAAACTCCCAGAGAACAAGTGTTTATTCACAGGGTATCTTGGCTGTAGCCCTGTTTCTGAATGCCCTTATGATGCTTAGCTTCCTACAGAAATACATGAAATCATACTCAACGTATTCACTGTCATCCTGTCCTCCTTCCTGTAGAGATGCTGTGTGCTTTCATCCTTATATTTTTTCAGATGTGATTTCTGCCTATGTCTTGTATTTCACAGGTCTTTTTAAAAATTACTTTCTTAACACCTTGAAATAAAAACATTCCTGAGGAGGAGCAGAATAAATTAGAGGTAAGACTTCATCAGAGTGCCATCAGGAATTACAATAGCTAAGAATCAAGCTGTCTTTGTTAATGGAAATCAGTCAGCAGTCTTTCTTGCTCAGACAGACCAAATGGGCTTGAGGGAGTGCCTTCCTGGCTCAGTCTTTACTTTCCTTTGCTTCTTTTATACTTCTTTAAAAAAGGACTGGGTGTCTTGATATCTTATTCCCTGGTAAAGGGTACGAGTGATCTGCCTGAGTACATGTTACCATAGAACAGGATCTTTTCCTCATAACGAGGCCTCTTGAATTTTCAGTATAGGCAGAAAGTCTTGTGTTTTTCCTGTTGTACTGAACCACATATAGTTGCATATAAAACAGAAGATTAAGTGTAAGTTACAAATATGCAAAAATGTTGGAGAAAAATCAGAAAGTGCTTACAGAAAGTGGAGGTAGGAAAGAGCAAAATCGAAGTAAGTCTTCCTTTTCAGTTCTAAAATACAGACACCCAAAGGACACCATCACAAAAAGACTGTGGTAAATTCTTTCTCTTGTGATGTCCTCAGATTACGACAGGTGCTTATTGGATAATATTTTAGCTAAATGTGAGTCACTGGGCGTCCCACTGTGGAAACACCTGGATGAGTTTTTGGTGCTGAATCATGCAGGAGATCAGATCAGGCAATTTAACAGTTCCTTCAGCCTTAAAATTATTGAACAAACAAAAGATCAGTGAGAATACAGACTGTTAACAATGCCAACAGCAAGTAATGTGGAAGGGAGGCTAAAAAAGAGCACTGAAGATGGGGCAAATTCAGTACTAGTAGGCAATATGGCTTCTGAAGAGGGGAGAATGAAAGGTTCAACTCCATCTGCTGGAATCAGATGAAAGATTGCTGCAGATTTAAAAGCTCTGAGGACTGGGATCTTAAACTTGCCATAACTCACATATGACTGTAAGTATACACACCAATACATACATACGCACACACACACACAAAAAATAATTGGAGTGAACTCGTTTTGTTTTAAATAATTATGAAGGTTTATCTGGAAGAACTTGAAAATGGGATTGTCTTCAGGCATGAGAGAAAGATATTACAGTGCATAACGCTGTACCAGGTGTGGTGATATTGGTTGGCTGTTTTCAGTGCAGTTGTGGCTTTCTTAAAGACTACACTAAGAAGCAATAACAAAAATAAACAGTGTGTCATCTTCGTATGAAAAAGGAAAAGACACATCTTAGGTTTGAGGACACAGAAAGCAGCAGATGTGTACCTCATTATGGAGAGAAACTATACCCTTTCTGGTAAGGATGTCAGAGTCATTTCACTTGTATGCTGCTCATTAATGTGCAGAACCATCCTTTCTTTTGGCATAGGACAGAATATTTCAACTGAGCTGTCAGATGAAAGTATAAATATCTGTCCAAAAATGAGAAAACTGAATAGCTTTGATAGAACTTGATGTTACTTCTGACCCTTGAATTAGGGATATGGAGAAAGGAAGAGAAGGGAATGATTTTGACTGCTATATTTCTCTACTACACATTTCAGTGTTCTGAGTCAAAAAGAGCAGCCATCAATATTGCAAGATCACTCAGTGGAGCAGCTGTGGTGGTCCAGCATACGCAGGTTACAAACCATTGCCACATATTAGCCATCTGGGGATGATTGTAAATGCCTGCCATTATCTGCCTGAGGCAGCAATTTGTAGGAGCTACAGTGCATTATGATGGATTAGCTCTGCTGCTGAAGGTGTCACAACACATTTTGCTGCATCTTCTTTGGACTAACATTGCAGAGACTTTCATAGTTGCAGTTTTGGGGGCAGGAATCTAATTTGTAATGATGCTGTAGGACAGAAGGAAGGAAATACTTAAATAGCCACTATGCCTGTGAACTAAGCATGCACTTCAGTACAGCACTTGGCTGCCATCACATTTACCTGCTTCAGGTAATTCCGTATTCAGAAATTGTTTGCATACTTCCACTCAATTAGAAGCTAAGCCATTAATACCGGTCTGGGTCTTGTTTGCCAGGATGCTTCTTCAAACATAGGTAGTCTGCCCTCTCACTTCCACCTGTCTACATCCACTCTCTACTCTCTTGCTGACCTTCTCAGTTGCCATCAATCTTGTGCTACTCTGGTAGTCCCTGGCAGCTGAGCTCCTTGCAGTTCCTGTTTCAGTGAAGGCAGAGTCACTGCCTCTGTGGTACCACTCTAGGTGACACTGTCTTGAACTTTCTTGTAGCCAGTATTAATCCTTCATTATCTTTACCCCTCATGAGGTCTTTTCAGGGGGATTTCTCTGTTCCTGATTGCTGCAGGACTGTGATGAGGTATGTCTATGTCAGCTTTTATTTTTCTCATCTCGTCTCTGTGTTTTCTTGCCTTCTCATTCTACCTCAGTAGTTTGTACAGTGGGTAGGAACAGTTCTACTGTGATACAGTTCAATGATTTGTCACCTTAACACCACACAGAGAAACAGAGACACCTGGTTAGGTGACTAATCCATACAAATGTATACATATAAACATACATATGCATACTATCATGAATAAGCACATGTGCACACTATTGCTGATATGTATGTAAACATTTTGGTTGTAGACTGCTTTCAGTGTGGAGCAGAGCATGTTTACATTTTTTTCTGAAGCAGGTAGCAGTAGGAAGTTTCATACATTTATTCTTTAAAAAGAGCCTAGATAGTGTACATTTATTTTTTTTTTTTAAAGCAGAATGTCATTTGTCTATGTGGATCCCAACTACCCTTTCTTCGTCTCTACTGTTCTGACCTCTGTCAAAGTCAGGTTTCTCAAAGCATCAAGAGAAATATAATAACATATTTATTGAGTTGACTACTCGGACTACCACTGTCTGTTGGCTGATCTTTCAATCTCAAGCAAATAACTACAGCATAGTCTCTGATTAAAAATCTTTCAGGTTGGCTTAATTGTGTGTAAGGAGGAATAACTCATTTGAAAGCATGAAGTAAAGGGTCCCTACACATCTTTCTTTGGGTCAGGCAAGTGTAGTTTTCATGCAGAGATGAAGAAGATCAAGATAACAGAAAAGTAGATGCTTTCTTGGTCTCAGCAACTTCTTCAAACACTTGCATCTTCTGGCTGGTTTTGTCATTGTTCCAACAAACAGAGAAAAGATTATTTCTACTTCCTGGGTTCAGATCCTGCTTTAACTCTGATTTCACTAGAATTTGAATCCAAACCTGAGCAGCAGTTAGTGTGCATTACCTTCCTCTAGAGCAAAACAACTTATTGGCTGGGTTATCTCATGGCATCTATACTCTCTCATGTTGACACTAGCACCAGTAGCTGCATGTCTTCAGCCCTTTCTGAATTCCTCTGCAGTGATGGATACCTAGTCCCATGCAGAAAAAATGATAGCATTAGCAACAGGACAAGAGTTATTTTGATGGGGACAGGGCTGGCATGGGTACAGAGGACCTGCTGTCTAGATGACTTTGTAAGAGTCCATATGCCATTCTTTCCCCCATGACACAGAAAACTTTCTTAAATTGCTGATTCCCTGTAATAAGAAGATTATGTGAACTTATACTTTTAAATATAAATCATAATCTACAGTTACAAAAATATTTATGCGTCCCTGTTCACTTATAACGTTACAGTACTACTTTACAGGCCTTTTGAGAGGCTGACAGCCAGAAGGCAAATATAAAGTACAGTATAGATGCCAAAAACACATCAGTTGGTTGCTCCTGAGTGTTTCACAAAGAATTGGAGTTGTGAGGTTGGGGTTGGTGGTTAATATAAGACATACCAGGTGTATTATGCAGGGGCTGGGAGATGAATGTTGTGCTTGTGATGCAAACAGACAAGCCACAGAGCAAGTACAAGCAGACAGGATATAGAAGAAAACATGTCATATAAAAAAACAGATCTAGCTTCAACCTGCCTTAGTGGACACTACCCTGTGGAAACAAGTTATTTGTTTAAGTCAGTAGTAAGTAGCCACAATCAGATGGAGTTACTGCAGTGCTAAGGAAAAGCAACCTTTCTGTGGCTTCTTTTTTTTTTTTTGCTAGAAGAAAAAGTTCCTGGAGTAGAATTGTTTTGCAATTTTCTGGTGCTTTCTCTACCAGAGTTTTGGGTGCAGGTAGTGAAGAATGGCATGATGGAAAGTAGCACATCAACTAGAAATAAACTTCAATGCAACTCCATGTACAAATTTCTGAAGGGGGTGTCAGTTCTTATTCCTTTAGGCAGTGATCAAGAAACTTTCCACCTTTGGTGAGAAACATGAGAGGAAAACATATAATTGTGTGTTATATATAGGCTTATCATTACATAAAATCACAGAATCACACGTTAGGAGTTGAAGGGACCTTGAAAGATCATCTAGTCAAGCCCGCTTGCCAGAGCAGGATCCCCTGGACCAGGTCACACAGAAACGCATCCAGACAGGTTTTGAATATCTCCCAGAGAAGGAGACTCCCAAAACTTTCTGGGCAGTCTGTTCCAGTGCTCCAGCACCCTCACTGGGGAAACATTTTTTGTTGTATTCACACGGAACCTCCTATGCTTCAGCTTACAACCACTGCATCTTGTCTTGTCACTGGGCTTCACTGAGAAGAGTCTGACCCCATCCTTCTGACACTCACTCTTCACGTATTGAAAAGTGTAGAATCTCTCTCAACCTACTAACCACACACCTTCTAATCCACCCCAGAATCCCATTAGCCCTCCTGGTCACGAAAGCACACTGCTGACTCATGGTCATCCTTCCATCTATCAGGACCCCCAGATCCGTCTCCCCTTCACTGCTCTCCAACAGGTCAGCCCCCAACCTGTACTCATACATGAGGTTGGTCTTTCCCAGCTACAAAACTCGACACCTAGCCTTATTGAATTTCATTCAATTTCTCCCTGCCCAACTCTCCAGCCTGTCTAAGTCTCGCTGAATGGTAGCACAACCCTCCGGTGTGTCAGCCACTCCACCCAGTTTAGTGTCATCAGCAAACTTGCTGAGAGCACACTCTGTTCCCTCANATAAGGATGCAGCAGTCCAGATTAATGGCCGTACAAAAGGTTTAAATGTGGTGTCAGTCCTAGAAGATGAGGTAAGGGTCATCTGTGTAAGATGTGAGCAGGTGAATGATTTAATTTGTTTAGTGGCAGAGCTTAAGGAGGAGGTGGAGAGACTAAGAAGTATCAGGGACAGAGAACGGGAAATAGACTGGTGGACTCGTAACCTTTCCATCACTAAAGTAGTCCAGCAGGAGGCGGTGGAACCCTGCCCCTCCAGCCATCAGGAGGATGAATTGAATTGGGAGGTGAAGGAGAGTGGAAACAGGTTCCTCACTGGAGAAGTGCAAAAATCTCTCCCTGTCCTCCTTCACATCCTCAGGTGCCTTTATTGAATAGATATAAGGCCTTGGACCTTCAGAGTCAGATGGATGACAGACAGGGAGAAATTCTGTCTGGAGGATCCACTAGTTGTTTCCCAATAACTTCTAAACGGATCACAACCTTGGCTACTAAAAACCATAGGAGAGTGTTAGTGGTAGGAGACTCCTCACTGAGAGGCACTGAGGTACCTATTTGTCATCCAGACAACCTCTCTAGAGAGGTTTGCAGCCTGCCAGGGGCCCACATTCATGCTATCAAAAGGAAATTGCCCACTTGGTCAAACCAGATGATTACTACCCGCTCCTAATCTTCCACATAGGATCATATGAAACCACAATGAGGAAATTCCGTACCATCAAAAGGGACTTCATATAACTTGGAAAGATGCTGAGAGGGTCAGGAGCTCAGATAGTGTTCCCCTCTCTCCTCTCTGTAGCAGTCTGGAACCCTTGGAAACAAAGTCAAATTGATAGGGTGAACGAGTGGCTGTGTGGCTGGTGTCATGATCAGGGCTTTGGGTTTTATAATCTTGGGCGTAGCTTTGAGAGGCCAGGCATGTTAACTAAAGATGGACTAAATCTGACTAGAAGGGGTAAGAATGTTTTGGGAAGTAAGCTGGCTGGACTTATCAGTAAAGCTTTAAACTAGGTGTGTTGGGGGGAGGGGATCCGCCTCTGAATGAAAGGGGTGATAATGAGATTGCTATCACTTCAAGAGACAGGTGGATATTACCCGAGAATTACAAAAAAGGTGATAAGGGCACCTCCCAGAAGGTGGGAAGATCAATAACCGAGCTGACGTGCCTTTACACAAATGCATGCAGCATGGGAAATAAGCAGAATGAACTGGAGGTCCTGGTGCATTTGGATAACTTTGATCTGATTGCTATTACAGAAACATGGTGGGATGAATCCCATGACTGGAATATAGCAATGGAGGGCTACAGGTTATTCAGAAGGGACAGGATAGGAAGAAAGGTTGGGGGTGTTGCCCTCTATGTTAAAAAACAGATTGATTGTGAGGAACTAGTTCTCAGTACCAACCATAACCAGTTTGAGAGTCTGTGGGTTAAACTTAAGGGTCAGGCTAACAAAGGCCAGCTTGTTGTTGGGGTCTACTATAGGCCACCTGACCAATTGGAGCCTTCTTTCTTCAGCTAAAGGAAGCATTGAGATCACTGGCCCTCATCCTGCTAGGGGATTTTAACTACCCAGATATCTGCTGGAAGAACAACACAGCAAGATGTAGGCAGTCCAGGAGACTCATGGAGTTTATGCAAGACAACTTTTTGGAACAGGTTCTAGATAAACCAACTAGGGACCTGCTGGACCTGCTGCTGACCAATGAAGAAAACCTCATTAAAGAGGTGGAGATAAGGGGGAGTCTAGGATGTAGTGACCATGCCTTAGTCAGGTTCAAAATCGCTAGAAGCAAGGGCATGGCACAGAGTAAGGTAAAGACTTTGAATTTCAGGAAGGCAAACTTCCAACTGTTAAGAGACTTGCTGGGTGAGGTCCCCTGGGACACTGTCCTTAGGGACAAAGGAACTCATCAGAATTGGCGGTTCTTCAAAGACACCCTTCTTACAGTGCAAGAAATTTCTATCCCTCTCTGTAAGAAATGAGGCAGGGCAGGAAGAAGACCTGTGTGGCTAAATAACGATCTGCTTCTTGGGCTGAGGCGTAAGAACAAAATGCACAGGCTAAGGAAGCAGGGACAATTGGCCTGGGAACAGGGAATTAGCTAGGAAGGGTAGGATTGGGATCAGGAAAGCCAAGGCGCAGATGTAACTGAACTTGGCAAGGGATGTAAAAAATAATAAAAAAGGGTTCTATAAGTGTATTAATCAGAAAAGGAAGGTCAGGGTGAGTGTTCCCCCTCTGATGAACAAGGAAGGAAATTTAGTCACGAGGGATATGGACAAGGCAGAGCTGCTCAATGAGTTCTTTGTCTCATTCTTTACTGGTGGCTGGGCTACCTGCAATGACCGGGACTTGGTAGCCTCGGTCAAGTGTTGGAAGAGTGAGGGACTTCCCACTGTATGTGAGGAACAGATTCGGCACTACCTGTCGAAGCTTGACCAAAATAAGTCTATGGGCCCTGATAACATACATCCTAGGGTCCTGAGGGAACTGGCTGATATTGTTGCAAGACCGCTCTCCATCATATTTAGTAAGTCATGGAGGTCAGGTGAAGTTCCAGGAGACTGGAGGAAGAGTAACATCACCCCCATTTTTAAAAAGGGTAAAAAAGACAACCCAGGGAGCTACAGGCCAGTGAGCCTCACCTCTGTGCCTGAGAAGGTCATGGAGCGAATAGTAATGGAAGTGATGTTAAGGCACATATAAGATAAAGAGGTGATACTAAGTAGTCAACATGGATTCACTAAGGGCAAATCATGCAGTCTGGTGGCCTTCTATGGTGGAGCGATTGCAGCAATTGATGAAGGGAGACGGACTGATGTCGTCTACTTGGATTTTTGTAGGGCCTTCAATACGGTTCCTCATGACATCCTCATCTCAGAACTGGT